>OX424573.1:163188681-163561429 GCA_949152435.1 Gastracanthus pulcherrimus | reverse complement strand
TCTCTCTCTCTCTCTCTCTCTCTCTCTCTCTCTCTCTCTCTCTCTCTCTCTCTCTCTCTCTCTCTCTCTCTCTCTCTCTCTCTCTCTCACTTATTATATTTATACACTGACGAACTGTGATAGTGATCAAAGACTTAATGTAATGACAAAATAACAATTTTTATGTAATGTATTTTTGCCAAAATTGACAAATAAATCGTATATCTATCTATCTATCTATCTCTCTCTCTCTTATTCTTGTCGTGTTCTGACCTTCGATCACTGTTTTGAGAAGCTTGCATTTTTTAATGTCCTAGATGAGAGAAGACTCGTTTTTATATGCTTCACTTAAAAATCATTCTGAGAAGAATCGTCGGGCATATGTGCTGAACCTTTTTTCGTCTTGTTCGTGCTTCCTTTTATGTTTCTAAATGCTGATTTACGTTTTTGTTTCGTATTTTATTAAGTCCTATTTCAAAAGTGCTTGGGGGGCGGTGACCACGATCAAGAAGAGTATATGTGTTATTTTGGTTTCTTTGTTCAGTCTAATTTTTAACCATATATCAATTTTGAATTTCAGCTTTCATTCGCAAATAGTCGATTTTTTCAGTAATGACATTCAAATCTAATTTAAGAATCTTTTTTTTAATCGCTTTCAGATCAAAAGTAATTCTGCTTATGATTTCGTAATACTGTAATTATTAACACAATATGTAAAAATACTGAATAGAATAGAATAGAATAGAATATATTTTATTTGCACAAAGTCAAAAAATACATTTCACTTATAGTTCTACATTAATTAATACATTCAGTCGTAAAGACAGTCTTATACATTGTACATATCATATTCTATCGTGTCAATTAGTATGAAAAAGAAAAAAGACATTACACTTCTGACGCAAAAACATAATCACAAGTTATTATTATTATTATCACAGTTTAATACTAGGGTTTTATGTAGATGTCAGTTCAACGCCAACTTAAAAGAGTTAAGAGAGGGCAAACATCTAATACTAAATGGCTATGATCTATAAATTTACTCCCTGAGTACTGAAGGACTTCAGATCCACGCCTATCCGCAATCCTGGAACCGGCAGCTCCCTAGGAGCCCTACTAGAGGTTCTGGACTGATTTTTCTTAAAAAAAGCCGCAAGGTACGGCGGTTGCTTCATGACATACGCTTTATAAACTAGCACCGCTGCAAAATACGCCCGCCTTTCCACATTCATATTAACACAGCCACTGTCTCCTAGGCAGTCGTTACAATCATTTTACCTTTATGAGAAGATCAAAAAGATCATTTTATTTTATTATATTCTACATTTATACATTCATATTAATCGTTCAGTTACCATATCTTCACATTGTAACCATATAACACTATTGAATATCTCGACGCGGAAGCATTATTTAAGTATCTGTTATTGGAACTTTTTTGTTATATTTGGGGTCTTTTGTAATCTAATTTTAATGAATAGAATTTCTTTGACGAAACTAAATAACTAAATAATTCAATGAATGAAAAGATTAAAACACGTTAAAAAAATTGGATTTTTTCTTGTTTTTGAGAAAATGAACTATCATAATGGAATTCATACTATTTTCTAATATGAAAAAAATTATCATTACTTTAAGAAGTTGTTTATTTTATATTTTAAATTAATGTGAAATTGCTTATTTTAAATCTTATTGTTTTATTTTTTTTATTTCAAGATTAAATATTAAAATTTTTTAAAAATATCATAACCATTGTAACGTACATAAAGAAATCGATAAAAATAATTTATAATTTCTTTTTTTCAGACCCTCATTGAGGTACTTAAATAAGCTGCCAAAAGTCTCTAATATTATGGTTGCTTTTTGCATCAGGATACTTGACTTGAAATACCTCATAATGTATATGTGTATAATACTAGTTTATAATGTAGCATAGCGTTTCTGGGTAATTGAACTAAGGTGAAAGAAAAATAATAGTTGTTTCTGTTTTGATATTTAATATTTTATTTAATAAATTAATAATATCGTACAATTCTCCTATTTACATAATATTATTTAACAGCCAAGAACAGCTCCAAGGGCAACCTGTAAAAATATAAAATAATAATATAATTATTACCTAATCCCTCTATCAAAGAATCATTGTAATATCGTACAAGCACACGCCTAGGTTTGCGCGCATAACGCTAGCATCAGCGGGAAATGATGACAGCGAGAGGATTACTTGAGTTATTTTACAAACAAAACTCAACTACCTAAGTACGTGACATATTTTTTAAGAAGCAGTAAATCTTATGAATTTAAGATTTACAAGAATATAGTTCTATACGAAACTTATATTTAGTAAAATTATATTGACTTTTAGCATATAAATTTCGAGTCACAAAACTATCAATAACATATTAATCACACAGTATTACAAATGAAAAACAAGTTACATCAAATAGTTTCTGGTTGAAATAAATAATATTATAAAAACTTTATTACGTAAAAACTTTACTTCCCAAAAATCATATCTTTATTGTAATATAAAAGTAAGATGCATATCAAAAGTAAGATATCGTAACTTTTACGATATTAATCGTAACGAGAAAGTTTTGCGATCCCATATTGTAAAAATATGCGCAGAAGCAAAGCCGGATCATCTTACGAAGAAAGTATACCTATATATACCTACATATTCATAGTACATAGAAAAACACACGCGTTATTTCGTACAAAGTGTAAATAATATGTGAATACAATTACAATAATATTTATAATAACTATAGATTGTAAAAAGTAAATAAAAATTTTGAAAATACTGGAAATTTAGAGTAATATAGATTCTAACCTCGAATTAACTGAACATCGCAATCGCTTGTAATTATGATATCATATTGTAGCTAATTAGACACTACATATATCGCAAAAATTACGATATGGAGACGTACATTCTTACGATATGATGTTGCGTGAATTACGATATATATTGCGTGAGTTACGATATAGTTTTATCAGTGCGTTTGTTAATGATCACATGAGTTATTGCATGAGTGTATGAGTGAGCAGGGAAGTGAATCAATATTTGAGTAAGTGAGTCAATGCGTGAGTGAGCGATTTCATAAGCGAATGAATGAGTCAATACGTAGGTGAATGAATGAGTAAGAGATTAAGTAAGTCAATGCATCATGGTTTAAGTGAATGACTGCACGAGTTAGTAGATAAGTGAGCGATCAAGTGAGTCAATGCGAGAGTTAATAAGTGAGTGCATCTGTCATCGAGTGCGCAAAAGTGGGAATGAGTGCATGGCCACGGTGAGATTTAACATGATTTAATTCAAAGGTGTTTACACTGTAAATTTTCTTTCGGAATTCGAATATGCACTGTTTCTAGAGTATCTACCAACCAAAATAAAAATAATCGGTAGAGCAGTTTTTGAGAAACTGCACTTTTGTTCACCATATTGGATCCGCCATTTTGAATTTTGAAAATCTGACAACGGATTCGTAATTAGCATCCCCAAAAACCCTTATATGCCAATTTTAATAAAAAACCAATAGTTCGAAAAATGTTTGCTTCAAAGGTCCATTTAGTCCATTTTTGTTATTTAACTCTTTGATGCACAAATTTTTCTAACCATTAGTTTTTTTTATGAAAATTGGTGATTAAGTGTTTTTGCAGTCGCTGATTACGAATCAGTTGTCAGATTTTCAAAATTCAAAATGGTGGATCCAATATGGTGAACAAAAGTGCCATTTCTCAAAACGCGTCTACCGATTATTATCATTTTGGTTGGTAAATACTCTACTAACAGTGCATATTCGAATCCAGAAAGAAAATTTACAGTGTAAACATCTTTGAATTAAATCATGTTAAAGCTTACCGTGTGGCATGAGCGAGTGGATATGTGAGTGAGTAAGCGCGATTTCATGAGTAAGTGAGTCAGTACATAGGTGAGTGAGTGAGTGAGAGATTGGTCGAAACAATGCATCAATAATAAAGTTAATAGGTCAAAAATAGGAGTTTTTTGTTTAAAACACTAGAGAATATTATGAGGAAGTCTCAGAACCTTTTGAAATTATTGTCACTCTAAATTTTGGATTTCTAAAGGTTGCATGCAATAACTCTACCCGAAGAGGCACACACTTACGATTTATCTACTTTTAAAGAAAGTATTCTTCAAATTTTCTTTAATTATAACCAACGCTCATGGCGTAGTTAAAAAAACCTTTAGATCTATTTGTTTGTTTTAATGACATATTCATTCAATGTAGCAAACTTAGCATGTTTACGGTTTAACATACGACTTTTAAAATATATACTACTGAAATTTAAAATTTGATAATTACCTTGCAGATGGCAGTAGAAACGTCGGCACCGCTGGTATCCTTAACATCAGCAAAGGCATGCTCATTCGAGTCGCAGTAGGCAACATATGAAGAGCAAGATAGATTTTCCTGAAATTTCAAGTTAATTGCTATCATTTTAATTTATTAACTTCCTGAATTTTGGATTATTTTAAATACATACATTTTGAACTATTTTATTAGCCTTAGCTTGAATATCTTGTCCAAGGTTTGCCTGCAATAAATAATATATATTATAAAATATTGAATATATTCTATAGCTTATTTTACTTATTTAAACTTTAATTTTAAACTTCAAATTTACTCATTTTAAGTAAATCAAAAATTTTGATAATTGTAGGAATGCACGGTAAATGGTACAACTCGAAAAGTTGCGTCTCAAGAAAAATGAGAATAATGTGAGAAAGTATGTTAAAACAGATTCGTACTGTTGCAACTTAATAAGGGCTTAAAGAATTTCGCAATATACAGCTTCGATATTGGAGAGTCAAGAAGAATTAAAAATCAAACTGAATAATAAACGTAAAAGGAATTAAAAGTCCTTTTTGCCATAGTAGGCGTGAAACCGCAGTATTGTTTGTATTTCGATGGCGTAAAGTAGTATTTTTTCAACTACTTTGCGTATATTGTGCATTAGAACTCGTGTTATCGCGCGGAACTCGTGGTCCGCTTCGCCAGCCGTCGTGTGCAGTACTCACCACTCGTACCAATGCACGATGTTCCACCTTCAGCACAGTTTGCGTAAATGTATTTATTGAAAAAAGAACACAAACGATGCAAAATACGTTTTTTGCGCTTACTACGACGGAAAACATCGCTCTTGTCTCAGCGAAGAACTTAGGGGGGCAAGTCCGAGTTAAACCGAATTCTTTCTTACTTTTTTTTACGTGTCTATACAACATTTTATATTCAAAAGCAATAATTAAAAAAAAAAAATTTGACAATAAATACTCGATTATATCTTCAATTTCACCATTGGAGAACCTGAAAATCTTCATCCTACAGGTCACGATAAATCACTATTGTTAGCACCAAATTTATTGAAGAAACGTAATGAACAAAAATTTATTTTTCGGCGGTCATCGACTGCTTCGACATGTACTAAAATCTGTTATAGGTACTTATACATTCAATTTTTTTTTATAATTCTTTATCAGAGATTTACCTAATTCTTAAAAAATTATTAATAAACATGTTTTAAAAAATTCATAAGATCATCAAAAATAATTCTAAAAAAATGTTAACAAAAAGTACCTGCAACAGTTTTTACTTCATGTCAAAAGAAGTCCAATATTCGCCGCAAAAAACAAAGTTCCTTCAATATATTTGGTATTAACAATAGTCATTTATCGTTACCTGTAGAATAGACATTTTTAGATTCTACAATGGTAAGATTAAAGATACAATCAAGTATTTATTGTCAATAATTTTTCAGAATGATTGCTTTTAAATAGAAGAAGTTTTATGTACTATAAAAAGATAGTGACTACTAAAAACGTATATACGACATAATATATTACTTTTATTATATTATTATTTCATATGTTTATATTTTTAAAGGAAAATTTTGTTATGTATATGATGTTACTGATTTATTTTGTGTAATTTATAAAAAATGGTACAACCTGAGTTGTACCTTCCTACCGCGCAGCTTCTCCATTGATTTTGAACCAATAATGTAATATATAAAATCTCAAACTAATGGAATTTATTATACGTGTCATCAAATACGACTTACGGTAGCAACTTGAAGAAGGCAGAGGACGGCAACAAGAAGGAAGAAAAGTGCAACTGCGCTGCGAGCCATGGCGACGGTTAATTTTGTTCTTGGTAAGATTACTTCGAGCAATGATTGCAACGATTTGACTACCCAAATCTGTGTGGTTTTCTACTATGATTGCGGGCGTTTATAAAGGGGATCATTTAAAGAGGATGTTTAAATTTTTCTGACGACATTGGCATACAATAGCATCTTTTTCTCACTACTGATACGATTAATATCACATGAACAAAAAGTTTTACGTTAATTGCAAATTCCATTCAACATTATACAATTTGATTCTATTGTTTTAGTATAGATATATCCATTTATCTTATAACGATAACGAAGTAATAGATAAAGGTATAGAAATATACCGTTATTGTTATTCTTATTGTAATTTTATAAGGAGTCTAAATTCAAACTCTTTTGTAATATCAGAAAGCGATTAAAGATAAGACAAGATATTTATTTTGTGGAAGTCAAAAACTCTGTACAATCATAAATACATAAATATTAGCCAGTACTTGGTAATCATTTTCTTAGGTCAATATATAGCTATTTTTCATGTAACAAGTAAATTGTTCTAGTCACTTCATTGTTGTAAAATGCTTATGTAAGCCCTTTAAGTATTTCTTATATCGCATAAAATTCCATATTAAATATGTATATTTTAAATAAATACTGGAATAGATAGATTACATTGCATATTATAGAAGGTATAGAATATTTTTCTTGGAAAAAGCGAGAAAATCTTGTTACATGTAATTTCCCTGGCATTTCATATTGGATCATTTCTTTACTTTTTCAAAAAATTAAATTAATTTTCTGTGCACAGGTTTTAAAGCATGATTTTCTTTATCAATTACTTGTATTATTATAAAAAATGATACTATTCCTTTAAAAATATCAGATGCCATGGGAATTTCATATTTTTCTACGAAGAAAATGGTCTATAACTTCCATAAAATGTAATGTATCTTAAATATTCCAGTATTTATATAAAATATACACCTCTACTATTGAATTTCAAGCAATAAAAGACACATGTAAAAAAATTATTTACTATACAAATTTACGTGTTTGATGAAAAATACCTATATTACGTGTATCTATCACATATTTCGTCATATATTGCAATATTATTCCACATGTCTTGTTACATATTGCTTATTACTATCACGCCAGTAAGCACAATTATAACGAAATTTTTAACGCAATTGATTTACATCACATGACATAAGCTGACTCGAAAATGCTCTTACGTATTCCAGCCTTAAACCTGTTAAGCGATGACAGGTACTTAACGTTGCGTGGTATCGAATACCAGAGGCACGCACCGTTAGCGCTGAATGAGTTCAGGCCAACAACGGTGCGAGACTCCGGAATCGTGATTTACTTCGATTCCCTACCCTATGTCCTGGACTGATTTTTTTTAAAAAGAAGGCAGAAAGGTTCGGCGGCTCCCTCATTGCAATTTCTCAATATAGTAATTATCCTTTCTAACACCACAAATATACCTCACACATCAATTTTGCAATCTCTGAAGTTTAGTCTAGAGTTTACTCGACACGTTAAGATACACAAGGGAACAGTAATCTAAATGTGAAATAACCAGAGCACTTGCAAGCTGCTTGCGTAGCGCCTCGGTAGTACAGGATCTAAAGGATCTAAGCCCATGCAGGGATCTGTTAACCTTTCGGATAACTGCATGCATTTGTCGCTACCATGTTAATTTAGAAAACATGACAACACCTAGTATAATTACAGTATCGACAATGGGGATGAAAACGTTATCCTGAACCTCAATGCCTTACAGATTTAATACCTGCAGCTTATTAATATTATACTCCGAACCAAAAATAATAGTCTGTGTTTTACTAACATTGAGGCGACGGGCGTTCTCAGAAGCCCAAGCGATCAAAACCCACACGAAGATCATCCCTGGTATCTTTCGTGTAAATCTGCGGGTCAACAGCATAAATAAGATGTTAAATACCCTCCGACAGTTTTCCCTATGAAGATTTAAAAGTTCCCAAAATATCACTAAGATCGTTAATATAAAGACTAAACATAAGAGGCCCCAAGTCCTGTGGTACCCCGAGATGTGGGTAACCCAACCGCAGCAGGGCATTTCACGCGACAAAGAGAGATAATATGCGTCTATATGTACCCAGGCGCGGATCCATGGGGGGGGGGGTGGGGGTGGAGGGGGGCGCTTGAAGGGTTTAAGAAAACTCCAGTTTGAAAATGCAGAATCCGTACAGGTATTTTAAAACCTAGACCTATAAACCCTAACCCATAAACCCTAAACTCTAAACTAAATAAGTTTAAATAATAAAACTGTATACCCTTAAACTTAAACAATTAAGCATTATTTAAGTATATTTTATTTGAACATTTTTGTTATTTTCGAGCGTTTAATAAGCTACTTCTCATAGATAGAAATTCTTTCACGAAAATCAATAATTGGGAATGAAAAGATTAAAAGACATCAATAAAAAAATTAGAGTTTTATTTGTTTATGAGAAAATGAACTGTTTAAATATAAAATTTAATAGAATGCTTCACACTATTTTCTAATATGCAAAAATTTGTCATTAATTTAAGAAGTTGTTTATGTTATATTTTAAATTAATATGAAAATAGATTTAAACTTTTAAATTATCATTTAAACATATGCAAAAGTATAATTTATATTGTGAAAAAATATTTGAATTGTATAAAAAGTTAAAAATTTTTTTTTTACATATCAAGTAACATTTTTTACAAATGACAATAAATTTTTTGTAATACTGCAACATTGTATTTCAATTTTATGGAGTCGATTTGCACACTAGTTGGTGAATGGAAGATCTACTTAGTAGAGTGAATTTTTCACTCTACAGAGCGAGAGAAGGATCCAAGCCATAATAATTTGAACTAATAAATATATTGTTATAATTTTTTTAATTTATTGTTATGCGAATGTGAATACCATTTAAAGTGAGACTTTATTTTAATCATATATCTTTTCCATTTTAATTTAATTTAAAGATTTCCCATCATATGATTCCGAAATATCGCAGTTTAAAAAAATTACGTTTTCGTATATGACAAAAGACGGAAGATAGCTTATATAAAAAATTTCGTGTCAGAGAATATAGGTAACTGTATGCTCTTTCAAATGCATTTAAACTGAAGCCATCATATTATTTCTAACATACCAAAATAATTTACCTCATTGATTTAAAAATATCGTAAAATAAAAGTCGCTGCAAATTCATTAGGACATTTTTTTTAATTGCTCTATTTGTTTCTTATTAATATCTAAAAAATGGTGTGTTTTTTTTATAATTGATTGTTGTTAAAAGATAAATTACAAAAAATTATAAGCTGATAATCAAAAATTGCATTGTCGATTTCAAAACATCGTAAATAGAAAAATCGTTATAAAACAAAAACGAATCGAGGGAAAAAAAGTTTTTTTAATTTCGTATGTTTATCGCAAAACAGATAAAAATACGTTTGTTTAATAAATAAATAATTATCTTTCAATTTAATTATAGAAATAAGGGGTGTGCAGGTAATGTAACCACCTTAAGGGACTTTTGATTTTCAGTAGATATATATCGAGTTTCAGGGCTTCGGAAACTATTGATACATGTTATTTGAACCTCTAACTCTAATACCATGAGTATTTTTGCAAAAACATTTACTCTGAATTACAGCTAAAGAAGTTCTAAATAGTTAAAAATTGCCAATAGTGTTGGTAATGTGGCCACCTTACAGTTCTTATGGTAAAGTCAAATAGTAAGTGCTTCAGAAAGTCAAGACTAGCCCATTAGTCAACAAAGAATCAATAGATTTTTGGGTTTTGAAAAATCATCGAAATTTAGAGTCTTGAAAAATGATCAAAGATAGCCTGTTTCTTGTTAAAATTTAACGCACATAGCTCTTCACTTGAGAATAAAATATTTTTTTATGTCACGGATGTGGTTCACTTCCTATTCTAGTGATATGGTAAGTTACTAAAAGTTTCTTTACTTCGATTTATAAAGTTTTAATCATCTTTTTACCAAATTTATGAAAAAAGTGCATAAATGCACAACTTTGAAATCGCGGTAGGAACCTCTAAATCTGAACGTCCAGCTCCTGCCTTGCATGAAAGGAATTTTTTCCGCACTTTTCAATTTTTGAAAGGGTTACAAGAAAGAAAATCGAAACTTTGAAAATTTTGGACCACTCTAGGGATACATGCATATATATATATACACATACACACACACACATACACATATGCACGCATGCACTTACGCACACACGCACGCACACGCACACGCAGACACACTCATCCATGCAGACATTTTCTAAAAATAGTGTAATTTGACTGCCAATAGTCCAAAACATGTTTCTTAATTGTTTTTAAGCAAACTTTTGATTCCTAGAGGAAGATTTGTAATAATAGTAAAAAGAATGTTTTTTAGAAACTTGTCAGAAACATGTTCATCTCGAGTTATCCACTGATGAATACAAATTTTTATTTTTCGATGTTTTTTTGTTTTTTTATCGATTTTTGGATTTTTTGATTTTTGGATTTTAGTTTTTTAGATTTTTTAAAGATTAAAATTAAAGTAATCAATTTGAATAAAATACATTTGAAAGAGCTTAAAATTAGCTATCTTTTCCGACTTGAAATTTTTGATAAGGTTATTATTCTCTTCATTTGTTTTACACAAAAACGTAATTTTATTAAAATAGTTATATCTTAGAAATATATTATGGACATTTTTTGAAAAACTTTGAGGTGATTAGGAATATGGAGAAGAATATTCAGTAATTTTTGAGTCTTATTACCTTTCTGCATTCGAGAAAAAAATAATTTTGTAGAAAAAACCGATATTCTATGTCGTACGATAATTTAAGTAAAACGGCATTATTCGTTTTGAAAATTTCCAAAAAGGTAGCATTTAACTATCTCTTACCAAAGATCTTTGCCCAGATCATGAAGACTTTTATTTTTCAAGATATTTGAGGTTATGTTTTAAAATTTTTTTTTTGATCGCTTATATCTCGAGAACGGCATTTATTTATTGCCAACTAGGGCTAATTTTTTTCGTTTTTAATGAAGATACGGAATTAAGAAGAAATTTTAAGATTCGTGGATTCGTTTTTGTTTTACATCGATTTTTTTATTTTACGATATTCTGAAATCAATAAGGTAAATTATTTTGGTGTGTTAGAAATAATATGATCACTTCACTGTAAATATATTTGAAATAGCATACAATTACCTATCTTCTCTGACACGAAATTAATTATAAGCTATCTTTCGTCCTTTGTTAAACACGAAAACGTCTTTTTCTTTTTAATCAGCAATATTTCGGAATCATATGATGGAAAATCTTTAAAATAAATTGAGCTGGAAAAGGTGGCTTTCTACTACATCTTGGCTGAGCTCTTAGCCCAGACTATCAGGTCTTTTATCTTTATATAAGCAATCGAAATTAAGAAAAAAATATAACTTCAAATATTTTAAATCTTGAGAACGTTGCGATAATTTTTTATTAAACAATAGAATTCTTATTTGCTTTCTTTTATAAACGTACGAAATCAGAAAAATTAAATAAAGATTCCTCGATTCTTATTAACTTTTTAAGTTTTTATACAATTCAGTTATTTTTTCATAGTATAAATAATACTTTTGAATATGTTTAAATGGTAATTTAAAAATTTAAATATATCTCGTCATTTATAAAAAAGGACTTATCGGTTTGACTTTTCAACGGAGAAGTAAATAGAATAAATAAAAACATATAGAAACAATTAATAAGGTTGTTGAAATCTAAGTGCCAATGAATTGGCTGCGTTTTTTTTTAATATTACAAAGCTTCCACTAGGAGGAAGCAAAATTGAAAAAAGAATTATATCCATTGTAAAGTTCGTCAAAAAATCTATAAAAATAATTTCTAAATAATTCTTGAAACTCTTTTTGAGGTACTTAAATAAGCTACAAAAAGCCTCTAATTTCATGGTTGCTTTTCGCATCAGGATATTTGACTTGAAATTCCTCGTAATGTATATATATAATACTAGTGTATAATGTAGCATAGAGTTTCTAGGTAATTCAGCTAAGGTGAGAGAAAAATAATAGTTGTTTCTGTTTTTATATTTAATATTTTATTTAATAAATTAATAATATCATACAATTCTCCTATTTACATAATATTATTTAGCAGCCAAGAACAACTCCCAGGGCAACCTGTAAGAAAATAAAATTATAATGTAATTGTTACCTAATAAAGTAGAACTCTGGTGTATTATAATAAAGTTATACGCAATCAAGTGAAACAATTTACATTATATAACATGCCAAATTCAATTTTGAAACGTGTTTTTCTCAAAACTACTTTTTTTAAGTATGTATTTATAAGCTGTAACTTTGCAGGTCCATCGATTTTTTGCAATTCTTATATCGCTTAGTTCACCTGAAATCTTTCAAGGAACAAAATGAGACCTTTAGAATTAAAATTGGATACAAAATAAAAGTGTTACGATGTGACGATATGAATACTTCTGCAATATGGAAATTTTGGTGAAAATGGTACAATATGTAACAAGGGAATAAAGTCGAATATCATTTCCGAGGGTGGGTTTACTGCCCGAGTGAAGCGAAGGCAATAATCACCCGAGGGAATACTCGACTTTATTCCCGTATTACATATAGAACTTTATTCCCGACTTAATTGTGATCACTTTATTGACTCAAAACGAGGGACTTCCGGTAAGAACTATAATTTATTGAAAGTGTATATTAATATAGAGAAAAATAATAAATACATTGGTTGAAAAAAAAATTGCGGGAAAAAGGGCTACTATTTTCCGCAAATGGGGGAAAAAAGTAATATTTTACTTATTTTTCGCATTTTTGGGAAAAAGTAGATTTGCAGGAATCATATGCTGCTTTTGTCCCGCTATTAAGGTCAATAAAGTGGTCATTACGGTTGAGTCGGGAATAAAATTTGTTTTCGTTGCTATTCTTTTTTTATATTATATAGTTTCTCAGATTTTAATATAAAAACAATTTATCATCTAAATCTTTATATTTAAGGTACATATTATCGTACGAACTACCATAATATACATATAAAGTAGACGCTCGAGTCATCAAAGAAGCTGAATATTTGTAAAATATTCATTTATTCTAATTTTCTTAACTTTAAAAAGTAGTTTGAGCATGAAGTTATAATGAATCTTTTTAAAACTTTCAGAAAATATTTGTTACTACATTTTAAATAAAAGTTATCAAGTTTGAATTACCTGCACCGCCATGGTTTATAGTATATATACGAGTCAAGTTATAAATGAATGTTGTTTTTTATTGTCTTTTAATAGTTTTTGTAATGCGTATCGAGCTACATTTTTTTAGGAGAATTAAGAGTCAATAAATTTTATAGAGTGATAACTTTGATTTGTTAGTGCTTTAAAAATATATAGGAATAATTTGAATACCCAAGCTTAATGTTGTATGCATGTATTACAATTTGACATATCACTTATATTGGTGAAAATTAATACCATAAAATGGGTTAAAACTTGGTATAAATTACTTTTTTTAATGACATTGATAGGAGAAAAATATCAAGCTGATAGGTTAACAATAGAAGATTTTTTTTAAATACGAGAGGTTATTGTGAAGAAATCTCAGAACCTTTTAAAATTATTCTAACTCAAAAATTTTGGATTTCTAAGGGTTGCAATACATCTACCTGATAAAGCACACGCTTATGATTTATCTAGTTTTAAAGTAGGTATTCCTTAAATTTTTAATAATTATAACCAACGGTCATGATGTAATTAAAAAAAATTAGATCTATTTATTTGTTTTAATGATATAGTCAATCAATGTAGCAAACATAACATATTTACGGTATAAAAATCGACTTTTAATTATACGACTAAAATTTAAAATTTGATAATTACCTTGCAGATGGCACTAGAAACGTCGGTACCACTGGTATCCTTAACATCAGCAAAGGCATGCTCATGCGAGTCGCAGTAGGCAGCATATGAAGAGCAAGATAGATGTTCCTGCAATTTCAAGTTAATTAGTATCATTGATAATTATATTTTTCTAATTTATTAACTTTCTGAATTTATGATTATTTGAAATACATACATTTTGAACTATTTTATTAGCCTTAGCTTGAATATCTTGTCCAAGGTTTGCCTGCAATAAATAATACATATTATAAAATATTGAATATATTGTATAGTTTTTTTTTTCTAATTAATTAATTTTTTAAATATATTCGATAGCTTATTGAATTTATTAAACTTCAAATTTACTAATTTAAATAAATCGAAAACTTTGATAATTATGATAATGCCGGATGACGGTACAACTCGAAAAATTGCGTTTCGAGAAAAATTAAAAAAATGAGAAAAATGTGAGAAACTATGTTAAAACAGATTCGTATTTACTGCAACTTAATAGAGGATTGAAGAATTTCAAACTGAATAAAAAGAAAATAATTAAAAGTCTTTTTGTCATAGTAGGCGTGAAACCACAGTATTGTTCTGTTTCGATGACGTGAAGTAGCATTTTTCCGACTACTTTGCGTAAACTGGTAAATTGTGCGTTAGAAGTTATGTTGTCGCGTGGCACTAGGTGTCGGCTTCGCCAGCCCTCGTGTGCAGCAATGACCACTCGTGTCAATGCACGATTTATCTCCTTCAGTTTGCTTAAATATATTTATGCAAAATGAAAGAACACAAACGAAGAAAAATGCTTTCTTACGCCTACTACGACGGAAAATAATGTTCTTACCGCGGGGGTAGAACTTAAAGTCCTTCTTTCTTAAAGTTCTACTTTGGGCCCTTGATAGAAAAAACTGTATTTCTTATTATTATACTGATTTTATTGTAATAAAATTAAATAACTTTTATTATATTATTATTTCAGATGTTATCTGAATCTATAAAAGCAAAATGGTACAACTTGATTTGTATCTTTCAACTGCGCAGCTTCATTATTGATTTTGAACCAATAATGTAAAATATAAAGTCTCGACTTACGGTAGCAACTTGAAGAAGGCAGAAGACGGCAACAAGAAGGGATAAAAGTTCAAAAGCGTTGCGAGCCATGGCGACGTTAATTTTGTTCTTGGTAAGATTACTTCGAGCAACGATTGCAATTATTCGACTACTCAAATCTTTGTGGTCTGTTATCATCATTGCCGGCGTTTATAAAGAGAATCATTAAAGAGGATGTTTAAATTGGTCTGACGTCATCGGCACACACTATCATATTTTTCTCGCTACTGATACGATTAATATCGAATGTACAAAAAGTTTTAAGTTAATAGCAAATTCCATTCAACATTTAACAATTTGATTCTATTATATTAAGGTAAATGTATCAGTACCTGGACGCTTTGTAGCAGCCGAGCTAATTTATTAAATTCTAACACTAAAATTAACACTGCAAATAAAAAGTTATATACCCATCTCAAAGAGTATTTAATTGTCTATCAAATCAAATTTTTAAACTATCGAAATATGTCTTGTAATCCAAGTAATTCATACAAATATATTCTAGTCAAATGTACTAGTACCTGGCCAAGCTAAAAGCATACGTTCCGATACCTGGACACCGCTGTCCCAATACATAGCCATCCTATTTTCACTTATTTCTTATTTAAATTATAAACTTTTTTAAATAAAATCTTGTTTCTATGCATTAATAATACGGTTGTTATGTATTTTGAATGTAGAAGTATGTAAATAATTAATTTAAAGTATGTGCTACTCACGTAACTTACGCGATCTTAACCGATGTGTGCGCCTTGAAAAATGACGACGCCGAGATGCCAAATATAAACAGTAATATTGTTGAATGTTCACTAATATGTCATCACAGTAAGTTGATAAACTGACGATAGTCGCTATAGAGAACCTTATTATACGAAGCAAAATACGTTTTATGCGAATATTTATTTATAATAATGTGATTCATATAGCTGCCCAGGTATCGGGCAAGCTCGGTTTTTCAAAGTACGAGTACCTGGCCACGTATTTATTACCATAAAAACTATTTCTTTGCAGACATTAAAATTGTATTTTTACTTAAAACACTAATAAATAACCATAGAAAACTTTTAAATGTATGAAATGATTAAAAAACAATTAATAACCCTTAAACTCGAAGTAGGATTTCTTAACAGTTGGTCTTAAAAAGACGTGAATGTTGTCATGCGAGCGTCAGTTCCATTATTAAATATTCTTTTAAAGATACAAATGAAATAAATATTTCCCCAAAAATTAAAATATATTATGCTTGATAGTTATAGAATGTGATGTCACAAGATTATTTTGATCAGGAGCTAACTAATAATCAATATAAACTAATATGTGAGCGTTTGGCCAGGTACCGGGACGTGGCCAGGTACTGGTACATTTACCTTAGTATTCATATGGGCAAATCCTCAGAATCGGCGTTCCTCAAGCATACAACATTTTGATAATGTGTGAACCTATCGTACTCGATTACTTGTCAAGGCACACACTTGTCCTTTACAGGAGGTCTATTCTATACCAGTATCTAACAGTATCCACAACAAAACCGCTGCTAACTGATTTAGCAGATTGCTTTCTCAAAGAGCTTTAATGTTATGCGAAAAAAATTTTGTTAAAGTGGTTCCCTGCTTTTGAATGTAAAATTTGTATTTTATATTTTATGCATTTTTTTTTATTTTAAAGTATTTATATATCATAAATGTAAATTTTATTCACGCGTCATAAGCAAGATTTTAAATGATCATTCATTCTCAAAATATGCTTTGAAGTAATTGTTAAATTTATAAATATAATTAACATAATTTATATTTTAGATTATTACCCGATATTTTTCGAATATTTACAGTGCAAAAAAAATTTCATCCATTTTGTTAACTTACAATTGAAGGCATCGATTCTAAAACGTCCTTAGCGCTCGGCTCGGGTTGCCGCTATATACAAATTGACGTCATGGTGACCAATTTTTAAATTTGCGGAAATGAATTTTAAAAAATAGCATCGTATAGAGGATACAAAATGGCAACTTTTTATATACATACTTTGTTTGTACAATGTTTAGTATTAGAAAAAAGAAAAATAAAAACGGCAAAATTTTAAATCTTATTTGCACTACGTTTTTTAAACTTAGTAAATAGTCTAGCGCTGCTGATAAACTCATAGATAGTTAAATATTAAATATTTTTCTTTCAACAATTTAATTGCAAACCAGTGAGTTACCTTTTATATGGTTAAGTATATTCAACGAAAAAAAGTATCAAGGGAAGTTTAAGACTCAACTAACTTTCAACGAGACATTTGTTTGTTAACATTTGAAGAAGTTTCTCAGAAAATTTCAGATGAATTGGATGAAAAGTGGCAAAGATAGAGCGATTTTGCCAAACTTGCACGCTCCGTGCGAACATTAGCGGGTTTGCGCGATACATGAAGCTCACAGCGTATGTCAGTCATATAATGCCGTTTACTTGAAGATTTGCTGTCCTTTTTTCTAAAAAATACATACTTAATCAAATCATACTATTTAATACTGTCGATTTATAGTGTAGAAGTTAAGAAAAATAAGTATCTGATGAAACAATAAGAAATTAAATAAACAAAGCAAAGGCAAAATCAAACGGCAGTTATTCATAAAGTTGTTGAATTTTTAAATCTTTGTACGAAAGTTTTAGAAATTATTGTTAATTATAAATGTTATATACACTAGATAATAAATGGTTATAATAAAGCGTTCAAATGAAATTCACACACATTAAAAAGAATATTGCAGCGTAAATGAATTGAATAGTAAATTACAATCTTTAAAAATATAAATTTCTGGGAAACATATAAATTTCACAGATTTTTGACATTGTTCAGTAAATTAGAAACTTCAAATAACTAATACTTATATTTATTTATATTTCTACATTAAGATTTATTTACAATTTAGTCGCAATACATACAACGCGTTTCAAAAACATATTACTTTTTTTTTCCTTTTATTGTTTTTGTTTTCTTTTCTTTTTTATTAATTTTTAATTCTAATTTTTGCTTTTGTTCGTCGCTTACTTTTCTTCTTTTTGTTGAGACAACTTCCGTTTTTCGAACTTTTTTGTTACCATGTTCTTCTTTCACATTCTTTGTTTTACTGACAACAGTTTTAATAGAAGTTGTTTTTAAAAATTTTTCACCAAAATGTTGCCCATTAGTAGTACAAAATTGCAATAAATGCTTAAAATCCTTTTCTTTTTCTTTCGTTATTCCTACCTTTTTAGCTAATGATACTTTCGACAAATCTACTTCACTGCTGTTTCTTAGTTTAATTGTAATTGGATTGCCATCATAATCGCAATACAAATCAATTTGTCCGTTAGGAAAATATACAATTCTAACAACTTTGCTTATTTTAATTACATTTTTCTGCAAGTCTTCGTCTTTCGCAAACAGTTTTTCATAATCTTTTACTTCGCACTGTGAAATAGCAACCATTTCGAATGGAGGATTTCTAGAATTTTTTATTAGTTGCACATAATCATTTTCTGTTTCAATTCTTTCTTGCTTTTTTTTCTTACTACCATACAAACCGAAATTTCGGTCACACTGGCAGTAGGAATGCCCTTTAACAGGAAATAAATGTTGGATTTCTAATTGCAATTTGTAAGATAAAAATGAAAAGAATTTCAAATTAATGTAATTTCGATTTTGACCTCCGGCAGCATCAGAAAATAAAAATATTTTATCGAAGACGTTTAGTTGTAGTTCTTTCCTTATCGCATACTCAACCATATTACATACGCTGTTAGCGCCCTTTTTTAAAATCCCTTCAAGGAAATGGACCATGTAACTTCGATCACTATCGAAAATGTGTACATTAAACAAATACATCCAAACTAAACGACGAAAAAATTGAGAATTAACTGGTAGTTTTGGCAATGGCAAGTTTTGACCAAAGTCAAATTCACATTTTAGTACATTTACAGTGGACAACATTGAATTTTTTAAGTTTTTATACTTTTTAACTTGCACGATATGTTCAAAATACTCATTTTCTCGTCCTTTGTTAGTTTCATAAGTAAAACAAAGATCACATACATCAGTACGTGGCAGACCAATAGAGAAATTCACAAAATGATTAAAATAATTAAAATATGTTGTTTTATCAATAGGAATAGCTTCACTCCCTGCTACAGCTGCATAAAAATCCAAAAAGGAAAAATGCGGAAGGCTTTTTTTTACATGTTCCAATGTTTTTTTACAATGTTCCAGAATTAAAGTTTTGACATCTTCAGTTAGCTTTACCTTGTGATTATCTTGTTTTCCTCTATTATCAGACATCGTTTTGCCACTTACTATTTTTTCTTGAACCGTTTTTATTCTTCGTTCTCCAATTTGGAAAATACTGCAAACAAACTTTCGACAAATATCGATACTAGTGCTTTTGTAGTAACAATGAAATTGCCACTGTAAACGTTTTAATTCTTGTGTCGATTCTTTTCGTACAATCATATTTTCTAATATTGTATTCTGTACTTGAAAATCTCCACTGCGCCAAAATTTATGAAACATACTTTTTTGCCATTCATGATCTACTTTTAAAAAACACTTTTTAGGACAACAATTTTTGATTTCTGTGAACGTCTTTTCAAGCACTTTCTTTCCGCTAACTGATTCATATTCTAATTCCTATATAAAAGACGTTTGGAAATCATCATTTTATATATACGTATTAATGAAAAAATTTATTTTACAAAATTGATTACAGCTTCATTTTAAATGATTTGAAAATAGTGCATTTTAACACGGGTGTGGAAGTTGATTAACGCATGGGATGCATAAGTAATTAAAATAATTAACCTCAAATTGTTTATTTACATAATATTTCACAACAGCATAAAAATTTAGAGAGTTCTTCGTTTTAATTAATTTCGAGTTTTATATACATGTCATTCAATCATATTTGCAACAGAAATTCTTTTTTATAACACGTCTTACGATATTTTACTTACCTTATTTTTACAACTTTTATTAATAGTTTTTTTCCATGCATGCTCATTTCTAATTCTTTTACGTCCTATATTGATCGACATTATGCTTATAATTTATTTAGCAAGTGAAACGTTTTTTAAAAAGATTAAAGAAGTTAACAAATTTGTGAATAAATACAGCTTGTAAACGAACAAGAAAATCAGTGTGATTTCAATGCGAAACGAGTTCGACTTTGTTTTGTTTATTTCAGGATAACTTTTATCATGTTTCTTAAATTATTTCTTATTCTATGACTGACATCGTGCAAGTTTGGCAAAATCGCTCTATCTTTGTCACTTTTCATCCAATTCATCTGAAATTTTCTGAGAAACTTCTTCAAATGTTATCAAACAAATGTCTCGTTGAAAGTTAGTTGAGTCTTAAACTTCCCTCGATACTTTTTTCGTTGAACATACTTAACCATATAAAAGGTAGCTCACTGGTTTGCAATTAAATTGTTGAATGAAAAATATTTAATATTTAACTATCTATGAGTTTATTAGCAGCGCTAGACTATTTTACGAGTCTATGCAAAAAATAAGCAAGATCCGTTCATATTTGTCGGAGCTGCAGCGAGCTAAGTTTAAAAAACGTGGTGCAAATAAGATTTAAAATTTTGCCGTTTTTATTTTTTTTTTTCAAATACTAAACATTGTACAAACAAAGTATATATATAAAAAGTTGCCATTTTTGATCCTCTGCACGATACTATTTTTTAAAATTCATTTCCGTAAAATTGCAAATTTTGGTCACCATGACGTAAATTTTGATATAACGGCAGCCGGGCCGAGCGCTAAGGACGTTTTAGAATCGATGCCTTCATTTTATGAAGAGAATCATTTAAAGAAGATGTTTAACTTTGTCTTACGCAGCCGATAAATACTCACAATTATTTCTGTGTGACTCTTATTTGATTCGCTTACTATATCTTGCGAATGAGATTACTAGAGGAGCAATAAAAATATATTATGCTAATGACAAATTCCATTCATCATTCTATAGTTAGATATTTTGTATTATATCCGTTTTTATATTATCAGTAATACATAGTTAAATATATCAATGTGACAATGGTATTCATATTTCATATTTACGTTCAATGAACTTCTAGTAAATAACACCTGCTACTTCGTCCAATTTTAATGTTATCTATTTTGATTCTTGCAGTTGTTTGATTTCTTATTGTTATGATTTTACGAAGAATCAAAATTGAAACTATTTCGCTTTAACGAAACACACAATAAAGAAACAATTGGAAGCTTTTCTAAAGTGTTAAACACTTATTTGTACTTAAGGAGGTTCTATCTCCTTATTTACCTTAAAATACAAAGATTTTTTAATATAATTCATTCAGTCATAGTGATATGAAAGTAATTATATTATAAAACAAGGGTTCTTTGTATGACTAAAATAATTTTCTTTATCGGAATTCCGCTATTGTAAAATTAAAACTAGAGACAGAGTTGAAAAAACAGTGGAAACTTTTTTTATTTTTCATCTGATTTTTATTCTGATTGCCTCATTTTGTTCCTTGAACAATTTACGAGGATAGTTAAATATTCGGACAGATAAAATTGAATAAAAGTAAAATTCGAAAAGATATTTTATGGAAAATGGAAAATTTTGAAAAGTTAAATTTGAAAAGAAAAAAATTTGGAAAATATTAGTATTGAATCTAGAAATATTGAAACACCAAAGTATAAAAATAGAATAATTCGTAAGGGTGAAAATATGGAAAATAAAAATTTTGAAAATTGTTAATTTGCTTTCGTTTTAAATATACGGGTATTACTGCCTTTACCACGTTAGCGGGTTGCATATTAAATTTTCAATATTTTAAGGTAGAAAATTATTGATTTTCAATATTTTGGCTCTACGAATTTTTATTTTCCATATTTTTACCCTTATGAATTTTTTTCTATACTTTGGTCTTTCAATATTTCTATATTCAATACTAATATTTTCCAAATTTAACTTTTCAGAATTTTTCATTATCCATAATATATCTTTCCGAATTTTACTTTTGCAATTTTATCTTTTCGAATATTTAACTACCCCCCAATTTATGGGGATTTACCGATATAAATATTGGAAAATAATCATTCCATTGTTCATAATCTTGTACATGTGTAAGTATAAAAAATTGAATGTAACTTTTCAGGTTATGATTATTTTCCAGTTTTTATATACTTGGTATATCCTCCTGAACCCTAAACTTCCTTAAATAACTTTTCCCTATTTAGTAAAATTAAAGATATAAAATTTACATTATAACGAAACTGTCATTCGACAAATATTATTTTTTTTCTATATTTTTTAAAATTAAATTTATTTAAGTAATAAATAAATGTATCTAATTAAAAATATGCATTCATATATAATAGTAGTTTTTTACAGTGTGCAATAATGAACTGTTACGGATTGATAGAGTACATATTTTTAAATGTAAAAGCGTTTATATGTTAACGAGTATATGTTTTTAAATATCTTTTCTTATATTTATAAAAGTATTTTTACACGTAAATTGTATTGTATGAATATATGGAAATCATTCGAATATAAGATATCAAGTGATGTTTTATGTTGAAATAAACAAATGCGTAGTGCTCCGGAGCAATTTCAGCTGTTTGTAATAATTGCGAGTGTGTTTTGTTTAAACTGTAGTAGCATTACACGTCACAGATCGGCCGCTTTGAGTATTATTTTGAAAATGTTAATAAAGTTAAGTGAAAGTGAGCTATCGTTTGTTATTTATTTTTCTCTCGCCGTAATAATCTGCTTTGTGCAGATACATAATAGTACATTACGATACGTGTGACCTAAGTAATCCTTTACAGCACAGCGTGTATTAGCTAAACACCGTACTATGAAAGACGACTTATGACACGAGTATCGTATACTATTTTATAGCACTGCCTGTCCTAAGTCCGCTGTCACGCCTATCCGTGCCCTAAGCAGTCCATTGTCGCATCGCGCGGTAGCGCCCGAACGTAGCGTGGGTGATAAGCACGGTGCATTAATGGACTACATATGTCACGGATAGGCGTAACTCAATACAAAAGTAGTTTATACGGAAGGCTACTATTTCGTCGAGTTACATTTTGATTTTATTATTTTTGAAAGAAAAATATCGTGGGGTACAGTAACTAACGCAGGGCATAGTAACTGACACATATACCCTAGATGAAGATAATATCCATATCGCAGCTACCTAAAAAAATCACCAGCACTTCATTGATCAATAATCAATCATGCACAGTATCTTCGGTTCGTCGAACGCGTGCCTCCCGCGTTCGCCATAACGATTTTTCGGAAGCCGCAAGCCGATATTCTTTTCATTCATCGACGTCGATCCTGCGCTCTCTCCCCTGAGACGCATACCAAGAAGGCGCGAGATCCGGAATCGCAAAGAAACGCGAGAGATTTAATGAGATCGAGAGCGAGAGAGAGAGAGCACATGGTGAGATAAAAACTGGTCCACGGATGACGCCCGAAAAAAAGCGCGATCATGCACGCGTGCGCGCGTGCAACAATGAGCCGCGATTATCATAACGCGTCGTTGAGGTATTTTGCGCGTTTTGTGCGGCTGAGGGAGCTTGTAAAGGCTGGAGAACAGTGGGGCTTAGGTATTTCGAAATAGTGTATTAAAACGTTCTTTGTGAATTTTGTTTTAAATGAATTTTATTCGCTGTTTACTTTTAAATTCAGTTTCAAGCTTTCAGTAGGTCTTTTTATGAGTCAAAGTGTTGTAATACATAATATCATACATTTTTATAATGTTCTTCAATTGACTTATTTTTCTTATATTTGACATCTGAATTGATAGTAAAATAATAATTTAATCCTCTAGCGCATTGACACGAATATAAGCAAATCTCTCGTAATTATGATTTTTCTTGCATCGTCATAGAAGACATTAGAATATTATTTCTGAGTTCTTATGGGGAAGTAGCTAAAATTTGTTTATTTGAGTAAGCAGAACATAATAGATATTGATACAAAAGATTGAAGATTTTTTATATAACAATGAAATCAATGTAAAGATTCATGGGCGTGTACTATCATGTTCTATTTACTCGAATGAACCGATCTAGCTCTCGTGGTACTATTCACCGGATTAACTTCAAAGTTTTAAATTATAGCTGAATAATGTTATATCATACTTCTGCAGCTCTGAATTTCGGAAGTATGGTGGTAAAATAAAATTTCTCAGAGCTATGAAAGTATGATATTCATCAAATATTAGAACGAATGCCATAAAAATACCTTACATGTTCGCAAAGTTTCTAATTTTTATTTAATACATGAATCCAGAATTATATATCTACTTATTGAATTAATAATATTCTACTTGAAAAAGTGATTTCGTCTGATCTTTATATCTCCGTGATTTTATTTTTGTTGATATTGTAGTTTTAAACATATAAGTCATGTGAGTTTGTTACTTAACCAAAAAGCGTTCTATTTGAAAAAGCAAAAACAACCGAATTCGATCATCTTGTATTAACATTAACCGTTGGAACGGCTACAAAAAATTGTTTTCTTAAGTCGAGTAGTACACACGAGCAAACTTAATTACTGACCGGATTTTTCATTCATTAAATGTGCAACGTTGTTGAGAGGATAACTGGATGCGAGTTTCTGAATCTCCGAGAAAAAAATTTTCGTCTTGTAGGGGAGACTTAGAACTTGTATTACTTTGAAAACTTTTTAGTTCTTGTAATCTTTCTTAAACTAATTTTTATGATCGGTGGTTATCAAGTTTACGCGTATGGTCAGCTAAAAATAATTTTTTTAGGTCTGTACGTTTTCAATTATTATTATTGTTTTACTGGAACTATTTAAATAAACTTTATTTATGAAATTGCCCCAACCTTAGGACAAATTCATAAATTACATGTTTTTAATTGGGGAAATTGGAATAAATCACCTTTAACTTGATTCCTATTTCCGACTGTTCGGAAACTTTAACAACCAATGTAACTCATTTAAGGTCGTAGAAAAAGTAATTTTTACATAAAAAACGGTGTTTACAGCGTATAAATATAGTAGGCAAGTGTTTTTATGAAGTAGCCCCAACCTACAAGAATTTTTTAGGAATAGATAACTAACCTATATGTTCACTAATCAAGTCGCTTGAGGCGTCAAAATCTTTGTTTTAATAAGTTTTATGTAAATAAGAACTTTCGTATAATTAATAATTTGTTCGAATAACTTGATATAACTTTTATACATTAGCAAAAGTTACAGAAAGTAATTAAAAAATTGTAAGTTTTCGAATGAAATTTCCTTTGTTTATATATTGACATGTATTCTTCGGTAAAAATGTTCAATTATGATGACCATTTCAGAGTACCGTATCACAAATTACAAAAGACGTTGATCTTAAAAGATATTTGAATTTTATGAAGTTGCCCCGTGTTCAAAGTAGCCCCGGTCTCCCCTATACTGAAAGCAACTAAATCAGGTTCTTTACTTATGTGTTGTTTTACTCAATGCTACAAAATCTGACCCAAAAATCAAAAAGCATGTTAAATAGAATATCTTTCATTTCTTTTCCTTTGCGTTTCTTGTGTGGTCACCATTAAAAATCTTTAAAAATAATTTAGAAAGAATAATTACTAAATTTACTAATATATCAGTTTTATTCATACAACTTCAAACTTAAGTTAGTGACAATCGCATAAGAAAAAAAACATTTCAGCATTCGTCATAAAATAAAAAGCCGAAACTATAGCAACAAATTTTATCCCTGACGTTATAGTTACAGGCGCGCCGCGCAATGCCTTCCCGTCAATTTTCCGGATGAAAATAAAATTATTTTCCACTGCACACGATTCTCACGTCATAATTCTCGGAGTCATTCGACTACTTCGAAACAACTTCATAAATTGCGTCGCACTCGCGAGAGCACCTCGTATACGTTTCTGCCTGCCTGCATGCGCGCTTTTAATTTGTCGCGTTAACTCGGGGCGTAATCAATTTCTCCAACGCTCGGTAAACACACCTTTGGAACGAGCTTACTCGAAATTCCCGCTATACTCACCGAGACGACTCGTGTACGTATATATATATACATATACGTACTCGTGTCGTCTCGGTGCAAATCGCCGGCGAATTTATGCTCCATAGAAAACGCGCGCCTCGATCTGCGGCGAAGCTCGCGCGACGCGCTCGAATAGGCGAGAAGACGAGCGCCGAGTCGTTGGTGTTATGTGAAAAATCGCAAATGACATCTCTGCGAACGACTGTATTTACAACGTGGATGAGCCAGCGTGTGCGCAGCTGGCGATCGCGAGCGCGCTTGGAACTTTCGTTTCCTGCTCAAGCGACGTGGAGCGCGGGATTATGATCGTGCGGTCATACTGAAACTAAAAATAAATTGTTTGGGTGGTTTGCGAGTTTGCATATTTTTCATCTGTGCTGCAATGCTCATTTTCGAGCTAAGTGAAATCCACCACGAAAATTGTATTGCGTTTTGATCCCTAGTAGAAGTGAAACGGTTATCCTGGATAATTTATAGGAATTTGTGATTAAAATCTTATTTTGTTAACGAATAGTAATTTTTTGCTAAAATAAGTATTGTTAATAAAATAGCCAATTATTTATTTCGATGATAGCAAGCGCCCCTACTATACTGATAAGCTAATTATTTTATAAAAGATGTACAGTAATAAACGTTAATCAAATTTGTTTTATTTTATACAGCATTTTTAGAATTAAAAATGAATCTCTGTAAAAATATGATTAGTCTTAACAAAACTGGTCTATAACTGCTAAGAAAATCTTTTCATTTTATATTGGAATATAGGTAATATTTTGTTAATGTTAGACATTTTTCATGTGTAAAAGATATTGAAAAAATGTTTTGTTTTTAATCTTCACACTATTAAAGACAAAATATATCATATCTTAGTGGGTACATATACAGATTGTTCTAAAAGTTTGGTCTTACTAGATACAGCAGTTATCTACTTATCATTATATAATACTATCGGTATGTTATCTATGCCATCACATAATCTTGACCGTATTTTTTCTATACTTTTCCTGCGCTCAGGTCAAAGCTGCTTTAAATTAAAAGTTTTTCTACCTTCACGATTACCTAGGCTAAAAAAGTTGCACTCTCAAGTATCTAACATACCTCTATACCTATATATAGCATCTATGCTTTTCTTCATCACCTCGACTATTCAGTAGCTTATAAGCAACATACCGGATAAAAACGAATTTAGCACGGAGCCATCAAAGAGTGACGGATCGAAGAATACAGGTATTATATTGTTCGTCGGTAAAAACGTAACCGAACAAGAAAGAACGCGAGAATTCCAATATAAAACATGTAAAGAATATAGACAGCGGAGGAGCAAAGAAGAGAATGAATCACGAGGAGGTGCAAATAGTACGAGAATAACCATGCGAGATAGAAAAAGAGAGAGAGATAGACTGAGAGAGAGAGACGTGAAATCTGCGAGAGCGGATAGAAAGACGTCATGCAGGACAAGCGTTTTCTAAAGAGCCTCGTAAGAAGCGCCTCTTTATATACACAAGCGACCGGCGCGCGTGTAATCGCAGCCCGTAGACGAGTTCTTGCGCGAGTGCGCGAACCTTGATACTGGAACGACGTGAAGATAATATAGTTTTGTTGAACTTACGAGGGGGGAGTCCAGGAATTTGTCATTTTCGCCGTAGGGGTCAGTAAGAGACTGAGCTTGGCGATACTATTCCAGCTGCAGTGCTGTGTCTTTATATGATTGCAAAATACGTTATTATGAGGCTCTCAATTCAAGGAAATTTAAGAACCTTAGGAGATTATTGCAATTTTTATTAACCCTAGAATGTCAATAGGGCCTGTTTAACTGCACGCGAATCTTTCTACATTAAAAAGAAACAGCTGCCAATTTATTGGCAATTAGCTTCCTAAAACTAAATTATTTGTACTAATAAATTCATTTTAAATTGCTATATTTCTTTCTAACTAATAGCTCAAAAAAGGTACACTTTTTATCATTGATGGTTTGACAAAAGATAAATTACCCTTCATTTTTAAAATTCATAAAAACTATATAAATAAACTAAATCAATTAATTTTGGCATTGTAACATTTATACTCTTGATTTATATTAATTTCTCGAAGTATAAATAGTACATTGTGCACCAGGAGCGAGAAGTGGACCTTTTTTGACCGAGTGTGAGTTTGTAGTACCAATCGTAGACGAGTTAGCACGAGCCGAAGGCGAGTGCGTACAGCGAGCCGTAGACGAGTACTGCAAACACACGAGGTCGAAAAGGCCCGCTCACCCGCGGTGCACAATATATTTTTTGTAACACATGTACTGATTTTCACAAACCAAGTTTAGGTCAGTTTTCTCTCACTTATATTGGCGGAAAGAGCGGGCGTAAAGTAAAACGAGCAGCGGGCGTCCCGAGCTACGCCCTCCTAAAATGAGCTGTGACTGTAAAGTAAGTAGTTTAGTAGTATCAATTGATACTAGAAATTCTTTTTAAGTTTTTTTTTTGTAAAAGATAAAGAAAAATATAAATTCTACAAAATTGGTAAAAATCAAGAAAATTTATTTTGTCTCATTATACATTAAACATATTGAAAATATGTACGTTTTCTTAAAATAAACAATTTTCTTCCTATTTATATATCTGGCAATTACCTGAACACTATGTTAGTGGAAAAAAAATAAAATCTAATTTTGAATACGCATTTTTTGAAAATCGGTAATTTTAGTAAATTTAGAAATAATTCTATATTTTGATAGACCTCAACAATAAAATATACTGTTCAAGAATAGTAATGTATTAGTTTTTTACTGAACAATATTAAATAAAAAATTACATAGGAAATTTTCGTGTAGAGATATGGTGGACATTATTTTAATTAAGTTTTAAGATTATCTCAAGCCTACGGTGGCTCAGTCGGTAGAGCGTCGAATTATCACGACAGTGACCCGGGTTCGATTCCTAGTCTCTGCCAATTGATACACGTACCTCTGTAAAAATCCCCCATCGTCAATTAGCACCATTATGGAAGCATAAATATGGCGACATTAAAAAAGAAAAATCGTGATTTTAATTATGATTGAACTGCTTAGAGATTTAAAAATCCTTATAGTAAAAGAATGATTGTAATCACTGAAACTGAAAATAGGCGTAACGCTAAATTAAACATGTTATAACTATGACATAGTGCTAGAAGGGTCAATTTGGAGATCATGAAAGGGTACGTTAGCATAATGAAGCAAAATTAGGATAGGTAGCAAAAGTGGGGGAGGGTTGGGGCCGTGGAGGGGTATTTATCTGAACAAAATAATGAAAATAATGATATGGGCATCGTAATGCTACATTAAACATATTATTATTTTAACATAGTGCTAGGAGGATTAGTGTTGACATGATGGATGGGTGGGGTAGCATAAGGGGACAGAATTAGGATAGGTACAAAAAGTGGGGAGGGGGGGGGGGGGTTGACGTGGAGGATGTATTTTCTTTTAGTAAAAAATGATTGTAATCGCAAAACGCGAGGAGCAGCATTAACTCTTCATTTTCTATGAAGTAGTGCATCGACGAATGAAGCGAAGTGGTTAGACAGAACCGGTAACGTAAAAGAATGAAGAAAATATAACTAGGTCGAGTGTGGTAAATGGGGGAGAAATCGAGAGCGTACGAAATCGCATGCACTCATGCATAGTTATTCAGAAGGATGGCATGAGGTGGGTTTTAGGTAGGCCGGAGAGATGCGGTTATGCATGCGCAGTTGTGACCATGTGCATTTACGTATGCGGAGTAATAACTGTATTCACACAAGCGTGTGCAGACGTTATTGCGTATACCGAGGTATGCGCAGATGTTATTGCGTATACAGAGGTATACGCAGAAGTTATTGCGTATACAGAGGTATGCCCAGTGATGACTTCGTGCAGCAGGCATACGCAGGAGTAATTGCGTGCACACGGGCATACATAGAAGTTGCTTCGTGCACGCAGGCTTGCGCAATAGCAATTTCCAGCACACACGCATGCGCAGTAATGACTTCATGTGCACAAACATGTATTCAAATTTAATGTATTTTTCACTCCATTTTTTATTCAAAAATCATCTGACGTTTTTTATTCGGGATTCTCTATTCTTTTATATAACATTAACAATCATATTCTTTATATTACAAATAATACTTATAAATGATTTTATATACAAAATGGATATTAATATCTATTTTCTGTAATTCATATTAATACTGATATCATCAACAATCGAAATTGTAACGAGCATAGCGCATCTATAATTCGTAGTTTAATAAATAAATGATATATAAGCGAAAAAAATGGATTTTCATGTCAGCATTTTCGGATTCAAATGATTTTCAGTGAACTGTAAAATTTAGTGTCTTCGGTAATCTAAATACGAGATGAAGATTAAATAAGTCTTTAGCTATAAGCTATATTTAGTCCAATTTTTTATTTGGATTAATAAAGCATACTGAAAGCTAAGATTATTTGCAAGAATATGAAATATCGAATTTATAAAGAACAAGGTGATAAAAACCGTCGAAATGTCACGTCCGTGTTAAAAATAATTTTCCCACGTTAAATCCCATAAGGATTTAATTTCAAATCTAAAAGTTTTCCTGTCTTAATTATGTACTTTAACAATATATTTTTCCAACGTAATACAATAATACACTTTTTTAACTAAACTTAAAAGTAGAGAAATTTTGAACTCCAAATTTGACAGTTCACTGAAAATCACCCATTTGCGGTGCAATAGTTTTATGTTAGGAAACTTATAAAATATGTATTTTTTAGATAATTAGCTAGTATAGTAAAGCATTTACATGTATATCGTTTAACAAACGCGATTTTTTTTATTAGTGTTTCTACTTTTTAATAACGCAATTCAAACTGTAAAAGATTTTTTAATGAGAACGTAAATATTTTTGTATAATAAATTTCATTACAAAAGTTGCAGTAACTAATAACCGTATGCAACGACAAACTTGTCTTGATCCTATAGAGATTATCGACGCTGTTGATCTAGAAGCTAAGGTAGTTGCAATTCTAGAAATGACTTGTTATTTGAGATACGCCCATTTAGAATTATACACTACTTGTAGCAATGTAATTAAATTAGTTGCTTCCGACTTCGATGAATAATTTAAGAGTATAATTTTTACTCAAAAACAGGTCAGGGACAGTAATCGTATATATTTCTCTTAATCTTATTTTTATTGATTTTTATAAAACTTTGACTGATTAAATTCAACAAAGTTACTTTAAGTTGCTTGTTATGAATATATTTTAACTAGCAGTGATATGTTTAACGACGCACTTAAAAATTATCGGTTTTTATTCGTGTAAACAATTTCTTTGCCGTTTATACTCACATATTTTGCTTTTTCAAAGTCCGTACTATAGAAAATATATGAATATAATGTAGAATAACTGTACATTTTGCTTCCTCAAAGAAGAAGCTTTGTTATAGTAAAATAAAAAGTTCTGCTAAAACATTTTAGAAACATGTTTTGAGATATAAGGAATCAAAATACACTATTACTAGAAAATGTCCATATGGATGTATGCATGTATGTGCGCGCGTGCGAGCGTGCGTTCGTGCATGCGTGCATGCGAGCGTGCGTTCGTGCATGCGTGCGTGCGTGCGTGCGGGCGTGTGTATGTGTGTGTATGTGTATGTGTGTGTATGTGTGTGTGTGTGTATGTATGTATGCATCTGTATCTCGAGTAATCCGCGGTAACATTTAATGTTTCCGGACTCATTTTGTTTGTTTTTTTTAAAGAAGAGGCACAATAATAATTTTTTTAGTTTTTCGGATTTGTTTTTGTTTTTAGCGGTGCTTCGATTTTTGGCTTTTAGTTTTTCGGGTTCTTTGGTACGATAGAATCACCCGAAATTTCGGATAAAGTGTTTCCTTGCTTTTGTTGTATACGAAAACGTAATTTTTTGTTTATACAATGGTTGCTCTGAAATATATGATCGAAAGTTTTTGAAAAAGTTGATGTAATTAGAACAATGAAGAAGATTATTCTGTAAAATTTTTGAGATATTTTATTTTTCTATGATTGAGAAAAAAATCATTTTGTAAAAAAAATTGATTCTTTATGGCAAACGATAACTTGAGTAAAACGGCATTATTCTTTCTGAAAATTTTCAAAATGGTAGCTTCTTACTATCTCTCGGCTAACTTCTTTGCTCAGATCATGAGAACTTTTATTTTTCGAAATATTCAAGGTTATATTTTTTTCAATAAATGCCTGATTGCTTATTTTTTGGGTATTACACGGTAATTCTTTAGCAATGAACACTTATTTCTTGTCAAATCGTCGTGAATTTTTTCAGATTTTTTTAAGCGCATATATTTAAAGTTGTTTGAAGTTAAATATGACTTTATTGCCAAAATGTGCGTTTAATAATTTTTTTAACAATATTTCTTGTTATTTTGATTTTTTTTATATAAATATTGCACTTCTGCTATTTTGCGAATGTGTCAGTCACTTTTGTACTGAAGAAAGCTATCTTCATATTTTTGGTGTAATGGTTCGAGTGATCAAACCCACTTTTTTCAGGATTTTAAGTTTTAAAATGAGCTTCAATAATCGAACGGGGCATTAAAAGGTTTTGGAACCATTTTTTATGAAACATTCAGAAAATTTGCTAAAAATTCTTATGTTGCTATATTTTTAACAGATTTCATTTTGTTGAGTAAATGGAGGTTGAAATTTGATAAAGAATGTAAAAATGACTACATGTTGATATATTTAGCCTGGATCAACATTAAACCTAAGGGTTTCAAAAATATGAAAAAATTCACATACATTCTGCATACCAAGAGGAACATTTATATCGAAAAATAAAAAAAAATGTATCTCTATCTCTCATATATATATAGAAAAATATATATATATATATATATATATATATATATATATTATATATATAGAAAAGCAATAGATTTGTCATTTGTATTTTTCATCCGAGTATTAAATAGAATAAATAATTTCATATTGGAACGTCTTTTAAAGTTTGAGGATGCTAAGTGCCAATGAATTGGCAGCAGATTTTTTTGTTTAATTGGTATAAATATAATGCATCATTGCAGTTATCATTTTTGTATGCACATATGTACTATTCAAAGGGTTTACGATTATTGTTAAGATTTTTGTATACAATTAATTTTGTATACACATAGTTTGATTATCAAACATTAGTATAAAGTTTACTTTGAACTTCTCCAAACTTAAACTGAACGGAAATATTTCTGTATAATTCAATAATTAATAAATGTATTACTCAAATTCATATGATAAAAATTTTATATCCTAAAAGTATATTGTACAACTAGGGGGGTAAGAGGGCCATTTCTAGAGAGGGTGAGATGATTTTAACACGAGTCGTAGTTGAGTGCTAAATCATCACCAGAGCTAGAAATTGCCCTCCCCCTTGTTACACACCGTACTTTTTTTGACAAGTGCATGTAAAGCCCTTTTTTAAGCATAGGACGAATGGGGAGTTGCACATTTTGAGTCGTGCGCTATTTACTTACAGAATTAAATTACAATTTCATCTTCAAAATAACAATTTTCCGAAACTTTAAATATTTTCCAAAATTTTAAATATTTTCCAAAATTTTAAATATCTTCCAAAATTTTAAATATTTTCCAAAATTTTAAATATTTTCCAAAATTTTAAATATTTTCCTAAATTTTAAATATTTTCGAAAATTTTCCAAAATTTGAAAAATATTATTTAGTACCGGGGGGTAATGGTCATTACCACCCGCTGCAGCGAGAGGTAATCATTACCTCCCGCTCCGGCGAAAATGTTCGAAATGCTCAACTTGCTATTCACTTTAGATGCATGGAAAAGGGCCTATTACATGCACGTTTTAAGAAAAAGATTTTATAGAAATATTTAACGGTACGATAACTTACTAAACTTTTCATCCATCGTCGCTACAGAAAAAGCTCGCCAATACAAACGAATGTCAAACAGTCGCGCCCACGCACGCATACTCATCGCTACAAGTACACTCGACACGTATTGACAGAAGCACATCACGCACTCCATCGCCATCTGCAACCGCCATTGTCTGTCCTAAGAATCTATTTTTAATTTTCACGCTGCACGCTAATGGAGAAAGTCTTGCGCACACGGCATAGCATGCAGAGTATACAAAATGCCGTTCGTTGCTTTTTGCGCTCCTCGAAATGACGCGAATTCTCACGTCGAGAGTGAAAATCGTTTTCGTGATCTCTCTCTCTCTCTTCCTCTCTCTCATGCACATATACTCTTTGTGCTCTCGAGTTACGTTTTGTTCTTTGTCGCTATGAGGCTGACAGTTATGCGGCGAGAAAGCCGTGGAGAGCACTGCAGCCTCAGTCGGGTTGACATGAAAATGCATGCAATTCCGGTGATCGGCCACTTTAATGCGAGTAATATAATGTTCTGATGAATTTATTGTGTGTTGCGCAGGGATTGCGTGGAGAAAGCTTTCTATTGTGATGAGGATTGTTGTTGTTTCAATAGAATGGAATTTGTAGAGACAATGACAGTCTATTTCTTTGACCACTGCGATTCTTTCGAATTTAGAGAGCAAAGGATTATTTGAATAGATAATATATTATAGAAAGAAATTATACTTCAAAAGTTAATAAACAAATTGCCTTTTAACATTAAAAGAGACTATTGCAAGTATTATTTATACTTGTATACTAAACAGTACTCATATTTTCTATTGCCCATTTTTTACTTACACTACCCATAAGTTAGGCAATTGCACCTGAACTTTCGATCGTTTCTAAATATGAAAAAAAATTAGAATTGGAAAAAATGTATAGAATTTAGTAGTTAAGATTTAAATGCAGCAGAATCTAAGAAAACATACAAATGTGAAATTATTATATCCATCACATAAATGAAGCGTTATAATCAGAAAAGTCTTGTTTATTGTCTAAAAATAGGAATTTTCTATAAAAATCAGTTTTATACAGTATACAAGTTTCATTTTTATATGTAAGAGATATGTGTATAATAAAGTTGTCAAATTTTGATAGTAGCCAATAGTACGAAAAAGCGTGGAATTGTTGGTAGACGTCGTATGTAATACCTAAAAATCGATTATTTTAGAAAAAATCGAAGTATCGCTACAAGAATCGATACCTATTGGTTTTGAACTTTTGTTTTTCAGGTTTCGCATTCTTATTAAGAATCGTATTTCTCGTAAAGTTGACTATTAGAAGCTCTAAAAAGCAATAATACTATTTTAGTTAATTTTATTTGTTATAATGTAAATGCATCCTAAACGTTAAACAATCTAAAAGTATTAATGTTCAGTTTCATAATTTAATTTTCGTAAATTGTAATGGGGCAATTCTTGCCCGTGTAATTCTATTAAATGAATAAATACGAGGGTAGTTTAATAAGTCTTTAGAATAAAGTATAAAAACAATTTTTTTTTGGTAAATTTTTTTTTATTTTTCAACATAATCTCCTTGGAGCTCTATACACTTGGTCAATCGCTTTTTAAGTTTTTTTAATCCTTCAGAAAAGTGCGTTTTCGGAAGTTCCTCAAAATAAGCACTTACAGAGGCAATGACGTCTTCGTTGTCCGTAAATCTCTGTCCACCGAGCCATTTTTTCAAGCTTGGAAATAAGAAAAAGTCACTGGGGGCTAAATCTGGTGAATACGGTGGGTGTTCGACCAATACGAATTTTAGTTCTTCAATTTTAGCCATTGAAACGAAGCATGTGTGAACTCGGGCGTTGTCGTGATGAAAGAGAATTTTTTTTCTCGCCAAATGTGGTCGTTTTTTTTTAATTTCTTCTTTCAGCTGCTCTAATAATGATGCATAATACTCACCAGTAATTGTTTTACCCTTTTCCAAGTAGTCAATAAGTATAATTCCACGTGCATCCCAAAAAACTGCAGCCATAACCTTACCAGCTGACTTTACGGTCTTTGCCTTCTTTGGAGCTGGTTCGCCTGTGGAAATCCACTGTTTGGATTGTTCCTTTGTCTCAGGAGTGTAGTGGTGTATCCATGTTTCATCCACAGTCACAAATCGACGAAAAAATTCCTCAGGATTCCGACTTATGCGCGCCAAAAGAGCCTCAGAGGCGACCACTCTATTGCGTTTATTCTCAGCTGAGAGCAAACGCGGCACCCATCTTGCCGATAGCTTTTTCATGCCTAATTTTTCATGTAGAATTGAAACAACTGCACCTATAGATATCCTTGTGGCTTCAGCTAACTCACGCACTTTTAATCTTCTATCCTTCAACACCATATCGTGGATTTTATTGATGATTTCGGGAGTAGTTGCTTCTACGGGCCTTCCTGAACGTGGTTCGTCACTTATTGATGTACGACCACGCTTAAATTCATTTACCCAGTTATAAACCGTTGCTAAGGCAGGGGCAGATGTGCCATGAACTGAGTCCAATTCATTTTTTATCTCATATGGAGTTAAACCCTTTAAATGAAAATGTTTAATTACCGCTCTGAACTCGTTTTTTTCCATTTTTCTTAACAAGCAATTTTTTTTTTCAATTGGTTATAAAAACACGTAAACTCAGAAGATGTGGATTGTGACTGCACCATATATCTAGTCGGGAGTGGTGCTGACTGAAAACAGATGATTTGGAGCGATTCGCGCGCCATCTGTTGGTCATTCTAAAGACTTATTGAACTACCCTCGTAAATTGTCATTTTTAAGGTATTTTACAATTCAGTGATTTGAATAACGTTTCCTAACATTAAGTTTTTATTGAGTGTTGAATTTAAATGGCGTTTAGTCGACTTTGACAAGACCAACAATAATAACAGTTTTTATTAAACTTCAATACAAATTATTATAAAAAGTTGTGAATTATTTGTATAAAAAATCCGATTATTAGAACACAATTTGGGAACGAAATGTATAAATAAAAATATTGAGCTATCAAATGAGCAATTGTACAGAAAATCGAAAACCACTCAACCAAAAAATAAAAAAAAAATTGTTGAGTGCACACTTACCCGATCCGATTCTCCCGAATGCTTTTGACATTCTAAAAATAGTAAAAATAGTGAACAATACCGTTTCTAGTGCCAAGTTGTTTTATTCGGTCACAGTTGCTTCCTCAAAAAGGAAGCTTTGTGATAGTAAAAAAAGGTTTTGCTAAAAACATGTTGAAACATGGTAAACTATTATAACGGTTTTTCGATTTTTAGGTTTTAGTTTTTCGGGGTTTTTGGTACATTAGAAATAATATCATCTAACTTTTCCTACCTGAAAGTTTAAATATCATTATTCCCATACGTTGTTATACACAAAAACGTAATTTTTTGTTTAAAGGTAATTTTTTGTTTTTTAAAAAAATTTTAGACGATTAGGAATATGGAGAAGATGTTCAGTAAAATTTTTAATTTTAGACTTTTTTCTTTTGTCGAAAAAAGATAATTTTGTGTAAAAAATACGATTTCTTTTCTCTTAAGATATCTGAAGTAAATAGGCAGCATTGATTTTGAATCTTTACAAAAAAGTTGTTTTTTACTATATCATGACTTGTATGTTTTTGAGATCATGAGATCTTGTATTTGCTGAGATAATGAGGTTATGTATTGTTTGGAAAATGTTTCGATCGCTTATATCTTGAAAACGGCTCGGTCATTTTTTACTAAACACGGCTCTTTTTTTTATTTTTAAATGCAAATTCAAAATTTGGAAGAAATTTCAAGATTCATCGATTCGTTTTTGTTTTATACAGATTTAACGATTCTTCGATTTATGAGTTTTAGATTTTCGGGTACTTTGGTATGTTAGAAATATTATCAATTTAGTGTAAATGCATTAAAAGGAGCATAAAAGTTAACCTATCTTTTACAACCGCAAATTTTGGATATGCTCTTTCTCTTCTTATTTATACACGGAAAGGTCATTTTTAATTTAATCGGTTATATTTCGGAATAATATAGCAATTTTAAATTAATTTATAAGAACAAAGAATTTCATATTGAAACAATTAATTTAGTTAGAGGTAGCTAAATACCAATGAATTAGTAGCGGCTTTTTGGTCGAGTTGTTTCCAATTTTCTGCAGAATTGCTGAGATACATAACGCTTTATGTGGAATTTTATAAAATTAAAAAATAATGTTCTTAAACCAAAAACATATATGGAGTCAAAACTTTTGCATCAAACCCTTTATATTTTCGGGAATAGTCAACGTATGGACCTGTATATACTGAGGCAAATGGTTTCCAATCTTTCTATTAAGGAATGGGAAGGTTATTTAAAATAAGCATTAGTTTTCCAATTACAGAAACATTCCAGTGCATTTTTAAATAAATGTTCGTGACTTCGAATGTAAGGTATTCAATCACGGGAATAAGAAGTAATAACGAGGAATAAGAATATTATTTATACATATTTTTTTAGCGCGCGAGAGACCGTACTGTTGTTGGTTACAGGCGTTCCAGTATTCTAGAGTTTTGTCCACCGCTCTGACCGTCGATTCTTAGACAAAAAATAATCGATTCTTCAATAATCGACTTTCAAAAGAATCGGTAAAATAATAGATTATTTTAAAAAAGAATCTAACACTTTTGAAAGAATCGAGTAGAATCGCTCTTCCCTAGTATGTATACTATATAAATAAGTATTAGTGACCTAAGTATTTCTCAAAATTCTCAAGAATTATATCCATTTTTTGTTCTGATCTTATTTTATATTCATCAATAATGATAGAAAAACGCGATTTTTTAAGCATTTTCATAATTTATATAATAACTGTATTGTTTTAAAAAAGCGGAAGAAATTTATTAATTTTAATTAGCAGTTTCGTTTAATTGTCAAGTAAAGAAGAGATGCCGTTTTCTTCAGAGCTGTATCTTAAAACGTTTTACGCAAGTAACGTTTTGTAACCTGTCATTTAGTTTTATAAAATCGATTTTTTTCAATAATTCATCAATATCTCAAGTTAAAAATTGTAACAGAACCTTCAAATATCGTCGACCTTTAAAATGTAAGTTCAACAGGCTTAAAGACAAAAAAGTTTTTCATTTCCTCGCAATCGTACTTTCAACATCTCAAAATAGAATTAAAAAAAAAGAAGAAATTAAAAGCATTCTATATAACTTTGTAATTCTCACTTTTTCCATCACTCTCGAAACCGAAAGTTCCCTCATTCCTCTCTCGCTCCTCAATTTAATATCTCTCATACCCTATACCATCCCAAAACAGAAAACTACAGCATCATCATTCCCATCAAGATACGGCGATGATGCCACGCGTTATGCAGTACTCCGGGCGCGTGCGAGCAGATTTGCATAATAAAACCACACGCGCGCGCGCTCGCTCGCTCGCTTTCAGATGATTCATCGCTCGACGTCGCGCAGCTCCTACAAGGGGACATCGAACTCTTTACGATCGCTCGGAACCTGTCCGCAAATCGATGCTGCATCGGTGCATATAACCGTGCTGCACAGAACTCGAGTGCGTGCGCGCAGATTGAGATAAGAGCCCGCAGATGAGAGTCGCGCGCTCGCTGCAATGAATGAAGATAAGAAAGAGAGAGAGAGAGAGAGGTGGAGAGTGTTATGAGCGCGAGAAGGTAGGAAAGTGTATGTGCCTTTGATGCGCTTTTCACCTTCGCTGCGTACGCGGTTCTGGTGCTGGTCTTAAATACGAGCGCACGTGGGCATCGCGCGAGCTTCAAATCCTGATCAATGGATCTGGAAGGATTTTTTCTTTTCTGTAGTAGCGGGACTTTAAGATAGTTAAATGCACGTTTCTGCTGGGAGGTGGTGAAATTGAAATGTTAGTGTAATGGATAGATAAGAGTCAGGAAGCGGGTAATAGATTTTTATGAATCTTTGTACAAAAAATATTCGTTACCCTCATAAAAATTGACACATATTTCAATAATTACAACTTCGCAAAGAAATATCGTAAACGTAACTTTGAAAACCAAAATAATAATAGATACAATAAGCTTTAATTTTTATCATGTATAGCGCACACTGTTGGCAGTAAGCTATGTATCTTGGGCTGCAGAAGCTATTCAATCCAATTCAATCAAACTGCAGATGCTGAACTTCAATTATATAAGAAGAATACTCCTTCTGATATGTATAAATATTGTCTGTTTAAGGTAATGTCATAATCAATAAAAATTTTAATTTGCCGACTCAAAGCTTACCGACCTAAACGTATCAATGAATAATTAGATGTAATTAAATATATAGCCAAAATTACGCATAAACAACACATTGCTCATTCTTATATTAATTGAAACTTTGTATTATAATAGATTTAATTACATTAAATAAGAAATGTGACTGATATGCTGGTTTTGTATAATTACAGTCTGTATATTTAACTGTATAGAAACCAAAATTAAAATTAAAATTAACTTTGACACCCACTTAAAGATGATAAAATAATTATTGATAAACTCTCGTATAAGCTACATTGAGTGAAAAAAATAGTTATAGAAATAACTGAAGTTTAGACTTTTCTTTAGTCATCGTGAATGTAGATAATTAAATTTTATTACTCATAAACTTGTAATTCTTGCACAAATATTTTTATTGTTATACTATTCATACCATTTTTTATTCAGCTTTGCTCTTCAAAAGATTTTACATTACAATAATAAGAATATTTTGAATAATAATATTAAACTCTATAGGAAAATAAAAGTATTGTCATCATTTTAGCATAAAACTGGAAAAATAAAGAAGCAAATGCGGTAAAGCCTATAAAAGTCGAACATATCTTGAAATATACGATCGCTATAAAAGCTGCATTATCAAAACTATAACACGTACATGCATTCACGAACAAAGCAAAACCATAATAATAACCCCATTTAAAAAGGCACTATACCGCGTGAGCTTGACAATAAAAGAATCAACAGTGCATCATTCACGTGAGCGAACGAGTAGCGAATCCTTTAAAGGCAACTCGTAATGAAACCAAAACCTTCGGAGGACGCGCTCCGGGTATACACTCCGTCCATAACGAGTCTCGAGTATCGTCTTCTTCATCGTTGCCAGAAGCATATCATACAGAGATTCGCGTCCTAAATAAGGAGTTAAGGACCACCTAAATTTCAGGACGATGCAAAAGTACAGCTCGCGTGGGATTAAAAACTAATATATTATTAAAAGAAACATCAAAAATAAAATTCAGATCTCTATGTCATATATTTACAGATATGAAACACAATTAAAGTTTTTTAATTAAGTGTTTCAGATAAAAGTAAACGATTATAAAAACGGATATAAAATTACATTACAGCAATTTTAAATAATTACTATTTATATGATATTTTTTATAAGTTTTATTTGCTAAGAGTAACAAATAATGCATAATTATTGTTCAGAATAATAATAATAATAAAAATTGTTTGAATTCCGATACTTTTTAACAATTTTGTACATGATTTTACTCTTTTTAATCATGTTATACGTTTGTACATTGTTTATTTTTAAAATTTTTTTTCTGTCATGAAGAACGAAAGTATAATTAATAAAAATCATAACAACAATGAAAACAAATTAACAATAGAAACAAATATTTTGACGCATACTCAGTATACAAATCGAAATAACAACAAACAAGATAAACCATAAACATCATTACAAATAACAACCAAACAATAAAAAACAAATATTTACATCTCGATTTGCACACATCCACATAAACGCCGCGCAGCAAAAAGCCAAACATTTTTGTTCAACATTAAACATTCCTCGCCAGCAGTCGCTCTCAAGCCCCACCATCCATTTAATAAACTCTCGCTGCTTTATTCACTTTATATCCGTCTTTTCGCACGCTTTCATCTAGCGTCAAGTGGCCAGGCCGCAGCAATAGCCAGCGGAGAATCGTCCACAAGTGAACCCTCATTGCCGTAATTACGGATGAAAACGAAACAATGAGGCGCGCGCGCGCAATTCGCTCTCGCGCTGCGACGCATGTGTGTGTGTGTGTAAGTGCGCGTCATTCGCGGGCAATTCTCTCGACTGCAGCACAAGAGAGCGTTCTCTGACCGCAAGTGCCCTCTCGGATGCATCATGCGCGCCGACGACCCAATTGCTCTCGTTTTCGTCCTTTTCTCGCGGCACTCTCTTGCGTAATACCAGCAGTTGTGGAGTGTAGTTATAGCGGGTATATATACTGGTGATGTGGCTAATGGCTTTTTGTTGATAGATTTTGACGGGAGGCTGTATTCTAACGTGAGAATCTAGCTGGAGAACAGTGTATTTTTGATGTTTGGAGATGCCTTTGCAGCGGATACGATTTGGTTATGTTTTGAGAGGAATTATGTGGCAAAAAATTACGAATTGTACAGCAGTATTTATTGTTTCCGTTTGTAAGGGGCCGTCCATAAATTACGTAAGGCTTTTTCCAGATTTTCGATCTCTCCCTCGCCCTTTGCAAGATATCATAGGATTCCTTGCAACACCTTCCCCCTCTAACGTTACGTAATATTTTTTCATAAAACATTAAATTTTTTTAGACATTTGAAGTGTTAGTATTAAGGGAACAAGCCACTGTTAACAATAAATACTTGATAATATAATTAAATTTAATTTAACTGTTGCAAAACTCTAAAATCTTGATTCTGCGTGTGATCTAGAGGCGTGCATGATTTTAAGTGACATGATAAACGAAATTCTTTTTCCTTTTGACCTCTACTACAATTTAAGCAAAGCCCTTTTTTGATAAAATTTTTGTTTATAATTATATTTTAGATATTCTACTCCCCTCTATAAGAATATGTAAGAAAATTGTGAACCCCCCTCCCCAAAAATGCCTTACGTAATTTATGGACGGCACAGAAGTACACACATTATGTGCATGTAAGAGTTAAAGGGATCGTATACAAATGTTCTAGGTAATCCTGATAACTATCTATTCCTATTAGGGAAGAATAAACATTTATTTTTTGATCGACACTTGTGCAAATAGTAAAGAGTCTAAGCCGACGTATATTGCTTTTTGAATTTTAAAATACTAACTCAATTTGCGAAAGTTATAGCTTACTGAAGGTACTTTGAGTGACGTCACACCGTTAAAACAAGAAAAGGTACCGACCGAACTGACGTCGCATCGTTCTTAATGTTTTGCCCATATCGTCTTGAATTTTGAAGATATCGTAAAAATTTAAAAAGTTTACAAAGCAACTACTTATACAATGATCCAATTCGCATTAAACAACTACAAACAATAAATACATTAAAGTGTAGCCTTCAGTGAAATTTTGATAATTTCAAATATGTAGGTCTAATCCCAGTTGTATTTTAATTTATTAATATTTTATATATCATAATTTATCCTAAATATTCCAGTACCTTCAACATTTTACGATATATGAGTAAGCTTTAATTAAATATTGCAAAAAAGAAAATAATTGCTTAATTTACAAATATTCAAATTTAATATATTTAAAAATAATTTCGCTAGCATTCAAGACTCCCGACGCTCCGCTGAATGAGTCGTCACTTGATCAAAACCGGCATACCCGCGCGCGCGGCTACATTAACCTGACATTGCCAAAGCCGATAAATCAATTTTCAATTATTTTAATTAATTAAATTATCATGCACAACCACGAAAACGAGCAAAACACGCGCTGCTCCTCCGCTACGCTCCCCATAAATCAATCAATTTTTAAGATCCACCTCTCGTCCGCCAAAAAACGAACTCGCCGAACAATCGTCGCGTTGATTAACTCATTCGTCCCCCTCCGAATCCATAAATTACGTCCTCTCCCAGCCAAAAAACGACTCTCGTCGCAAAATGAAAATACAAATTACTGGAACGTGCGAGCGCCATTGGCACATGCGTCTGCGCACTATACCTCCGTGTACTTAAGTGCACGCGCGGCTGCAGCTGACGTGGGTGGACGTCCGGTTGCCGCGCTCGCGCGCCAAGTGCTTAATGGACTCGTGATGGGCCGAAGAGTGGTGGAGCTGGGGATGCGCTTACTTTGCTGACTATTATATCCCCTTTTTTCGCGCGCGCGCTGCCTTTCTTCTGTTGCGAAAATTCGTCTGAGTGGAGTAGGAGGGAGTAAATGAGCGCGGAAGGTAGAGACGATATAGGTATATAGAGGGAGCGATGAGGAATTTTGCAATGGTTCCTATGGGAGCAAGAAATTGTGACGATGGAACGAAAACAAATGCAAAATATTTCTTCGATTAAGGTGACTTAATCATCTATAGTTTAAAAAAAAACAATAATTTATATCGCATTTCTCAACAAAATATATTGAAACTAAACTAAATTAAATTTAAGTTACCCTGCTAGAAATTTATCCCGTCCACTTTATAGATCTATGTAGAATAATCTCGCGCTGCGTAGATCTATGTATGCAAACTAGATAGTTACTATAAAGGCGTGTAACGGTCGACCCTTCTAGTTTCTCATATTATTTGCCCCGATAAAACTAGATAAGCAAAATTATGACAATAACAACCACTTAAAGGTTATATTTAAAAAACAGAATCACAATATATTATGCTTATTATGTATTATTTTGATTTAAAGAGTTTATGTATTTAAGAACTCAATAACAATATTATGTTACACATATATATTAAATAATTAAAATAAGAAAATAATCTGAATATCCAAATAACTATATGAAGTATTAATGCATATATTTATTTTGTTTATGTAAAATTAGTTTCCTTACATTTGATTATGTTCCATCCTAAATACAGTCTGTTTCAAAACCTGTATGGTTTATGTGAGGAAAACTATTTTCACACACATTTATTATCAACTGATTAAGTTTCTATTTTTAAAAAGAAATAATGTATTGAATTATTATATATATGTTCTGTTTTTTTATTTCCTACTGTGATTAATTTATAATCAAACACTTTCATTTAACATATATGGCCAGTTAAAACATAGTAATTTGTTACTTATAAAGAAAATTATCGTCTACATGTGTTCAACTAATGTGTTTGATACAAAATTATTTGCAGTTCTGAAATTAAAATTCTAGTTTTAAATAAAGCATGTCATAAAGTAAATATTTGTACATATGATATTATTATTATTTATATATTACTTTTCAAGAAACTAAAACATCAATCAGAACATTATTTTGTGATCACTGTTTTTCATATGCAAGGAATATTCTTTCTAAATTTTCATTTTTTAGGTTAGATATGCTTTCTGACTACTTTTATATGTAAATAGTATGAATAGAACTGTAGATCTTATTATTATAATTGAAAACTTGCATGTTAAACTTTTTTTAACATTAATTTTTACAATAAAAGTTCTGTTCAATAAATAATATATAACCTCACAGATTTTATATGTACATATTATTATTGAGAAAGCTATGTAGATCTGTGTGGATTTATCGAGTTTTGTACTGTCTGATACTATCTAGTTTGCCTATAAACGCCGTTATAGCGAATGTGGGCGCCACGATAAAATTTCTACCAGGGTACCAAAATTAATAAAGTCTTTTTTATGATAAAAATAATAAGAAATTTGTTCACATTAACCCATTTCTTCCCAAGCGGCCATTTTATAGTCGATTGGTTTCTTGACTAAAAAATTGTCGAAAAAAAAATAATAATAACCAATAGCACTTTTCTGAAGTAAAATTGTCCGCTCTTTCTGATTCTGAATTTCAGAATTTTTAAATTTCCGTTGGAAAAATTTTTCGACAATTATTTGGCAAAAAACCAATTGACTATAAAATGGCCGCTTGGAAAGAAATGGGTTTAAGTACATTGAAAATCAAATTTTTCTATACTCAATGCCTGATTCTGGAACCAAATTTTAATTTATTTGACTTGAAAGTAAATCTTGTTTTACTTAAAAAATATATGACTCTTCAATGAATGTTAAAAATTATATAACAACTCAATGTAAAGAACGTATGAATGATTAAATATCAAATTTGTGATTTTTGAAAGTCTTTACAGTACTGTTTTTATCAAGCAAGCGATCACGCGCCTGGCGCCTTTGGGACGTCAGCACACTCTATTCAAATGGCTTTTTGTCCGGGAATTTTTTTGTTGTTGCCAAGTGACAATTTTATGTATTTTTCGGAAATGCTGTTTAGCTTCAAATGAAATGAAAAAGAAATGAAAAACATTTTTTTCAACATATTAATAACAAAACTATTTAAATATCGAAAAAACATTAAACGTATGTTTGTTATTGATAAACAAATCATTTTAGTATTCAAGTTTTTTTAATAATCCTTGCTTACATCAATTATCTAAATTTGTCGCCTCAGAGACACCCACGCGCGTGTTCGCGTAGAACCGAAAAGTACGCGTACTCGCGGGTTAAGCTATTGCAATTCAGGAAAATGTTTTACCGTAAAAACGACAGTAATTGATTTTGGTAATTTAAATTTTTTAATAATTAAAGCTGGTTAGCACTCTAAAACTATAAATTGATTATGAAATTATTAAGTCAATTAAACTTAATAAAACATGTCACTGAATCGAAGAGATTTCAAGTTTCGATATTTTATGTTACAAGTCAATTTATTTCTAATGAGTTTGCTATTTATTACTAGGAAGGCATGTATTTTTCCAATTTTCGACAAAAACATTTGTTCTAACAAGATTCATTGAGAATAGAACATGTGAATAGTTGCACTGGATTCAATGCTCCATGCGATAATTAAATATAGTGAATAATAAATTTATTAATGTTAGTCAAACTGTAAATGTCCATAATATTTTATTGTTCTGCATTCTCACTAATAAAGAACATTTTTCTAATTCTATACGTAAAAATTTTTCTAACATGATTCTTTGAGAATCGAACATAAAATAGTTTCACTGGATTCAATGCACCATGCAATAATTAAATATAGTGAATAGTAAATTTATTAATGTAAATCAAACTGTAAACGTCAATAATGTTTTATTGTTCTGCATTCTCACTAGTAAAGAACATTTTTCTATTTGTATACGTAAACATTTTTTCTAATATGATTCATTGAGAATCAAACATAAAATAGTTGCACTGGTTCCAATGCACCATACAATAATTAAATATAGTTAATAAATGTATTAAGTAGGTCAAACTGTAAACGACAATAATAATTTATGTTCTGAATTCTCACTAGTAGAAAGGCGCTGGGTAATATCATAAGAATAGCTATAAAGACGAACATCTTTTTCAATTACTCTTTTAATTAAAATTCATTGAGGTATCATTTTTATATTTGCCAGCACACGTAATCCTATAAAGCATGAAAACAAATTAACCAAGATGATTTAGTCCGTAGGCAAAATTTATGGTCGTAAAACCTGACCGAACAGCTGCAGAAGCTATGACGAAGATTTACGCTTTGAATGCTGTTTAAGTACAGTTAACTATATATACACTATTCGTTGCATTTCAATTGATAAAAATTGTCTATTTTGAATATTAGACATAGTCATATCTTTCAATTTCTACTCGGTATAGTTCGTATGCATTAGAAACCATATTCCTTTATGAATAAATTGATTTGCAACTAATGCAATGAGAAATAGTAAAATTAAATTAAAAAATAGCAGTTAATTTTGAAGTCAATTCTGTTTCTTTTGGGATCTTTGGGATCCGCTAAACACGTAAAGTTTGATAAAAATCACATAAAATGAATTAATTTCCATTTTCTCACGTTTTTTTATGTAGGTTGGCACACGTTCATTTTTCACAATTTTTTTTATACTGTATGTATTTGGATATATTTGAAGATATTTTATAACCAATGATTTTGCCATTGATGTTAACTAATTCATTGTGCAGCTCTTCGCTTATTATATAGTCAAATAAAAAAAAAGCCCAGAACTAACCACGGAGAGGTAGCTGCACACCGAGTTTCACCCCGCTCCTACCCAACCTCTCTGCTAAACGTAAGAGCATTAATCGCATCATAATAAGTAAGAAGTATAGTCAAAGATGTTACTTTTACTTACTTTTAGCTTTGAAATATTTCTTACTTTCGAATAATGGCATTGCGATTCTACACTTTACCTTCGGTCTAATATAGCCATCTCTGTTATTACACCCAGCTTATGATAAAGAACCATCTGTCACAATTTTGATAAATATCTCATACGCATGGGTATGGAAAGGAAATTTCGGACAATCGATCTGTGGTGGATTTTTGGCAGTCGCAAATGTGTCAATATCAACTTGACTCAGATTCAGGGTCATCTATCTATCTATTTATTTATTTATGTATTTATTTACGTATTTATTTATTTATTTATTTATTTATTTATTTATTTATTTATTTATTTATTTATTTATTTATTTATGTATTTATTTATTTATTTATTTATTTATTTATTTATGTATTTATTTATGTATTTATTTATTTATTTATTTATTTATTTATTTATTTATTTATTTATTTATTATTTATTTATTTATTTATTTATTTATTTATTTATTTATTTATTTATTTATTTATTTATTTATTTATTTATTTATTTATTTATTTATTTATTTATTTATTTATTTATTTATTTATTTATTTATTTATTTATTTATTTATTTATTTATTTATTTATTTATTTATTTATTTATTTATTTATTTATTTATTTATTTATTTATTTATTTATTTATTTATTTATTTATTTATTTATTTATTTATTTATTTATTTATTTATTTATTTATTTATTTATTTATTTATTTATTTATTTATTTATTTATTTATTTATTTATTTATTTATTTATTTATTTATTTATTTATTTATTTATTTATTTATTTATTTATTTATTTATTTATTTATTTATTTATTTATTTATTTATTTATTTATTTATTTATTTATTTATTTATTTATTTATTTATTTATTTATTTATTTATTTATTTATTTATTTATTTATTTATTTATTTATTTATTTATTTATTTATTTATTTATTTATTTATTTATTTATTTATTTATTTATTTATTTATTTATTTATTTATTTATTTATTTATTTATTTATTTATTTATTTATTTATTTATTTATTTATTTATTTATTTATTTATTTATTTATTTATTTATTTATTTATTTATTTATTTATTTATTTATTTATTTATTTATTTATTTATTTATTTATTTATTTATTTATTTATTTATTTATTTATTTATTTATTTATTTATGTATTTATGTATTTATGTATTTATTTATTTATGTATTTATTTATTTAGTTACAGTTACAACCTTATTTACAGCGTTATAAGAAATAAAAATATATACGGTATGTTTTTAATTAGATATATATTTTACATAATTATATTCCTATAATTTATATAATTAACTCACACATGCGTGGCTGCCTCTTAGGCCCCAAATTTAGGTAAATAGTGTTAGCAAAGATTATGAACAGAGCGGAAATACTAAAAATGCTTGAGGCGATCTGTTTATTATTAAAAAATATTTCTTAAACGTTTTTTGACTTCGTTAAGAGTTTTTTTTTATTAATTTGTTAATAAATTTTTTTCTTTTTCAAAAATGTTGTTGGCTTTATTTGAAGTTAAATAAAATCTTTAAAGAATACATAAACGTTTCAATATGGAAAAGAAATTTTTTCGTTGCGATGGAGCTGCTTGGTGGTAACTCAAAGACGCCCATGCTCGCGTTAAAGATTTAAGAAATTAGTTTATAATATGAGCGTCCGGATCGAATAACTCGCTGAGCGCTCGAACTCCGGTAAAAGTATTGTCCATGTAGCCGATTTTGAAAATTGTTCAAATTCCGGTTTTAATGATGGATACTTGTAGAGAATTCAATTGCGCATCTTTTTTGTATTTGAACCACATTTCTAACTCTTTTTGTTTTTGAGTTATTTAGGAAAAATGCGATTTACGGCGTACAAAATTTTCATTCAATTTTTGACTTAGATCTGCCGTATCTTTGCTGGATTTTAATATTTTCTTTTGATAATTTAACACAATATTCTTCAACATATTCTACGACTGTTAAAGCATTTACAAAGTATTAAAAATAGTTCAGGGCCAAATAATGATTTTATTTCAACAATTTCTCCGAAATCTAGGATTTATATGTTCAAACGAAAAAGTTGTGCGAGGAAGTTTCGCGTTGTAAAAACTTTCAGTGACGAAAAACTTCCTCATGAGTCAAGGAAGTTTTTCAAAAATATTTCAGACCTTTATTGATAATAAGAAAAAAGAGAGATCGATTTCAAAATCATGTACGCCGCGGCCGCGTTCACGGTAAACAGCAAGATTTTCACGTACCGCGGAGCCGCCGCGGCCGGCAGATGCACTTTTGTTTACAAACATGAATTATATACACGCTGTTCTTAACTGCAGTCGTGAAGCATTGAGGAGACATCATTAGTAGCAGCAAGATTGTTTTGATTGCATTGCTTATGGTTTTGGTAATTGCTGAAGGTTTTGCCTGTAGTTTTATTTAAACATTTGTTTGTACAACAATGGCAGATAAAACGTGTTCAAAATCTAGCAGAAAAAGAAAAAGAAACGAAAGTGACTGGGAACAGAATAAAAGAAAAGTTTGTAGAAATGAGGTGAATTTTTTAAACATAAATTATTAAGCGATAAGTGAGCAAACGCTGGGGTTCGATTCAAACGAGCCCAATGGTTAATTTTGTCTTTTTTTTTGTTCGTATCCTAGGATACATGATCATATCTCAGTAAAAAAATAAACTGCAACGTATATATATATACGTTGTGGTTTGAATCGGACCCCTGCCGAGGCTCCTGCGATTCAAGCTAATTATTTATTCTTCAAACAAATCTACTTTCGTTTTAATACATAATAATTATAAATCTTTGACCATTTTAAATGATTGATTTCGAATAATAAAGCGCACAGATGTATATGAATAATCAATAAAGTTATCGATATGATTGTTCTTAAACATTCAATTGCATATTTGATCTTACGGGGAAGTGAATACATATCTCGTTCTAAAAAAATTGTTCCTTCTAAGCAATTTGAACCCGTTCATTCATGCTGCGTAAAAAAATGTTTTGAGAATATTAGCGCTTCGCAGCAACGTGGATTTTATGATGCATTTTGGAAATGTTCTGGCGGTTATAACTCGCAAAATATTATACTCAATGGGTTGATAACGAAGAAGCCTTTAAGTACGATTCAAGGGATTGAGAGCAAAGTTACGTCGTGGGAGTATTCTTTCCATTCTGCATCTACTCGCGTTACTGTTTGTCAAAACTTTTTGTGCACTTTACTGAACGTAAATAGAGGAAGATTCACTACAATTCAAAAGAAGGTAATAAATAATCAACCGTTAGAAGACAATCGAGGGAAACACGATAAACACTCAGAACGCTTAACTGATGAGTTAAAAAAAATTATTCATGAACACTGTTTATCGATACCCCATTCTGATTCTCACTATAGGAGAGAACATTCTTCATTGAATTATTTTGATCACCCTGACTTAACTATAACTAAATTATACAAATTATTTATTGAATATTATAGTGAGACGACAAAAGATTCAAATCCCCCAATTTCAGAATCTACTTATACTAAGTATTTTAACCACAATCTTAACTTTACTTTTTCGAAACCACGCACCGATGTGTGTAATTTATGTTTTGAGCATAGAAATGATACAGATATAAATAATGCATTGCAAAATCATAAAAAAAGCGTTGAAAAATATAAAAGTTTAAAAAAAAGCATGCTGTCAGAAAAAGATGTTTTGTGTCTTGAATTTGATTTCGGGCAGAATTTGCCTCTCCCTAAAATTCCAGTTTCCGATCAATTTTATAGAAGGCTCATGTGGCTACACATTTTCAATGTACACGTTTTCGGTAATCATAAGAGGAGTTACATGTACTTATTTATGGAAGGAAACTTGAAAAAAGGTGCCAATACCGTTTGTAACTTTCTTTTAGATGCTATACAGAGAGAATTTAAATTGCAGTATTATAACAAAATTTATTTGTTTTCGGATGGTTGCGGAGGCCAAAATAAAAATTATTTGACTCTTTCTTTTTTGTCGCTATTATCTAAAGAATTAGAAGTTGAATTGCAGCATGTATATCCAGTAGTTGGCCATTCTTATTGTTCATGCGATCGTAACTTTGGAATGTACGGTCAGAAAAAGAAACAAATGGAAACAATAGAAACATTTGATGATTATGTTCGACTTATTGAAAGTGCAAGAGATCCGACATTTACAATAATTAAAAAATCTGAAATTAATGTACATGATTTTGAATCGCGTATTTCAAAAGAAGTACAGATTCCGAAAGACTTGCACATTAGAAGCGCTGTTAAAATTAGCTATTTTGCCAATAGGCACGTTAACGTATTCAGTAGCTATACTAAAAACCCGAAAGATCACATTATAGAGTCTACCCTTACATTTAATGAGTTGCTCAAAACACCGTTAGCGCCGGCTGTCAGAGTAACTAAAGAGAAATTAAATGACGTTAAAACACTGCTTCGATATTTAAGTCCTGAAGGAAAGGAATTTTTTAATACTTTCATAGATCAAGCTTTTGTAAAAATACCTAACAAAAAAGCGATTGAAAAAGAATCTGGGGTAACTGCTTCTGTAAAAAAAGAGTCTTTAAAAAATAAACGTGTTAAAAAAGAGCCTGCGAAAAAAGATAGTACCAGAGTAAAGTGTAAAAAGAAAGATTCTATTAAAAAGGATTCTAAAAAATCTGTTAAAAAAGCTGTAAAAGACGCTGCGAAGAACAAAAAAAAATGAGTAAGGAAGAATCAAAGGAAAATGTTTCTGTAAATAAAGAGTTCTTAACAAATAAGCGTGTGAAAAAAGAGTCTGCGAAAAAAATTCTACCAGACGAAAAACTGTAACAACGGCTGTGAAATAACACAAATAAAACTATAAGTATAGTGTACAAAGAAAATTCTTCTAAAATGTATATCAGCAAAAAAACGTTATATAAGTGTGTAACGATTTATGTAATAAAAAGTGTATAATTCAGAAATAAAATTCAACATTACTGCTAATAGTAATCATGTTCAATATTTGTCGACTGCAGTAGACATGTTTGTAAACAAAAGCGCATCAGCGCACGGCCGGCCGGGGCGGCTCGGCGGTGCGTGAAAATCTCGCTGTTTACGGTGAACGCGGCCGTGGCGTACACGATTTTGAAATTGATCTACCTTTTTTCTTATTATCAATAAAGGTCTGAAATATTTTTGAAAAACTTCCTTGACTCATGAGGAAGTTTTTCGTCACTGAAAGTTTTTACAACTCGAAACTTCCTCGCACAACTTTTTCGTTTGAACATATAAATCCTAGATTTCGGAAAAATTGTTGAAATAAAATCATTATTTGGCCCTGAACTATTTTTAATACTTTGTAAATGCTTTAACAGTCGTAGAATATGTTGAAGAATATTGTGTTAAATTATCAAAAGAAAATATTAAAATCCGGCAAAGATACGGCAGGTCTAAGTCAAAAATTGAATGAAAATTTTTTAAGCCGTAAATCGCATTTTTCCTAAATAACTCAAAAACAAAAAGAGATAGAAATGTGGTTCAAATACAAAAAAGATGCACAATTGAATTCTCTACAAGTATCCATCATTAAAACTGGAATTTGAACAGTTTTCAAAATCGGCTACATGGACAATACTTTTACCGAAGTTCGAGCGCTCAGCGAGTTATTCGATCCGGACGCTCATTTATTGTCTTAATTTAATATAGTTTATATTGCTGACTGTTATGACTGTTTATAACTGACATTTAGTCTGCACTGCACAACTATTTCATATTAGGCAGCATTACCTATTAGAATGTCACAGTTTGCAGCTTGATCTACACTTTTTTCGCTCAAATTTTATTACAAGCCATAGTATAATAGGGGAAACCAGGGTAAAGTGAACATAGTACTCGTAACTCTAAAAGTCGATAAAAATGTATTTTTTCAGACTTAAAACATTACTTTGTTAGTTGCACAGGAAACTTCTTACATTAATGAATATATTAGTAATTTGAAATAAAGTAATTTATTAAGTTTAATATTATTTAGCTAACTTTGAAAAATACCGGTTCACTTTACCCGGTTCTTTCAGTGCGAGGTAAAGTTAACTAGAGGATAGAATAAAATATTTTGTAGTTAATTTGTTACTTTTTGCACAAGAATCGATTAAAACGTTACTTTAGATAATAATAAAACCAAAAAGACATCTTAAAACCTTTAAAATATTGTAAAATACGAAACAGTTAAATATGGAGGTTATGTTGGCCCATTTTGGTATAAATACGAAATGCGATGTAACAAATGCTTTATATACTACACTAACACTCACCATGATCAATATTTTGTTAATTTTTCCATCTGGGCGCATATAAATTAGTGCTATCACATTATTGTTTGGACAACTTTACCACGATTCACTTTACCCCAAGACGTCGATTCTTTAAAATGATTGTTTAGAAAAAGAGAAACCTCTTTTAAAGTTCTGCGTTATTGGTAGTAGTAAGTAAAACGTATTTGAAGCAATTAGAACAAAATTTAGGCATACAAATTGATTATAAACATATTTAATCGTTATAACGAATTCGACAAACCAACTTTCTTTTAAGGTCGAAAAATACAATTATTTTTCTTTCGTAAAATATTAATGGTAATGTAGTGAAACTTTTTAATTCTCATCCTTACATTTATCTTTCACTAAAATTAAAATTAGGCGTAAATAATAATTTGTTGAAGAAATAATAAGCACGATTCACTTTACTCGTGTGTTCACTTTACCCCAGTTTCCCCTATAAACAAAATTCATAGGCATAATTATTAATAAAAGTAATTATATTTTAAATTAACACTTATCATTTTTGTTTTGTAAAAACAACCAGACCAAACAACAAAATAAAACAACTGAATAATAATCCCTGAAAACACACAAACAACCGTTCACGCATCTTCGAACATCAGTCCTTGAATGTCCAATGTACTTACTTCCAGCACGCAACTCAAAAGTTCCATTAACAATCGCCTCAATTTTCCGTCAGCCTCCATCGTGACCCATTTATCTCCATGGACCCTCTCGGAGTGCGATTGTTCCGGTGCGCAACGACTGTCGCGATTACTCCAATAATAATTTTGTTGCTTCTATTATAAATGCCGGCGAACGTTGAACTCCATATCGTGTGCACGCATGCTTGGCGGATTTCGCGCGTAGCTGCGCGTATGCGCGCGAGACGTGATCGAGGCGCAGCTTCCGGTCTTGAGTGCATATATACGGTCCGAGATGCACGTCGATTCGAATTGTCGATGCACAGGTAGACAGAGCGAGAGAGAGAGAGAGAGAGAGATGCAACGTTGTATACGCGTGATCACGCTCTGATAAGTGTGTGTATGCGAGGTGACGCGAGGTGACGCGAGGTGCCTTAACAGGTTTGCTCGTTAGATTTTAAGCGTTTGAGTGTTCCGTTTCATGATGCTTTGGCAGATGCTTAAACACGTGGATATCGTATGATATATTATTGAGTAAATTTACGGAAAAAATGTCTTATATATAAATAAAGAGGAACAAAGTTAGGTGAAGCCACTGAAGAATGCTTGCCATCGATGAAACGTGATTTTTGTTTTTTTTAAGTGCATATATAATAAACAACTTTTAATGTAAAATCAAAAATATATATGAGCTTGTCTAGTAATTTTCGATATTTTGCTATGAAAAAATTATCATAAGTTTTTTAATGTGTGTACTTTTGAACAAGGAATAAGCTTCTGTAACAGTTATTAACGTCGTTAAGTTTCATTTTTTAGGGAAATCAGATACTTTTATGATGTAATTTGCAATTAGACTCATGATTTGAAATAGAAAATATAACTTACCTAGAAAACTATTTCATTCGCATAAAACAGAAATACAATGTACACATGTAACTCGATATCTCGAGTTGGCGGGATGAATTTAATATAAACAAATTGATACTCTAGAGCAGTGGTAAACTGTTGCTCGCCGCAACTACACGTAGTCCGTTACGGCACGGGCGTATTACGTTTCTAATTGATCGTCGCTATATTTTGTCGTGCAAACACCGCGACAAAAAACACGCACAAACTTGTTTTCATTATCCTAGAATTGTCCACTTTTTGTAGCATATCCACAATACGTAACAAAACTGCTGAGCAAATTGCCCACCACGAGATATACGCGCGACATGCTGAATATAGATTTTATACTATGGCAGCGCGGGTAAAAGGAACTTTTCAAATCCATGTTTGCCGTGAATCATATGAAAGGGGCTATACTTTTTTGGTAAATAGAGCATCGGCTTTGCAATCTGGTAGACGTCGTCGCGCGTGCAAGCGAAGGCCAGCCATCTATGGAAGCTTGGCGACTTCGTGTCAGCGTGGCTAGCATTTTTACCTGTAACGCGACCTACACTGGCATTAGCCAAGCAACCTTGAACTTGCCACCTTGTGCAGATATAGCAACATTAATTGTTAAGCTTACTAGTTAGTGCATTCAATTCAAATAACTTTATGTAATATTTATATCATGTGCTATTTTTAAAATTTAATTTGCCACGTTGGATCTATTAATTAAAATTTTTTAATTTTCTTATTTCATTGTTATAATGCGATCTAAACAACTTTTCATACCCGTGTATAAAGAATTAGACATTATAAAATTGCTCTCTACTCATCGTGGTGAAGAAATTTTTTTCAATTTACTCTTTTCTTCTCTCTTAATAATTTATTCTTTTCGCATCATGTTTAATATTTTTAAAATTCTTGAACTAAGATAAACAATTTTCAGATAAATGTTATTACATAATGATCTATTAGTTTTATAAAAGTAATCGACCATTTGAAAATATGATTACTTCTATTACTACCTGTAACAAATTCCTCTCTAATGTGTATCTCTCTTACACTGTCCACACTCAATTAGATTGCAAAGCCTATAACAAAATATGTCATTCAGTCAACCACAATTACAAAACATACTCGTACATTTAGCCGGATTACTAAATTAACAGCACGCAAACTACTCACTGAAAACACGATTTTGTCCATGTATACCTATCCTCGGCGCTAGTCAATCGGCAGCGTAGAACCAACATATCCATCCAGATCACGTAGTCACGATAAGAGGAACGATTGTCTAGCTCATACACAGCCGCTCAGAGAGCGAGAGATAGACACCGATCCGCTATGATAGGATCGCGTGGGATTTGTCTTGTCCAATGCTACTGCTGCTGATGGAGTTGATGAAATGATTGAGGAAATCTCTCGCTCGCTCCCTCGTGTATGTAGATACATCGTGAGGAGGGCTCCGGCAATTTAGCTGTTTGGATGCTTTGTCGGTTGTTACAGCGAGCACAATGTACATGATATGGCTGCGCGGGTGCGCGCTAGTTTGGATATGCGCTATGCAGTAAAGAGAAAGCATTGTATAATGCGTTTGAAACCACCGATTCACATCCCGCGTGATATCATGACGAGTAGAGGTAATATAAAGTAAACGTTCTTTGATTATGGACTAATAAAGTGTTGCATATTATATGTTTGTATTAATTTTATTTACTAGTAATAATATTCTACCGATACAAACTGAACATTATTTGGGTGGGGATAAATGTACCGAAAGATAAATTTGCAGAAGGATAAATTTACCGAACGGTTGAAATTGCCGAAAAAATCAATACCTATGGATAAATATGCCGAAAGATAAAAGTGCCGAAAACAAGAATCCTGACAAAGAAAATGTCGAAAGTTAAAAATGCCGATAACGAAAATTTGGACAAAGAAGTGATTTTATTAGAATATGCGCCAGTATTGTACTAATGTATTAATTGTTGCCACGTCGTTTCTTTTCAGTATTAGATATATTTAGTTTTTACCCGTTGCCATTCAACATTTCGGCATTTTTAACTTTCGACATTTTTATCCATCATATACTATCCGTATAATATTATTATATAATAATATTATAATAATATTATACAGATGATATATCAGGATACGTTGCATTATATTTGTATATAAAAATCTATTTTGTAGTTATTTTGAATAAAATATTAGATATAAACTTCTTTGCCGAGATAGGATCTTCTTCGTCGCTGCGAGTTAGGAGTTTCTTCGCGCGAGCCGAGATAGGATTTTCTTCGCCGCGACGAGTTAAGAGGTTCTTCGTGCGAGCCGAGATAGGAGCTTTCTCACGCGCCCACCAAGATAGGAGGTTCTTCACGCGCAGTCCGAGATATAAGTAGGTTCTTCCGCTCAGGCATCGATTTCTGATAATATTTTAATTTCATGAATTGAAATTTAGAAAATATACGTAGGGGAATGCTTAAATATGACTATTCTCTGTTGAAATAAGTGAACAGAATAATATAAAACAAGCAAATATAAAATTCTTTACAGAAATTAACTGAAATTTTGGTATCAATTATTGTATAAGAATAAAAAATTCCTGATAAGAATTAGAAAATAATAGTAAATCATAATTGATATTACAGGAAAGTTTAGTAGAAATTACAGTAATATTTGCTAGAGGTAGAAATATGATATGTCACATTATGACTAGAAAAAGCAGTAAAAATTCTTAAATATATAAATAATACTTAATATTCCTGTTCTCTTCATATACTTTAAATTATATGTATGTAGTGTCAATAATAAAAATTATTTATTATATTTAAATGCCATTTTCTTATTTTATAATCGAAGGAAGCCATTGCCGACCAAACAGAAAATTGGGTTTATAGCAGATCCTTCCATATATTTGAACAAAAGATGTTACTTCGCCCAAGTCGATGTATAATTCATTCAGCGCGTACTCGACCAATGGAAACGCTTCATTGTCCGCCCATGAGGCATTCCAGGCGCTCTCGAACCAAACGGTCGGTAGTAAAAATCCTCTCAAACAAACCGCATCTTAAGTTGTCACTGCGCGCTATTAATCTTATCGATAAAATCAATGGTATCAATTGCTCGTAAACGCCTTCACGATCGGGCACTTGAAAACGGCGACGTTGTACACTAAAAGCCCACTTATTTATCAGCGGACGCGGAACAAGTCCTCTTACCTCGAAGGAGTTGAATGCATTACGTCGAAAGCGAGTGATCTCCATAAAAATTGCCGTGGTATTGTTTTACAACAATGAGCGATGGCCTAAAAATTGGATTTGTATGCTCAGAACATCGTCTATTATACAGTGATGTACGAATGATTTTTAATAGAAAGCTAATAAGAATTTATTGAATAGACTTTGAATAAACTTTTCTATAAAAAATTTACTGACGGAAAATCTTTTATATTTTTAGTAAAGAATAAGCCAAATACTAAAGTTTTTAAATCTGATCAGATTTGTAGATTATTTATGGTATTCATTTGCATAATTAATTTTATTTACTTGAAATAAACAAACAAAATTGATAAACGTTCTTTATTTGTATAAATATTATAAATACTTGATTTGTCAAAGAACAAGGTACACAACCAAATACTTATACATGTAAAATATAAATGTCAATATTTGTTGATTTGACTAGAGCATTCAAGGTATGAAGGATAGTCTAAGAATAATTTTTAGTTTGAATAATAATGAAACTTTAACATTTAATAAATCAATCTTTTCATACATTGTTAGTCAAACATTTGTGGAATATTTCGCACCTCCAGAACAGGACATTGACAACTCAAATTTCTCTGTGTTTTTAAATAAACAGACAAGTAACGTAAATTTTTTACTTAATTTTTTTACGTGAATTTTATTATTGTGATGTGGTTTCTAAACCTTTTTTAACAGTTTCGTTGTTTTATGAATCCTTCGCGCTGACTCATACCATTTTTATTATACATTTTATAGAATTTTTTTTATTGTATATTTGATAGCATATGATATTATTTAAAAAAAAACTCACTTGTCTCGTAAAGATTCGCTGCTAACTATTTTAACAGAATGCTTTTACAAGGTGGGGTCCTGAAAATTTGAGTTTAAAAATTTTATAGTGTAAATTAACTTTTTAAGGTAAATTTTTCTGTTCATTTTCTTTTCATTAATAATATTTACTTTTCCATCCGTTTAACATTAAAAACACTTTAGTTCGTTCGATACTACTATTATATATATATATATAAAAACCGCTGCCAATTCATTGACACTTAGCTTCCTCAAACTAAATAAATTGTTCCAATATCAATTTCTTTATTCTAATACATTATTTTAAATTGCTATATTTCTTTCTTATTAATAGCTCAAAAAGGTGCGTTTTTTATCATCGATTGTTGTCAAACGATAAATTACAAAAAATTATAAGTTTGTGATCATATAAATTGCATTATCGATTAAAAATATTAAAATAGAAAAATCGTTATAAAACAAAAGCGAATCGTGGAAACTTTCATTTTTATCTGATTTCGTATGTTCATAAAATAAACAATTAAAAATTCGTCAGTTTAATAAAAAATGATCGCAACATTTTCGAGATATTAGCATGAAATTAAAAAAAATTTAACGTCAAATATGTTGAAAGATAAAAGACCTTACAGCCTGGGCAAAGAGCTCAGCCAAGAGATAGTGGAAAGCTACCTTTTTCAGTTCAATTTATCCAATAATAAGATGTAAAATCTTCCACGTCTTACAAGGAGAGTGTCCCACCAGTGAGAAACGATTTTCGATGAGGCTTTGGGAGATGTTTCATAGTACCCAAAAATGAAGCTCTGTAGTTGTAGTTTGTTCCAGTGGGCCCTGGTTATTGAGATACAAACTATTTTACTTAAAATATGCGATATTTTAATGAAAAATGGTACCTCAACTTCATATTACTACTATGTAAGTTTTTATGCTGGAAAAAATGTTAAAAAAATAAATAAAAGTATATGAAATAGCTTTATTTTAAGCTTTGTTACGTACAAATATTTGAATCCAGTCCAAAGTTATTAACAATTGAAAATGGTGTCTGAAAACGCATGAAAATCAATGAATTTATAAAAGATAAATTTTCTCGAATATTCATGCGATCTCAGACACCATTTTCAATTGTCAATAACTTTGGACTGAATTCAAGTATTTATACGTAACAAAGCTTAAAATAAAGCTCTATTTGTCTACTTTTATTTACCTTGCGTACAATTTTCCCAGCACCAAAACTTATATAGTAATGATATGAAGTAGAGGTACAATTTTTCATTAAAAAACGCATATTTGGAGTAAAATAGTTCGTATCTCGAGAACCCATTGGAAGGACCCATTGGAACCAACTACGCGTACTGGGCATCATTTTTAGGTACTAGAAAGCATCCCGCAAAGCCTCATTGAAAATCGTTTCCCAGAGGTGGGACACTCTCCTTGTTAGTACTATTTGGGGTACCAAAAAAGCTTGTCAATTTAATCAGAAGGTGCCTAGATAACTGCCGGTGCATAGTCAGGTCAGGAAAGACCCTATCCCAGCCATTTGACATTCACAACGGGCTAAAATGGACCTACGAGAAATAGGATGTTATAAGGAGGATTGGATGCAACTCGCAAACAATAGAGAAAGATGGCGTGACTGTATCAACAAGGCTATGGACTACAACGTTACGGATAGTTAGTCCCAACAAGTAGTTATGATAGCTATGGTGATGATGCAAGCGCGTCTACAACCGACATAAAGACTATGTGATAGCTGATGCCCTGCAGGCACCATTGCTACTTATCATTACTACTTGGCCTTTATAATAATAATAATAATAATAATGTTTCTGAGATATCGCCATTTAAAAAAAGAATGACGTGTTCATCGATGCACGCACACACGCAACCACCCACCCATCCGCGCACGTACGCACGCACGCACGTATACTCACACATACACACATCCATATGGACATTTTCTAAAAATAGTATATTTTGATTCCAAATGGCCTAAAACATGTTTCTAACATTTAGTTATCGAGTTTATATATTACTTTTTAATTTTTGATCTCTTATACCTCGGGAACGGTATAATCATTTTTGTCCATTCAATACTCATTTTTTTCGTCTTTACTCAAAATTCGAAATTAAAAATAATTTTTTAGTTGCGTCAATTCGTTTTTGTTTTATAACGATTTTTATAATCCATGCTTTTTCTTTGAGAGATGTAATAAATTCACTCTTCATGATCTTAAATGTTTTACTAATTATAATAATTTACTGGTGTCAATTTATTATTTAGCATGTGAAATGTTGTAGTATTATTATAACGGTTGTGGTTATCGGTAGAAAAAGAAAAATTTAGCGGAAATTGGGGATTGCACTCATGTCGCTTGGACAGCAGTCGCGAGTCTTAACCCATTACGTCCTTTCTACGGTAATATATTTTGATAAAATTTGATACTCCGAAGGATTATGGGGTCACTGATCGTGAATTTGGTGCTAAAAATACAAAATTCAAAATGGTGCTACCGATATGGTGGACAAAATTTTCAAAGTCCATCGGATTTACTTGAAACTTACAACTTGGGAGTTTTCGGAGTCGCTCGAAGACTAAAGTTCTTCGTGATTGTAATATTATAGAAGTAATTTATTAATAAAAAAACGAACAAATTGATAATCCTAACTAATATATTAAATGAATGTTCATTTCATATTGGAACAATTGATTGATTTGGAGGAAACGTCGTGCCAATGAATTGACAGCGGTTTTCAAATTGTAGGTATAGTTTAGTTATTTAATTGCTTAACCTATTGCTAATTGCTAGATTTATTCAGGGGATAGTATCTCTATAGTATATATTTCTTCATATTCGTCTGAAAAAAGAAATGGGAGTTGTTAACATATTTAAAATCATTAATATAAAAATTTGTATCATTCAATTTACCAGTTTTATTGCTGTAAAACTTAAATTTATTCATTGTATCAGTCTGAGTATACAAGTTATAAATGTTCATAATCAAATATTTCACCTTGTAAGGGGATTCAAAATCTGAATAATGGTGAATTTGTTAAAAGAACTATTCCATTTTCTTTCTTAGAGGTGAAAATGCAGTAAGAATAATAGGGATACCCCATTAATTGCCAAAATTGCAATAAAATCGATTTCTGTCCGACTTTGAGTACTTCCTTTTCTTTCAACAACTGGTATGTATTTTAAAATGTCATTCGATTATTTCTAAAAAAACCAACAAACATTTATATAAAATCGAAATTAGATCAGTAACTAATATTCTACACAAACACACACTTTCACGCCTAAGCAATATATTTTTCTCAATAATCAAACAACATTAATCACAAAAAAAATCGAAATCGGACATTTCGCAAGCATCACAAACTCACGTCATTCCCGCTCGGATCTCCGTGTAAACCGCGCAATTACGCGCTCGCGAGCACCGCACACGCGCGGTTTTCACACCTCCCCGCGGGATCCCATTACACAAAGACTCGCAGCAGCAGCAGCAGCCCAACACCTCCACCATGCAACTAGAGGGAGAAGCTGGGATAGGAGCCGCCTCGAGGCTCTGACACAGATAGCGATCGCCAAAGCCGCGCATTAGTCCGATCGGCGCTGAGCTATGGCGTTATAATTTCAGCTTTTCCGTACTGCTGCAGGTGCGCTAGTGAAAGAGAGGGAGAGAGAGAGAGAGAGAGAGAGAGAAAGAGAGAGAGAGAGTGACAGAGAGAAACCTGTAATTCACCGACTTCCTCGCGGCTGCCTGCTACCGCTTCTCTATTCTTCTCTCGCTCGGATACATATAGTTATATACGAATGTTGCGCACCAAGTGTGTATCGAATATATTTTGCCCGCTAGCATTTTGCACGCCTGAGATAGATCGCTATCTGCTCGCATGTGGCCCCTCGGTGACAGTGAATTATTATTGGCAGCGGATTGCTTCTAGATTGCGTAGATTAGAGCGAGCATATAGAGTGTGCCGGACTCTGTGTGACTGACTGCTGTTTTTCGTGTGTCTTTTTATGTGAGGACTGTGTCGCTGAAACAGTTGTCGAAGTTGCGCGTGTACGTGTGTGCCTAGTATTGCGGTGAACCGAGTAGCTTAATAGATGTATACGACGTCTTGGCTGGATTTAGTCGAGTTGTAATGTAGGTATGAAATAGTAAGCGAAGAATGCGAGTTATTCTGTTATCTGTGTGGTGAAAGAGGTGGGTACTTTTTTGCGAGAGGGTCATTGCGTAAACAGTTCGGATGTTTATTACTCGATTATGCAGATTTAGTTCGCCAATGCGGAACCGCTTGTACACAGCTTCGTATGGCTTGAATTCGTTAAGCTTTAATTATACGTAAATTTTTATGAAAAGTAGTTTCAAACAGTGACAGTAAGTAGGCAGCTGTCAATGTTAAAGTAGAATATTATAAATATTTTAATGAATATTTATCACGTGTCATATTGTATAACTCAAATTAATTACCAATTGTTTAATTAGGTTTTGTCGTTGATTAAAATAAAACATAATAAATAACTTGAAAATGAATTAAATCATCGATTGCTTTGTCCATGTTCCTTTCTTTTTCTTCAGCAATTTTCTGTTCATAGTGCACGTTTAATACTACTGTGAAGGATTTCTTCGATGGAAATGATTCAGTAGACGTAAATGATCAACTCATAATACTGCATCATCATAGATGAAGATTTCAAATAAGAAAAACATTTTATATTTTATAAAAAAATCTATTAAGACCCTAAGGATCAAAATATAAATAAATATTTAACATTCTCAAAGAAAACAGTTTATTCCGGAATTAGGGATTTTGACAAACTTGATTTGACAATTTCAAGCTTTGTAAGAGATATATGTATATATATCCGAGTATATGTATGTGTGTATCTGTGTGTGCTTTCATATTCTTTCTTTCTCTTTTTCTAATTTAATGACCTCAGGTACCTCTCTCTTAGAACTCTGATGTGCCACAATGCATGCGTATAATTTGTATCTATTTGTATTTTCGTATGTGCATGTATATGAGTGGATCATTATATCTCGATAACGACTGATTCAATTCTGATTTTCTATAGCTCATTTTCTTTTTTATTTATATGTATTGTAGTACTGTTTATATAGCCATACAGGAGGGACAAAATATATTTTACTGTTAGAATGTATTGTTTATTTATAAGACAACTTTATTTATAAATGTAATATAAATATAACAGTGGTTATACACGTAACTAGCACAAATAAGAGTAATCAAATATAATGTAATGTAAATATAATGCACACTGTAATATAGAATATAATCTTTAGTTTCTTAAATTATAAATGCACTTTATGTCAAGTATTTTTAACACTGTATTTGGTGACGTTGACTGCGCTGTGTCTCTGTTCCGACTGAGGCTTCCGCTCTCTGCTTCCTTCCTCTAGCTGTCCCTTTGGGCCCGGGGAAAGTGTCATCAAAAGTGCAGGTCAGTTTTCCCCTTAGAGCTTCTGCTGCATTGCATATCTGTGTATGTGACGGTGCATCTATGTGTGTGTATGAGTATCGTTGAAATCCAACATTTACAATTTAGAAACGCAAGACCTATGCGATTCTTCAAATAATTTACAACAATTTGAAAATTTGTCTACAGATCTATCTAATAATTCAACTGAATGGATTATTAGTAATGACACTATCAATGAAATTATCAAGCTGTTTTAAAGATTGTTTTAAACCAAACCTAGACGCTGATTTTTCTAAATCAAAATATTTTATATCAGGGTGAAATCGTGTAATACATAAATCTCTTTTCACAAGAATTTTAGAGAATGGCATTACTCAACATTGATTTTGGCTAATTTATTCTATAAGTACCGCTAAGCTACTTGGCTAACTAACAATATTAAGTAATGGTTATAATAACTGAAGTAATACATATAATGTACTTGCAGAACATGAACATTCGTATGAGCATACAAATAATTGCATAACTTTTCTAAGTAGAAGTCAGACAAACATAAATTATGATTTGGCCTTGTAAATAGTGAGATTAGTTATTGGAGACAAATAGTGCAACGCGTTGCTGTTGTAAAATCCTTGTAAAGTTGTAAAGTTCCACAGGAATATCATTTAAAGGTGAAAACGAACAGCTTAGTTCACTTCACAATGAAAATTATTGTATAGCTTTGAAACTTATAGCTTAATTCGATCCATTTCTTTACGAACGCATTAACAAATGTGGGAATAAAGGTATTGGCTACGTCTCATATTTATCATCGACTATATGTTCAGACTTCATACAATTAATGCCAGAAACATTGTTAAATCAGATTACAAAAGATATCAAACTAGCAAAATATTTTTCAATAAGTGTTGATTAACAACAAAAATCTCGGACTGATCAACTTGCATTCATTATAAAATTTGTATTTATTCTGGTGTTCAAGCAAGTATAAACGATTACTCCTCTTGCAGAATGGATTGCTTAAGGGGGTGTCAAACCATTCAAATTTCCCGCCGAAATTCCTAACCTCAAATTCTTTAACAATTGTTTACAATTGATAAATAAACTAAATATGAAAAACCAAGACATCATTGCTCTCCATAATACAATTATCTACCACTTTGCGAAGTTTCAAACAAAAACTTCAAAACCTCTACGAATGCCATTCGAACGAAATTTATATTAGTCTATTAATCTAGACTCGAACCTTCAAATTTCGTTCGAAACCCATTCGTAGAGGTTTTGAAGTTTTTGTTTGAAACTTCGCACAGTGATAGATAATTGTATTACGGAGGGCACTGACCTCTTAGTTTTTCATAATTATACTTATTCTTTTAATTAAAGTCAATATCTTATAATTCTCGGGTCGGTAAGGTAGGAAGGATAAAAATTGACTTTGACACCCCCTTATTCCGCACATTTGCTCAATCTTGTTCTAGAAAATTCTGTTAAATCAAATACTTTGGCAATATTGTATAATTTAATCTCTTCATCAACCTACAGATGGAATCGTTTAACATCTAATACGAATAGTACAGTCAAAAGTCTCTATATAACTCGATGGTCAGCACGTTTTTATGCATGCAAAAATTTAGTTGAATAATTTGATTTAACAATATCAGAATTAATTTCAATTTCAAAAGATGAGACGAAAAAGTCTTTAGGTACAGCTGAAGCAAATGGCTTACTAAACAATTTAAATTGCTTAGAAACTATTTTTATACCTATCAATGGTTTGGCATGATATTTTAGATCGTTTTAATTATATAAGCAAGACACTGAAGTCAGAGAAAACCGAATTATTTTCAGTTATATAATTATATGACTCGTTAATTGAATTTTTAAATAATATGCGACATGAATTTAATATGGACGAAAAAAGAGCTATTGCAAAATTTGGCTCGGACTCGTACACAACTGATAATAAAATCACAAAGGGTAAGTGATGGCATAAAAATCGAATTTTTCGATGAAATAATAGAAAGACTTATTACTGAATTGGATAAACGCTGTAAAGCATACACAAAAATAAATGATACGTTTGAATTTCTCACGAAATTGCACTACATGCGTAATCGACACGAACTTAGGTTTATCACGTCTCAAATTTTTCGTCTTGGAAAGACCTTGAATAGGGAAGACACATAGTGTCTCAAATACACTGAAATTCTTTTTTATTAACATATCGAACCTTCGTCTTATCAACTTCGCGTTCCTCCGACAGTGTAGGTAATGAACATGTGATCGATGGCATTGAAGTCATCGATAACATTCCAATCACGCACACTATTGACGGATGTCATCTGACGCAAAAATGACATCTAGTACCGTTTTCCGTTATCCATGTCTTCTAAATGTTTTTGTACCATCAGTCTGAATACTGAGCTTTAATCTCGATATAATCTCCATAATTATCTTTTCTCTGGTGTCGACTTCAGCGGAGTCCCACTCTAGAGGCTTGGAATTGAAATCCCCGGCTACCACGATAGCTTTTCTCCTATTTTTGACGCACATCTTCCAGCTCTTCTGTCCGATACCTATATACTCAATATGCCTTTTTTGTGAAGATTGAACATTTATACAATTTATGAATATTAATTGAAAGTTTATAACTTTCAACAGCGTTTAAACTGCTGATTCCTTCTTATTGGTACATAAATTTAAGTTTGCTGCCGCAGCATGCATCATTTTTCGTTGGTGTATTAAGAAATTTCTTTGTAACAGTTTTAATTATTGTGGATTTAGATCACACATACAGAAAAATCTTTTAAACATTTATTTTATTTATTGAGGGTCATTTGTATTTCACAACACTTTGTAATTGCGTTGTATTATGATTGATGATCTATATATTGTTTATCATGGTGCACGGCCATGTTTGGGCACGCTTTAAATTCTAATTTGAAATTATATATTTTTAAAATATACCCACGCACCAAATATTGAGTTAAAAAATTTATTTCTTTCGCATTTGTGTACAATTTTAATTAAAGTTTAATAAAAGAAATAATGGAAAAATCATGTCTCTTCCTCATTCCTTTTTTGGTACGTTTAAAACCATTATGCATAGCCAAAGATTTAGCCTTTGGAATATAGGTACTTTTTCGGAAATCGTCAAATTTCATCCATGTAGCTCTTATCTATTATATCCGTTTGAGCTCTAATTTCCAGAAAACATAGTTCGAACATTTTAGAAAACAATGAACTTGACAAGCAACTTCGGATCGTAAGTCGTTGGCAATTTGCGGTCTCCCATTTCATCACCTAAATATTTCGTAATTTTAATTCGAGCATAACTTTACATCTAAATATCTTCAAACCACTCAAATTAAAGGGCTGAATATTAGCTTTATTTTGAACATACCTAGAATGGTCCGTAATCTATAATACCTTACGTAAAGTACGTCAGACTTTAATAATATATCGTTTTCTTTAGATGGAAAAAGCAAGCTAGAAAAAGAATGCACAGTCATGCTATATGTTCAAAAGGCAATACCAGACCAAGTGCATTGTTTTCTAGGATGGTTGAGCTATGTTTCCAAAAGGTAGAGCTCAAATGATTATAAAAGAAAAGAGTTACAAGGGATGCCATCTTGACGATTTTCGAAAAAGTACCTATCTTCCAAAGGCCGTATCTTTGACTATACGTAATAGTTTAAACGTACTAAAGGAGGAATTCAAGGTCTTTTCAAGATTAAACATTTGAAACGTAGTAGACCTAAACTCGAGTCGGTTACTCAAAATTTTAAGTTTACATTTATCTCTGTAAAGGTGACCCATTAAGCTGCAAAGTGAGTAATATTTGTTTCTTAAAGTTTTTAACAAGACTCAAAATTCATGAAAATGGGAGCTCCGTAGATTTTTTTTAAAAAAGCATTTTTTTAGAGATGTCTGAGAATTCAAAAAATGTTACTGGGTCGCACAGGGGGCCTTAAGAGCTGAACATTTTTTGAGAGCTTCTTTTCATAGGTACTTTTATATAAAAAATTTGCGGTAAGTAACGTAGACTCGAGTGTGCACGGTTTTTTAACATTTGTTTCTTACAATGATTTCCTTATAATGGGCGGCAGATTAGTGTTGGCATAGGGCGGCAAAAAGTTAAGTCCAGCTCGGCATACAGGAGGGACAAAAATACATTTTTGTCACACACGCACGATTATCGCATTTTTTCGACCTATAATTTGGGCCTAAAGTGACTGTTTCCCTTTCGATCGATCGATACGTCTTGTATAAAAATAGTTCTGATTTGAAGTTAAGCCACAACGTGTGTATTTCGATTGGGACAGACTCATTTCAACCTAACTTTAATTACCAAAGTGTTTGTATAGTATCTTAGCCTTTACGATCACGGGGACAAGTAAGCCGAGAGGGTCAAATAGACTCGCGATTTGAGAAAGAATTGTTAACAAGTTAATAGTATAACTAATTGTATCTTAGAGCGCATTCCAATATATTCAAAAGATTTTAATAGTTTCGCCGATATCTAAACGTAAATGCGTCTGATTTTCTTGATTGTGTAAATTTTCAACTAATTTGGATTCATTTGAAGTCCATTGTCTAAGATTTAATCCGCCCTCTTTTTGTAATTTGTAGCAATTCCTCACGAATTAATTCTACTTCCGCGATGCTGTTCGCGCCTGTTAAAAGATCGTCAACATAAAAATATTTTTGCAAAACACAATATGCTACTGGGTGACTTTTTTGTACTGTGTAATTGATTTGTATGATACGTCACGTATTATTTAACTTTTTACTTGTTGCTTTTGAATTCACAACACTTCTCACTTGTAGTTTGATATGTTTTAATGTAGATGTTGATTTTGGATTGCGGAGATTCATTAAAACGGTGCAGAATCCAATGTTGCTATACTTGTTTGACGATTCTTTAGTGTTGATCTGCAGACTGCTAATATTTTATTGAACACTTATCTGGCTTCGAATAGTTCGCTGTTTTAATATGAGGACTGCGTCGCCTGTTATTGGACACTTATCCGGCTCGAAGGACCATGTTGGGAATCGAGGAGATTCTGCTGGCTTGCGCAAGGAGGATCTTCCTGGTCCGTGATTTAATCAAACACGAACAATTTGTTGAAATATTTAAGAATGATATTTTTTAATAAAATACAAGTATAAGATATATATTGTACAAAATTTGTTCTTTTTAACTAGTTGTTGTCTATTCGACGCTCGACAGAGATCTGATATATCTCTCGCTCGCAAAATAGTGAGAAGACAGATAGAAGCCGAATCAGTGGGCGTTTAAAAATGATCGGTACCTTCTTATTGGAAGATCGGAGGGTTTCGACGAAAGAGGGAAGGGGAAATCGGTCGGGGTGGTCAAAAAGAAAGGTTCGATACGCGTAAAGACCCCGAATGCGAGGCCAAGTGTCCGGACAATTAATGGCCTAGACATTATAAATGATACTGCATCGACAATCAACCGATTCACGCTCGCTTGCAGTTTTGCGCATTTTATGAGTGCATCTGGACGGGACGACTCATTATAGTTAATCCTCGGATTGGGCTTTAGGCACGTTTGAAATTTCTGCCTTTTCAACTAAGTTAAAACAATGGAGCAGAAATCTACAATATACTAAGAAAGAATATACGCGTCTCCCCAAATAAGCAAAGGCTATGAAACCACGCATGTTTGTTTTATAGAAATTTTGGAGATTAAACATTATGTTTTTAATTTTTTATGTGCGTTGCAAAGGTCAAAATAATCTCTCATCACCTTTGACTTTTTTCTGTTTGACTGAAGTCGTTCTTTCTTACATATAATACCGTTATATCTTATTTTTGATTATTCAGGAACAACGAGAAAACACAGCGATCCAAGATACAATTTCATTCTGCATTCAAAACCAACAAATCAAGCTCTCTCAGAAGCCTTCTACTCCGCATTATACTAGCGTAACCCTATTCCCGACACCTACAGCCCGGCGCACGAAGTATATACGAGCTGCTGCCCGGATTCACCCTAATAACCGCGACCGCTCTCTTTCTCCCGTCGCGCGTTACCTATACATCTCCAAGATCCACGACTCCAGCCTCCTCATAGAAAGTTCCACGTTTTATACGTCTCTTCACGCGCGCCTGAGACGTTCTCCCTTCATTTGATACAGAAAATGCCATCGTGCGCCTCGCGCGGCATGATCCTCGCCGCTACCTACACACGTAATACGGTGGATCAGCTCGAGAGCCATGCTGCAGCAGCAGCATTCATCGCCTCCGTGGGCACGCGTGGGTGGAAAATCCGAGCTCGCGGTGGATTTATCACCTGGCGCGGAAATCGCGCGCGCGCAGGAAACCGTGTACGAGAGTCCTACTGGCGCCGAGCGAGCGATTCTTTTTTTCGCTGCTGGGACATGAATCGCTGCCTCGTCGCAAATCACGTTGAGCACTGCTGCTGCTGCTGCTGCTGTGGGGAAGGAGTGAGTCGAGAGATCGCAATCTTTCCGCGAGGAAGTTTCAGCTACGGCTGCATGTGTCGTATACGAGATGTTTGGGTTATATATGGACCGATGCGAGGAAAGTTCGTGTAGAACTGTAAAGTGCGCGGCACTTGCAGCCGAAGGTGGTAAGATACTGTTATGGGGTGATGCTTTTTTCTGGTTTTGGGTGAGAGGTGAGGAGTCGTTTCTTGTAATTTAATGCGAATTACAAAGCGATAATGTTTGGTGTAGGAATTATAGCGCTGGTTTATGTGCATTTATATGCGGTTTCAGTGAATAGGCAGATTCTGGCTGTATGATTTCTCATTTGTAGATGTTAACTTTTCAAAGGTGGTTATGCAATGGTCTACGTATTGATGTTATTGATGTTTATCTCCTGTATATAGGTATTCTACATACAACATTTAATATGGAATATTTATAATTAAAGTACCATGAAAACAGGTCGTAATTGCATAACATTTTGCATTATAATACCAATTTGTGTACAGTAGATTGAGGCAGTTATTCCCTAACTGTGTATTATAATGTAAGTAAAAATGAATCTAAAAAATATAAATCTCAATGTACATGAATTTCTTGTAATTTTTCTACATCTTGTCTAGTAAAAGATAAGTGAAGTATAAAAGTTAAATGTAAAATATAAGTAAATAGTAATTAAAAGTAAGTACGCAAAGTTTTCTTCATCAAATACGAATGAAACTGGTTAACATATTAACTAAAGATTATTTATTATTATTCGAATAGACAACCAGAGCATTTCTGTATTTTTTCCAGAATAAATAAGAAAGTTTGATAGATTTGATAGATTGATATTTTTGAAACTTTTAAGATAATAAGTTGTTTATGTTCTTTACAATAAAAGTTATAATTTTTTATAACAATATTGTAACACAATTAATTGTGTCATTATATGCGTACTAAACAACATAAATAAATTAGTTACATTTTAAATAACTTATCTTTTTATAATTTAATTCTGGAAAATTTTCTTTTTTAATTAAAAATTATGCCAAGTTTTGTTTATTATATTGAAGTATTTACAAAATTTTTAACACCTTTCAATAAAAACTGTATGCGATAATCACTTTTTGAAAATAGCATTAAATAAATGCAATAATAACATACTGTAAGGATAAATAAGCTTAAACTTACTAGAAATTTGTATTTAGCATCTTACACTAATAATAAATATACTGTAAAAACTTTATTATGGTAAAATGAAAGCTGAAAACTTTTCTTGAAAATTTTTTATGGTAAAAATTTCATTTATGATAAAATACTAAGGATTCTGCTTTAATAATTCTACATTTGTTGCACAAGAAAAGATTTTTTCTCAGATTAATTCAGTCATTTTAAAATATATTATTTGCTGAAAATGATCTTTGTTTATTAAATGAAGGAGATAATTCACCTCTATACGGCACAATTGTACGTGACTCTAAGAATTATATTTTGTATTCCAACGGTTATTTGAGTCTTTTTGATATATACTACAACTTTAACCGTGCACTTTTTCGTTTATTTTTTTTAGAAAATTATTTAATATATTGAGAATTTTTGTTACTAATTTTTAAGGAATTAGTTAATTATGGGAAAAAAGCAATACAACATATTTTTTTAACGAAACAGTGCAGGAAACAGTTTTAATACATTTTAAGAGAGGTAAAATAAATTCAATAAATAAGGTATTAAAAATGGTTATAGATTGTGATGCGTACGATCAAGATTTTGATGGCTTAACGAACATTTTAAGAAGGATTGATTTTTAAGCAAACAGTTTTATAAAGTGATAAATTAATTTTTAGGGTTAAATGGTGTCTTGCCGCCTTAATGAAAAATCTAGTATCTAAATTTGCAAAATTGGGGATATTTTACGAAGTTTTTTTTTAAATTTAACTTTTTTTGGAATATTTATACTTGACAAAAATATTTCCACGATGGAGTAACAAAGACACTAGATTCCTCGAGGGTGAAGTTTTGATCCCTAAATGCGAACGTTCTCGACCACCTATCTAGACAGTCACATAATTAGCATTATCCATTCAATTTTTTGAAAATAATTACTGCATTTATAAAATAAATGTATCCACTGTGACATTATTGTCAAAAAATTATGATTATCAAATATCGGAAAAGCCTTAACTTATGTAGCAGCTCGTATGAAATGTATAACCCTTGACTTCCTCTATATCCAAGGAGAGCACAATTGACATTCTCAGACTATCGCATAGCAGCAGCGAACATTTCCAGCACTTTATCTGGATACATAATACATAAAAAGATACGTAAATGTTATGTTTACTGATACAGAACTATCATGTTTATGTACTTTAAGAAAAAATGAATTTTTTATTCGTCTCCTAAAAATGATACCGCTTAAGTTGAACATATTTAGGGTCTACACATTAGCTGTACACATAAGTAGTTGAACACATAATTTTTCTACACATTAGTAACCAAAGTATAGTGGACACACAAATATTGTACACTAGATTGTTGTACACAATGATAGTGTACACCTTGTGTCGAATACATAAGTGTCGAGTTTAATTGTGTTTACTGTAACTGTGTAGAGTTTATTTGTGTATTTACTTTGCATAAAACATGAATTAATGTGTAGAACTGTTATGTGTACATCTTCATTGTGTACATCTTATTTGTGTACATCTTATTTGTGTACATCTTATTTGTGTAGATCTTATTTGTGCAGACTTTTAAGAAAAAATAATGTTTGTGCACAATATCTATGTGTACAGTATCATTGTGTAGAGTATTATTCAGTATGGATTCAGGTTTATTATATCTATCCTGTTAAATAGGATTAGTGCATCCTAATTCTTTTTCCATTTGACCGTTATAATGGGTTGTACGCGTACTCTAAAAGTAGTTGTACCGGCAGAAACGGGCATTGTCGAAAAAATTTATTTTATAGTATCCAAGAGTCTATGAGTATCGATGAAAATATATGAAAAAACTATTTATGTTGCGAAGAATAAAAAACTATTTCATATTGATTTATGTCTGTTGAGCCATTTTAATACATAATCTTACATTATCCGTGGAAAAGGAATAACATATTTTATGTATAGGACGGAACAGTTAATTGTTTATAGAAATTTGTGAAAATATCGCTTCAAAAGCCAATTATTTATTTGTTTAAGCTTATTTTATAGAAGTATGGTAAAGAAAATCCGATTTTTCGACTGTTGATGTGAAGATATCAATTAAATGAGAAACATAAACCTTGAAAAATTAAATCTAAAACAGAGTTTTTTATAGTAGCAAAATAAGTGATTTTCATAATTTAACAATATACAGGCTCAACAAACATAAATTAATATGAAATATTTTTTGTACAGTTCGTAACATACATATTTATCTCATATATAATTCTGTGAGGCCCGTTTCTGGTGACACAACTACCTTAAGATATTGGCCTCTTCTTAGTACTCGAAAATCTTTCAGGAAGTTTCGATTAAACATTTCCAAATCGTATACATAAGTCATAGTCATGTAAGATATTTTTACTAATCAAGCATGGTATTGCGATTACTTTGGTTATCTCGCTTTTTTCCGATTAACTGAATATTCCAGTTTTTTATGTGAACTTCATCACTTCTCTATTTCGTAGGGATTACTTACAAGGAGAGTGTCAGAGATACGGCTCCCGAATTATCTAAGACCTTGAGAATCATTAACTGGCAGCTAGAAATGAAGCTTATTACCTGTAGTGTTTGTTAAATGGGCCCTTGTTCTTAAGATATTAGCTATTGTACTCCAAATAGGCATTATTTCATTAAAAAATGGTACCTCTGGTTGTATGGTATCTCTGCCAATTCATTGGCACTTAGCTTCTTCAAACATAGTTAATCATTTTTATATTATACGATCTGTTCTAATATATTACTGTGAATAATGTTAATTTTACTACTAAATAAGGTAGGTGCAATAAAATATTTTTTATATTCTATCGTAATAATTGGTTGTAAAGGGAATTCTTAAGAGATTACCGTAGTAGGATACGAAGCAAAATTAACGGTTCGTAATTTTATTCGTTTAAATTTTAATTTTACAAATTTCTAAAACTTATCCCCAATTCTGTATAGTACAAAGAATTACTCACAACTTTTAGAAATTGGATAAATTTAAAATTCTACGAATACAGCCTCATCTTAAGGGTAACTCTTGAGGATTAACCCCATCTCAGCAAGAATGCAAAAATGTAAAAATCGTATACAATAAGTCATAAGCATTAAAGATATTTCTACTGCTTATATTGGTAACGCGATTACTCACAATATCTCGTTTCTCTGAGTAACTCAATTTTTCAATTCTTTTTTATTGAAGCAGTAGGGAGACTCGAAGCAACACCCCCCCCCTGTGTTTCTCGCGTCAACCCCTGCTTTTTACATAGAACATAATTTTACATAATTAGTGAAACCATGAAAAATCTTAATTAATGAAATAACAAAAGATCATATGTTAAATAAACTTGACGATTAAAATAATTTTGAACAAATATATATATATATATATATATATATATATATGTGTGTGTGTGTGTGTGTGTGTGCGTGTGTGTGTATGTATATTACGGTTACTGCTATTGAAACAAGCGGCAGTAAACGTTTTTTAGCCAATCAGAGCACGAGTTGGTTGATGCCGTCTATAAAAGTCACACTTCCCAGCCGGATATGAGGCTGCGGAAGACGTACTTTCGAGCCGGGAGGAAGAAAAATTAAATACTAAACCGTAAGCCCTTAAGCCCACCTACTTCAACCACAACAAATAACCTATATAAAATTAAATACTAAACCGTAAGTCCTTGTTGTTAGCATTTAAGTTTTGTATCGGCAAGTTGCTGTACGTACGGATAGGTGAGTTTAGAGACTTACGGTTTAGCATATAGCTTGTAAAGTTGTTATGCTTGAGGTAGCTGGGTTTGGGGCCTTGCAGTCTGTATCGACAAGTTGCTGTGCGTGGGTTAGCTGTGGTTTCTAACTCTGATTTTTTATACCCTCAGGCTAGCAAAGTCTGGTTTCACCAGAGCTACCATACCCTACTTGATGCCCCTGCTCACAGTGTCTTTTCGTTTAACTTGTCAAACGAATCAATTTTGGCCTCAATTCACTTTGAATCGAGTAAATTTTGCCCTCGTATAAGGGTTATTGATATTGTATTTACAATACAATTTACACGACAAAATATTATATATTTTCAAATTATAAATACCCTGTGTATGCTTCAAATTATTGTATATAAATATTATTTGCCTTTTATTTTAAGATCCAATAAATGTTTATATCACTGATAACACTCCATATATGTTCATTTCCGAATATATCTTTAATATTCTGATAGGAATATATGGCTTTTATTTGGCAAGAGAAAAAAATATAGATATGAATAAATAACGTATTAAGCAATGTGAGAATGCAGAGCCATTATAGGATTGATGTCCCTATTTAGGGTAGTTAGAAAAATCGTGAACATTAATATTTTGCAATTGTATATTTACTATGTATAATTATGCTTATTTCAAAGACTTTTAACATTCAGAGGGCTGGAAGGCTGATATATATATATATATATATATATATATATATATATATATATATCAGTAAGCCCATGATATACACCACAAGTATTGGTCATTTTAATGGTTAATAGATAAATATATTAAGAAATTAATAATCATTTTTATAATAAGTTTTTATAATAAGCAGGTGATAATTTCTATATGTATGCACGTGTATCCCATGGAAGTGTAAGTATATAGTGTATCGAGTATTATATTATATTGAATAAGAACTCTGGATATGTTCGGATCTTTTAGACCCTACAACCTAGTAAGAAAAATAAATATTGTGGATATTTGTTCAAAATTATTTTAATCGTCAAGTTTATTTAACATATGATCTTTTGTTATTTCATTAATTAAGATTTTTCATGGTTTCACTAATTATGTAAAATTATGTTCTATGTAAAAAGCAGGGGTTGACGCGAGAAACACAGGGGGGGTGTTGCTCCGAGTCTCCCTACTGCTTCAATAAAAAAGAATTGAAAAATTGAGTTACTCAGAGAAACGAGATATTGTGAGTAATCGCGTTACCAATATAAGCAGTAGAAATATCTTTAATGCTTATGACTTATTGTATACGATTTTTACATTTTTGCATTCTTGCTGAGATGGGGTTAATCCTCAAGAGTTACCCTTAAGATGAGGCTGTATTCGTAGAATTTTAAATTTATCCAATTTCTAAAAGTTGTGAGTAATTCTTTGTACTATACAGAATTGGGGATAAGTTTTAGAAATTTGTAAAATTAAAATTTAAACGAATAAAATTACGAACCGTTAATTTTGCTTCGTATCCTACTACGGTAATCTCTTAAGAATTCCCTTTACAACCAATTATTACGATAGAATATAAAAAATATTTTATTGCACCTACCTTATTTAGTAGTAAAATTAACATTATTCACAGTAATATATTAGAACAGATCGTATAATATAAAAATGATTAACTATGTTTGAAGAAGCTAAGTGCCAATGAATTGGCAGAGATACCATACAACCAGAGGTACCATTTTTTAATGAAATAATGCCTATTTGGAGTACAATAGCTAATATCTTAAGAACAAGGGCCCATTTAACAAACACTACAGGTAATAAGCTTCATTTCTAGCTGCCAGTTAATGATTCTCAAGGTCTTAGATAATTCGGGAGCCGTATCTCTGACACTCTCCTTGTAAGTAATCCCTACGATATAGAGAAGTGATGAAGTTCACATAAAAAACTGGAATATTCAGTTAATCGGAAAAAAAGCGAGATAACCAAAGTAATCGCAATACCATGCTTGATTAGTAAAAGTATCTTACATGACTATGACTTATGTATACGATTTGGAAATGTTTAATCGAAACTTCCTGAAAGATTTTCGAGTACTAAGAAGAGGCCAATATCTTAAGGTAGTTGTGTCACCAGAAACGGGCCTCACAGAATTATATATGAGATAAACATGTATGTTACGAACTGTACAAAAAATATTTCATATTAATTTATGTTTGTTGAGCCTGTATATTGTTAAATTATGAAAATCACTTATTTTGCTACTATAAAAAACTCTGTTTTAGATTTAATTTTTCAAGGTTTATGTTTCTTATTTAATTCATATCTTCACATCAACAGTCGAAAAATCGGATTTTCTTTACCATACTTCTATAAAATAAGCTTAAACAAATAAACAATTGGCTTTTGAGGCGATATTTTCACAAATTTCTATAAACAATTAACTGTTCCGTCCCATACATAAAATATGTTATTCCTTTTCCACGGATAATGTAAGATTATGTATTAAAATGGCTCAACAGACATAAATCAATATGAAATAGTTTTTTATTCTTCGCAACATAAATAGTTTTTTCATATATTTTCATCGATACTCATAGACTCTTGGATACTATAAAATAAACTTTTTCGACAATGCCCGTTTCTGCCGGTACAACTACTTTTAGAGTACGCGTACAACCCATTATAACGGTCAAATGGAAAAAGAATTAGGATGCACTAATCCTATTTAACAGGATAGATATAATAAACCTGAATCCATACTGAATAATACTCTACACAATGATACTGTACACATAGATATTGTGCACAAACATTATTTTTTCTTAAAAGTCTGCACAAATAAGATCTACACAAATAAGATGTACACAAATAAGATGTACACAAATAAGATGTACACAATGAAGATGTACACATAACAGTTCTACACATTAATTCATGTTTTATGCAAAGTAAATACACAAATAAACTCTACACAGTTACAGTAAACACAATTAAACTCGACACTTATGTATTCGACACAAGGTGTACACTATCATTGTGTACAATAATCTAGTGTACAATATTTGTGTGTCCACTATACTTTGGTTACTAATGTGTAGAAAAATTATGTGTTCAACTACTTATGTGTACAGCTAATGTGTAGACCCTAAATGTGTTCAACTTAAGCGGTATCATTTTTTAAAACGGCCTCTTATCCTTTTATCAATATTATATATTTTTTATATTATTCTGGACTGATAAAATGAGAACTTTAATATTTAATACAACGCATAACTTAACCTCATATGATATAAACATATATACTTGATCACCGGCTTCTTTATCACTGTTGGAGATACGCAGATCGTAGCTTTGCTCGCTACAGGCATCTTTTCATAACACTTTACGTATCAATCGATAAGCAGGGCGTGTTGATTTAAAAATTTAAATAAATACTGACTTGAGCGTCTCAGTTTGTTCGCGGCAGATCAACCAGCCAGCAAACTCTGCAGCTGAATTCCTGCAGATCTAGGTGTTTTGGTGAAGCGTGCGCGATTAGCGGCCCCCGGCTCCCACTCAACCGTGTATACGCCGCGCTGGGTTCGCTACGATCGCGAATTAGGCAGGACGTACTACGTTATACCTTTCTATACGTCCAAACCGTTTTTTACATTTAGATAATAAATAAGAGGTATACCTGAACTTTACTGTGTCCTTCACACAACTTTAAATTTTAATATCATCACGCACGTATAACCTTTTTTGTACACATTGACATGTCTCAATATATATATTTGTATATAAAATAAAACCGGAAGTCGGAAGTGACGTCATGAGGGAAGAGACAAAAATTGAACATCCGGATGCCGAAAATGAAAAGCTTTTTGAGAATTAATTTTCAATCTGCTGCATTTAATGAAAGAATGGATCGTTTTAAGTGAATTTTTTTTTATTCGAACGATAAAATTCATTACTATCAAATAAATACCAATGTAGTGTATAATGTACAAAATACCATTAAAAATTAATGTACTTGAAATTTTGAGGACGTTAAGGACCACGAAATCAATGTATAAGGTCCACGGAGCGACCCCGAAAGCTTCGTATCGTACATAGTACTGATACTTGCCATCGTGGCGCTACCGAGCCCCTTGACTTGTACATTTAAACAAAATTAAACGACATCTTGTACTTGAGTAACCCATGCAAAACTGGTAAGCACACGATAATATTTGCCAGATGCGAAGTCGAAGGAAGTCGTTGACAATGGCCTACGAGATAAAAGTATATTTTTGCAGGTGCAGCGGATGTAAGCTTGACTGAACTTCTGTGCCATGCATGAGCGTAACGAATGAACAGTTTCATTACTTACAGGGGCATTTTCTACATGTGCGTTACTATTTCATACGGTTGATATCTCTTTATTCATACAAACGTGTAGAAAAATGTATTAATTTTTGATAATAATACTTATAACTATATAGTTTATTAAAGTATTATATTGATAATTAAATTAATAAACCTATTTTTCTTTGATAAATTGTATTCAATAACCTTGTAAATAAAATAACGAATGTAGTATAAAACTGTATTTTGAAGCCATATAACATTTGTTCTTAAAATTTTATCATACCTTGATTAACTACAAGTATATGTAATCTAGGTAACCATAGACATGCGTGCGATTTTTCCTAATTACAGAGTCAGTGACACCTCTGTAACCACGTTGCGGTTAGAAGCCATATATTGCTACATGCTCGGTGAAATCTTACCTGATGTAGTATAAAACATTGTTTCTTACGTTTAACTCACATAAAACCATACAGCTCTATTCATTATGAAGAACACAGCATTAATTAAATACAAATATCTAAACAAAATTGGGATTAAGAAAGCAGTACATTATATTACTTATCAAAATTATTATTTTATACTAATAATTTTATTTACAATTATTTATTTAAATTTAAATGTGTATAAAATAAACCATAATTGAAATTTATACATGATCTCATAACGCTTGAAAACGAAAAGCGCACGATGTAACTAGTTTTCAAGAAACAATAAAACTATACGCAGTCACTGCAATTATCGCAGACATTGAAGTGCCTGATTTTACAATTATCCGCGTAGATTGCAAAAATGCGCCTGATTGCGGATTGAAAATAGGACCGTCACGATTGCGAAAAAAAACTACACACGGAGAAATCCTGCATGAAAACGAGCAGCATCACACGGTGAGCATAGTTACGTGACTCGTTACGTGCGCGGCTTTATGACAACTCGCGGATAATAATCGGGCAAAATCTTTCGCATATCCTTTCCCGAGTTATGTGCCATCGCGCGGACAACCTGTGATTCGCCGCATCCATTACGCGCGGCGCACGGGCCATTAATCCTTCGGATAATTGGCTAATCGGCCGTTGCTCATCGCGCGTGCGCGCGCAACGAGCAATTGCTACATTTGTATCGTTAGCGATATGAGCAAGAAAATGATCTTGTATTCGCGTGCGTCATTTCTGTCCGAACTTAACGCGGCTAATTGCGTCGATGAAATGAGTTTTGAATGAATTATCTTCGGGGTAGATGATTTTTCTAAATCCAGAGTATGAATTACTTTTTATCAATTTTTAATAAATAATGAAATGGTTAGTTACCTGTATATATAAGAAGGTTAACGAATTAATGCACTAAAAAACATTTTGTCACATTACATTTATTCTTATAAAGAAGATATTTTACTTGCTGGCGTGCATCAAGTTCAAAGCGTGCACTATTTTTCTATTGAAATTGAGTGCTGTGCTATCTCTAAATGTTTGCTTTTAATCTAAAGATAACAGTATTCTAATATTAAAACATCGATGTCATGCTAATACTTTGACTACCTGTGAACCGCCACACCTATTGAGTACTAGTTCCACTCGAGGTCCCGCTCGACAAGTTGGTGATTTAAGAATAACTAAAAATACTAGAATTTCAATGAAACTTTTGTTAGGTATTTATTTATGAAATATGGCGAAAAATACAATCGGGTGGTTTTATATCGACTACATGATATTTTCTACAACAACAAAATTTACTTTAATTTTAAAATATCAACCAAGTTTACTAAACCAACCATTTTCAGCATCTTTCAACTTTCAATACCTGCATTTACGTGATAAACATTCTCAACAGTTTCAACATGTCCCATTTTTTACTAAATGTGATACAATCAGTGATGCCCTTTCTACACCTGGTGATAAAGCGAGAGATTATTAAATAAAATTGGAGTGTAGCGGGACATAATCCATTTAAGTTCTGCGTGAAGTTATCCGGTAATATAAATTAATCGACTGAATGCATATTTTTTCGCAGCAATTAATGTTTTTATACAATGTATATTGTCTTTAATTGCAGAATATTAAAATATCTTTGACTAAAATACAAAATAATTTATGTTTTCATACAATTTATTTCACAAAAAATATTTCATAATAAATCGCCTTTTATAATGGCGACTGAATTCACGCCGAACTTTAATGGATTTTGTCCAGCTAAACGACAGCTCGCTTTAATAGTCTTTCACTTATCTCTAGTGCTTCGTCTTCACTGACAGTTAAATAGAGACGCTATTGAACTGAGCATTGGTGTAGCTAGATAAAATTTCTTAAAGTTCGTTGTGACGTTAGCCGCTGTTATAATGAAGCAAATCATTTTTGGTATTCATGTATATACAAAAAGTATCCGGTTTCCTCACCACCGGCAGTTTTAAGCAGAAAGATAAGCCTAGAAAGTTAGTAATGACAACAAAGAGTAAGAAAAATAACAATTCGGCTGCATGCGGACGATTAAAAACTCATATAAAGTGTAACTGACGTTCAGTTTAAATTTCTGAGATGTTTAACCTCACTTCAATAGCCTCTCTATTGAACTACCATGGAGACGAGGCATAAATGTAGAATCGACTTAAGCAAGAAAGACGTAACTTTTGTGTAATTATAGCTCATTGATTAGAAACAAATTAAGTTTACAGCCTTTAGCTTATGAAGAAGCAAGGATTTCGTAAGAAACTTTTTAATTAATTTTCTATTAGAATAAGAGCAATTTAGTAAAATAAAATTTGGTTTTAACCTTATAAAATTATTGACTATTAAATTACATATTATTAAGTATTAAAATTAATAAAACTAATCATTTTTATTGTATTATAACGGCCTTCTTGCTTATGGTTTCGCTCTAATGCCTCGTCTTCATGGCAGTTTAATAGAGTTTCGTTTTAACTTTCAATATCGAATAACATTTATATTGTCTAGAAAAGCAAAACTTTTTTAGTATGAAAAAATAGAAGAAATAAATCTCTAAATAATAGAACTCCTTAAAGTTTACTAGCAATTATCACTGTAATGTTATTTAATATTCAAAGTTAAAGCGAGACGCTATTGAAGTGCCAGTGAAGACGAGGCATAACGCCATAACAAAAACACCGTAACTAACATTTTTTATATGAAAGCTTGATTTTCTTCATGGTGGAAAAAAGATAGGTGTGCTACCAAGGAGCCTTCCGAACTTCCACCATTTATAGCTTATTGAAAATACATGAGCTATAGATGGCGGACGCTTGGAAGGCTCCTAGCGAACACACCTCTCTTTCTTTTCCACCATGATTTTCTTGGTATTTTATGCTTTTCATCGTATAGAAAATAAAAAATTATGAAGAAATGAACTTATTCTGATAAAATATATTATTTTGTTGTAAAACGGCAAGCTTTCAAACTTCAATTAAAATTGCGCCGATTGTGACATTTGAAAGTTACCGACCTTTTTGCTTATGCCCTTTCTATACCTGAGCTTTAAGCAAGAGGTTATTCAACTGAAGCTGTTCAAGTGAAGCTAAACAAAATTCATTAAAGTTTCGCAAGAACCTAGCAACTATAATAAAAGGCAATTTATATACATACAAATATATTATTTTTCATTTTAGTCAAAGATATTTCAATATTATACAATTAAACGTAATTTGCGTCTCATAAATACTTTAATTACTGTCAATAAACACGTGAAAAGTCGATCATTTTAAGGTTAAAACAGCTTAACTGTTGTGTACTGTAGACGGTACGCTATAGTACATATAGCGTATATACGTATAGCTTCATATTTCTAAAACATTGAACAACCTCTCGCTTAAAACTTAGGTATAGAAAGGGCATTAAGGCGGCAGTGTAGACGGCACACACTTCATCTTTCTAAAACATTAAAGCTCGCTTTAACAGTCTCTCGATTCATGATTAGGTATAGAAACGGCATGAAAGCCGAACGTGTATACAAGATTAACTATATCTATCAAACTCATTCGTACGAAATTAACTATACCTCTAAAACTCTTTCTAAATCAGTTTTAATAAAAGTTACAAAATATACCTAAAGCTAATAAAATATTTAACTAATCATTTTTGTCGGAAATGTCTAGTGCTGAAGTGTAAGCAATAAATTTATATTTATAATTTTTAACATACAATTTAAACATTTCATACTCATATAACAATCTGTTTAAAATTTTGTTGGTTTTTATACATTAGATTTTCCAAATTTTTATAATATTCTTATATACATTTTCTATAATTTCATCAATTAATTTCAATAAATTACGCAATAAAAAACGCAATAAAATACGCGAAAATAACCGTTGCTAAGGAGCGTTATCATCAAACATTGTAACATCTAAGTATTGCACCTAAGTGAATTAGAATATTATTTAAAAAAACATAAATTTAAAAGAAATCCTTAGAATATGACCAATAGAAGCCAAGATATTGACATTTGATCATATACATGATTACAGGTAAACTAATTAATATTTTCACTTGAAACTTGGAGTGAGAGTCATAGATTACATACTCCAATAGCTGATTATTTTTCCGATCTGTTTGGCCAACGGTTCGGTAGAAATGATCGTGGAACAGGGCGATGTCGCACGGAGCAGCCAAGTTAGCAGCTAGCAGAGCATCAGAGCGGCAGCATGACGCGGCGATGGTGGTGGAGTGCGATTTCGCGCGTCGCACGCGAGGGGAAGCAGTTCGGCGTCGTGCTGGATACTTTGTGGGCTGGTAATAATTTGGTTGCTCCGCGCGTCATTCGTGTTATTCCACGATCATTTCTACCGGACCGGTTGGCCAAAATGTAAATGTTCTGAAGAAATGAGCTATTAGAGTATATAATCTACTACTACCACACCAAGATTTAAGGAATAGTATATTTCTATATACTCACCAAGGGAGTAAAGTAGGCTATTGACGTCCGCGAGCAATTTACTGCCCGAGCGAACCGAGGGCAGCAAACTTGCAGGCGTCAATTGCTCTCATTGCTCTCGAGTGCAGTATACAACTTTTTCTCATGCCCGGCGGAAAGTTATTTGAGTTTAATCCCCGATTTCAGGATTAAAACGTTACATAACCTCACTTCTAGAAACTGCCACGTGGATCCTCGTCTTTATTTTTGCTCCCGACTAATGCAGCCGGCGTAATTTGCAGCCTGAACGAAGCGAAGGCAGCAACACGCAGGCAACGTTAGACGGGAGGAAAAATAGAGAGACGAGCACCCGCGTCGCAGTTTCTGGGCGTGAGAGATTGTAGCGTTTTAATAAATACAATACTTTAAGCATATTCCAATGTACTTGTAATACTAACAATGAGAGTGTGAATACACCTCCGAGTCACGGATTTTGATGAAACTTTGACAGGTGTTTTCTGGTACCGTAGGGTGGGGTGATTTTGGACCAACGACCAAAAAAAATACTGTATGCCCAACATTGAACGTAATGTTCGTCATATGAAATCAGAGGCGTTTCGATATGACACTTAAACTATTCGGAATCAAAATCAACCAAAAGGACAATTAATTATTATATCTAACATTACTTTTAGGCTGTGTGAGTATATTGACAAAATTGAACACAATTTTAAACGTCCAAAATTTTCTATTGGCAAGTCGTGTATATACTTTCTATGGCTTTATTATTGGATTTTGAGGGTTGGTATCAATGCTGTCTATCATCTTGAAATGCGCTGCGCGACCAGTCGCGGGAGGCTTTGTTGTGAGACGCTTGAATTCAAAACAAAGTACCGCAGATGGCGTCAGTGGGGTGACTTTGAGCCACTCCGTTCTTTCGTTATATTTTCAACTTTTTTAAGGCCAGGTTACTCCAAAAAACGTGATTTTTTTCAATAAATTTTATTCATAGTACAAAACATGTTGAGTAATCAATTTTTTTTACATATGAAACCACATATATTAAATTACTTGAAAAATTTTATTTTTTTTTGTTCAAAATGGCGGTTATGAAAATGGCTGCTGAAACTCGTCTGATTAGTAGATGAATGACATCATTTCTTGGAAACGAATTATCTGAAAGCAAAAAACAAAACGGTTTCATGTTCTGTATCGAATTGGCTATGGCCTCAAGCAGAATGAAACATTTTCAATGAAAAATAAAAAAATGGCGGACTTTTGAAAAAATTAAAAAATTCAAAAGTCCGCCATTTTTTTATTTTTCATTGAAAATGTTTCATTCTGCTTGAGGCCATAGCCAATTCGATACAGAACATGAAACCGTTTTGCTTTTTGCTTTCAGATAATTCGTTTCCAAGAAATGATGTCATTTGTTTCCAAGAAATGATGTCATTCATCTACTAATCAGACGAGTTTCAGCAGTCATTTTCATAACCGCCATTTTGAACAAAAAAAAAATAAAATTTTTCAAGTAATTTAATGTATGTGGTTTTATATGTAAAAAGAATTGATTACTCAACATGTTTTGTAATATGAATAAAATTTATTGAAATAAAACACGTTTTTTGGAGTAACCTGGCCTTAAGGTAAAGTTACATTCTTGCGTATAATAGCATGTTTACTTACATTTATATCAATATTTTTTACATTCTATATACACAGTTAACCTCAGATTAGTAAATCGATTTCACAAAAGCTAATATTTTATACTCTAAATTCTTTTACAGCTAGTATGAAAAAGCATAAAAGGTATTTAGGTAGTAGATTGTATGCTGATTACTCTCAAGAGACATTTGATGAATGTATGCAGCAGATAAAGAGTACGGAAATTTGCCAAAGATAAGCAGCTTAAATTTACAAAATTCCTAAAAGTACCATACATCACAAATTAAAAAACCTGCATAGAAAATCAATTGGTCGACAAACCGCTGTATCAAAAACAGTAAAGAATAGTTATGTTATTAATTTATTAACTTTATCCTAATATGGCTTTCCACTTACTTTGCTTAGCCTGCGCTGTTTTGTAAAATTTCATTTGAACAGTATAAATTGTAAAGTACCGCAATTTAAAGATACTATGCCAGGAAAAGATTGAGCTTTATCTTTGGTGAAGCGTCATTCTATTGTAACTCAAAGAGTGGCATCTAATATAAAAATAGCTCGTACTTCAGTAACGCTAGATACTATAAAGCAATATGTTAACCATTTGCAAGAATCATTGAAAGATGTACCTCCACAGAATATTTGGAACTATGATGAGACTAATTTGACAGATGATCCTGGAGTTAAAAAATGTATCATCAAACATTGTTGTAAGTATCCTGAGCAAGTTATGAATTCATCGAAAGCAGCATATCTTTAATATTTTGCGGTAACACTTGTGGAGAAATTATGAATCCTTACGTTGTGTATAAATCAGAATATTTGTGGGATTCTTGGGTGACTGGAGGTCCAAAAGGAACTTGGTGCAACCGCACAAAAAGTGGATGATTCGATCAAATCTATTTTTAAGATTGGTTTGTAAATATTGCACTTTCTAAATTGAGAAGATAAGAAGGAGAAAAAGTCCTAATAGGAGACAACCTATTCTCGCACATTAGTGTCAAAGTCTTACAGTTATGTAAAAATAATAATATATTATTTGTTGCTTTACCAACCAATAGCATACATTTAACCCAACCTTTAGATACAGCATTTTTAGATTATTGACAATAAATTGGAGACAAATTCTACATGATTGTTAAATAAAATATGGAGACAAATTAATTGGAAAGGATATTTTTCCTTCAATGCTTAAATGCTTGGTGGAAGCTATAGAAATGTCCAGCAATAAATCTGTAGTCAACGGATTAAAAAATAGTGGCATTCATCCATTGAACCAAATTGCTGTTTTAGAATATATACCCGACTATGTTTCTGAGCCTTCAACTGAAGAAAATAGAACAGCCACAGGCATAAGTGAGAGTGTTTTACAATTTCTTTCAGAGAAAAGGTATGACAATAACCAGGAGGCAGAAGCTAAGCTTCGTAAAAGAAGAAAGAAAATTACAGTGCCAGCTGGTACACTGAAAAAAATAAAATACAATGCCAGCTTTTTGAACTTAAGCAGTATCTACTTTTATAGGTACCAAGCTACTTTTGCTCAAGAGTTCGGTAGCTTCTACTTAACTCCCAAGTAGATTCTGCTTAATAGCACGATGTGCCCAAGCAGATATTGCTTGGCTCTCGAGTAGTTACAACTCGACTACCTATACTCAACTGACTACATCAATTATTGCTTGACTGTCGAGTTGAGTTAGCCTTTTATTTTTTTCAGTGTAAGAGTATTAATGAAGAAGATGTTCAACTGCTTATACATACTAAGCAAAAGAAATCTAAAAGAATTACTAATAATAAGCAATATCTGATTATAAGTAATGTTGTAGAAGACTTAGATGATGGGGTAAATGTAGTGCCAAAGAAAAAATCAAGAGAAATAAAAAAGGTTTTAGAATTATATTCAGAATCTGATAATGTACAGCTGCCAAGTGCAAATAGTAGATATCAATAGGAAATTGTGTAATTGTTGAGTACGAAGAAGAGTATTTTAATAAAAAATGCAGATGCGTCTGATGGCTCTACCGAGGTCAGTATTATGGTCATGCGTGGTGTTGTTTGGGGATGGCCAGAAAAAATTGATCAGGTATGGTACGAATAGGAAAACGACGTCTTATTTATCAAGTACCTGAAATAGCAACATCTAGAGAAAAACTAATACTTATTTTCATTTTCTATATCAATTTTTTATTTAAGAATAAGAAAAACTTTGTAAGTTTAGATTATAAAAAGATCTGTGATTATAGCTGATTAAATTTGATCAGGTGGAGAATTATAAAATTATAAACATAACGTTATGTATAAAAGTTGAAAATTATAAACTATAATATATGTAAAGGTAAATTGTAACTATATAATAATATATATAAGAACAAATTGTGAACTAATAGTATTGTAATACAAAGTTATAAATTATTACATGGAACTTTAATAAAATGTTATGTTTAATATAAATATTGACTTATTATTTAATAGATAATATAATTTTTAAGCAATTATTTCATTGTAGTATCTATTTCTTTATATTTTATATTCTTTTAGAATTTGTATACCTGTTACGAAAATGAAATTCAGCAAGGAATCGCGAAAATCAAGAAGTTATCCAAAGACACTCTTATACGTGGGGTGACTTTGATCACCCTATATTTTTTAGTTTACTGTAAGGTATGTTCTTGAAATTTTACGCTTTAATACATTCTAGGTAGAAACTAAACTTTTATCACTGGTTTTATAGCTTAATAATCTCCATAAAGCAAACGTGAGTGTGTAAAGTTTCAAACTGGTCCAAAGTCACCCCGCTCTATGGGACCTAAAAATGAAGCCTAGCACCCGTAGTTTAGCTGTGGATTATGGGTTTATAGGTTATTGGGGATTATGGGTTATTGGGATTTATGGGTCATTTGGGTTTATGTGTTATTGGGGTTTATGGGTTATTGGGGTATATTGGTTATTGGGGTTTATGGGTTATTGGGGTTCATCGGTTTTTGGGGTTTATGGGTTATTGGGGTTTATGGGCTATGGGGTTTATGGGTTATTTGGGTTCATGGGTTATTGAGGTTTATAGCTTATTGGGGTTTATGGGTTATTGGGATTTATAGGTTATTGGGGATTTGTATTGAAAATACACGTTATTTCAGTAAAAAGTGGTACCTATACTTCGTATCGTAACTCTGCAAGTTACTTAAAGAAAAGAAAAAAAAGCGTAATCGAGTCACTTCTTGCTAAAATAATCCCACTTCCACACCAGGCCCATTCTAACTAACCTAGGGGAATATTCTACTAGTTAAACGCTATTATTAGACTCTTTTCGATGATAGTTGTAGATTGTAGTCGGGTTAACTCAGATTTTACGTATTCTCCCTGGCATCCCGTCTAAAAGTTCCTTTAGTAAATATAAATAGTAATTTATTGTAAGGTGTAGGATGACGATTTTAGACGAGAGGTAGGCTAGATATTATTAAGTATTGATAGCACAAAAATTTTCAGAATGATTGCTTTCATACATAAAAAGTTTTGTGGACTCATAAAGTAAAAATCGTTTTAATAACAAAATATCGCAAATATTGTCGGTCTCTCCGTGTAAAATACAGATCATAGAACTACATTTTTAGATTCAATATATGACTTTTCATTTAAAATCCAGCAAATTCTTTCTAACTTTATTGCTTTAAAACATTTTTTAAAATAATTTATCATTTTCCTTGTACCGCGTAGTACGCGTTATTGGTGATGACACAAAACATTCTAAAATTACTTTGCTTTTCATTTGTAAAGCTTCTATATATAATTCCTTACTTTGATTATGGGCTTAATTATGACAATAAAATATTAAGAGGAATATTTTTTTAAATCGTTCAAGTTTAAAATCATCCATTGACGTAATTTTATTCCATATGCGTAGTGTACATTTATTGCTAATTATTTATAATTATTATTATTAATATTACTAATTTCAGTTGGTACTTTGACTACGTTTAAAAATTTGTTAAGTCTCTGCTTTTGTTATTTCTTTAAAACAATCCCTAATTTAAGTTTTGCTGGAAATTGAATAATTATTAGATCAGTTTTCTTTAATATTTAATATTATAACCAAGAATAATAAAATAATACTTTTGTTAAATTATTTAAAAGAGAAAGTTTAGAAGAGTTTATCAATACTTCCCAAAAAAACATTTATAAACAAAAATAGTGAGATATAGATTAATATATAGTTATAGAAAATATTTATAATTTAAGTTAAAGAAAGTCAAAAATGCTTAAACTTTGGAAGTAAAAACTTTTTAAGTGACATACTCATGCTAAAATATATTATATATTTTATAGTAGCATTGATATTAAAATAATTTTCAAATAACAAATAAACTAAAATAGTACACGTCATCTACACACGTACTCGTGATCGACTGCCGGGTGGCTTCTAAGTTTATTGCGTACGTGTAATTATATATATCAAACATAGGGAACTATTATTCTGGGAGTTGTGTATTAATACAGCATATAGCTGACAGTATAACAAAGTCTCGATTAATTGAATAGTGAAAGTAAAATGAAAGTATTAGGACTATTTCTATTTCTCATTATCTGTCTCGGATTTGCGATTCAAGGTATGTTTTTAAATATAAATCTCACAAGAATCTGTTACAGCTTTTCTCACTAAAATATTGTATTAATTATTAACAATAAGTTTATATTTAAACTATTATCAAATTCCACAAAGTATCTAACAAATAACTCATGAATAAATTCATGTTTTTTTCTTAACTTTTGTAGGCATTTCTGGTTCGACTACAATTTTAAATTAATAAGATATTATAGCTAATTTTATGCTGTTGAGTACTTATTTTAACAAAATTTAAAAAAGATTGAAAATTTTAAAAGAATCAGATTTTTTAATTTGATAGATGAATGATTCCAAATCCAGAGCTTGGACAAAAATTATTTAAATAGTCCTCACGTAATTTTTGCAAAAAATAAAACAAAATTATTGCGTAAAAAGTTAGTCTATCGCTTGTTTCATAATATAATAGCGTTCTTTTAAAGGTAAAATTTTTTCTAATATATACAAAATCGTTTTTACTTCAAAACTCTATACGCGATTTTGAGTTTTTTACGCGTAAATTCACTTTATATCTCGGCTTTCTTGTCTAACCAAGTACCGCCCTTTTTTAAATTCTTTTTCAGTCATTTTGACCTTCAGACATTATAGATTATATGGTGTAATATAAATATGAATTAATTAGTAATCATATAAAATTATTTATGAGTTTCAGATATTACCTAGAAAAAAATGAGAAATTATAATTATCCAATTTGAAGGAAGAAATATGATTTAAAATAATTTATGTTTATTGTTTAGTACTCTTTGAGAAAATGATCTACTAAAGCAGTTGTAGAACTGGCTTAAGAGAAAAAAATATTTTTGTAATGCAGGGGTTAATGATAAAATCATACCAGTTATTCACATAGTAATAGATTTTTCATCCCGTTATTCTACTTTTTCTGTTATTAAGATTCGTATGCAGATGAGGATAAAGAGGTTGAAGCTCCTAGAAAGATTACAGAAGCCACAAAAGTAAACAAGCTGTTTATAGAATGTCTGGTAAACTGTGATAGAGGTAAGCTAAAAACTACATAAGAATTAGCAAGTTGCAGTAAAAGTAGGGCTGCCAACAAGACAAGGTATTAATTTATAAGCCTCGTTTTACAGTAAGGTAGTAAGAATAATCAGTTTTTGCGCGGCTTTGACCGAAACTTCATAAAGAAACTCAAGCTAAGTTTCGGGAGTCTTATCTTAAGGAGGGTCTTTCGCTATATTGGGATCTGACACCGTTGACATTACCTCTCGTGGTAAATAGTGATACTAGTGGGGGCCCGGACTTTGCACTGCTTAGCATAGCGATTTGTGTATAATTTTGATTTTTAATAATAAAATAAATATTATGGAAGTCGGAGAGTTCACAACGCGTAAAAAAACTCCAATAGTGATTATTGGTTGGCCGTTTATATAGGCACCCGATGTGATGTTACACTCTACTCGTAGAGCGTTGACTTTGAGAATCGCCACAGGCAAATCGTAACTGTGAGTCAAGTCTGCTGGAAGAACGCGTTGAGTGAAGCTCAGCAGGAAACCGATTGAGTCTCGTGGTCGAAAATCGATCGGATGACTACGCTTTACTACGCCGCGAAGCGTATTATTGTTAGCGTATGAACCGACGTAAAACTTGTTATTGTCTGTATCAATGTTGGGTATGGAATTAACGGTTAAAAGTTCAACTAAACCAAGAACGTAGTTCTTATGTGGCGATAGTTTGATTGGAGGAAAATATTGAGCTTCGAGAATGGATGAAGTGTCAGAGAGACTCAACGTGAATGAATTCTCCATGACTGCCTGGTGATTGAGCATATTACACAAGAACTAGAGGCAGAGATGGCCGCAGTTGAATGTATTGAAGTCTTGGAACGTCTTGTGATTGTATTTAATTTCGTCAACTCCCACGTTTAACATCAAGTCTAAAGGTGGCTGAAGATCTCCAAAACTATCAAAGTAAACTACGTCATTGCCTCGTTTACGATATGCTACCCAGTGTGTTCCAGGTCTACTTGCATCATCGAGATTCACTATAGCTGATTCGCGGAAACGCGGTCTACTATCTGGCATTGCATTTCTCATAAATACACCTCGAAAATTTGGAATTTTCAAGATTTTAGCATGTCTAACGAGATCTACATCTGTGAGTGCTCTCTGTGGTAATCTTACTTTGAGGATTTTTTTTTTCCTCAAGCCATTTCCATTGTATGGCTTCAGATGAAAACCCAATTCCGTTTTGTGAGGCTTTACATAGAGACCTTTTCCGAGGGCTATGTCCTCCATCTTTTGATTATATCTTCGAGTCTCCTCTAATTGTTGATTAGTTGCTTTTGCGTCGTTGACTGCTTTCGCTATTCCAGCTGCTCCTCCTGCTACTGCACCAGCCGCACTCAGACCAACAAAGATAGGTATGAGGAATGGTAAGAACTCACCGACCTTTGATGGGACAGATAGAACACGTAGAATTATAATTTTACTTTTACCACCGGCCTTTTTTACTGCTTCGCGAGCTCCTTTCATAGCAGATAGAATAACCTTTCGGGTGCTTTTGCTTGGAATAATTAATTTAGAAGCAGCTTTCACAATTTTATTTAGCTTTGTGAAGAGCTTTTTTTTTCTCACACCCATTCCAAATTTTGACTTTAATTTCATGGTGTTCGTTACAGTGTAAGCAGCAACCTTTTCACCGATTCCCGCGTCTTTTGACAAAACTCGCTGCCAAGCTTTATCGGCAAGCACTCTGTCTGCAGCGTTTCCAGCCTTAACGTTTTCACGATTTTGCGAATAAGCTATATCTTGCTCATTACAAACTGAATCGAGAGGGTTGATCCCAGGATCGCCTCGGGCAAGACGTTTAGCTAATTTAGTTCCTGGTCCGCAGTACTGATATCCAGGCAAGTGCAATTCCACTAGAAGTTTGTTGATAAGTTTTTTCACTAAACCACGACCTCGGTATTTGTGTATGATCATCAAATTACGAAGGTCAATTGATGACTGAACCTCGGGGTATAAAAGCGCTCTATTTATAGTCAGATGATCAGTCGTAATCGAGATCTCGTACTACATATATATGAATTTCAAAGAGCAGTCTGACAAGCTCCTGGTAGTGAATTTTGACACTATCGTAGAGCAAGACAAAATGGTGAAGCGACATGGAGATTTACTTCCGAATAGCATTCGAGCTGTATTTTGTGGACCATCGAATTGTGGTAAACTAACAGTCTACTCGCTCTCATAACACATCCAAATGGGCTGAGATTTGAAAATGTGTACATTTACTCCAAATCACTCAATCAGTCAAAGTATAAATTTTTAAAGGAACTCTTGGAACCTCTTGAGGGTATACAATATTTTCCTTTCAGTGAACACGAGAAAGTGGTGTCTCCTGATAATGTGCTTCCAAACTCTATCATGATATTCGACGATGCAGCTTGTGAAAAGCAAAACAACATCTAAGCCTTTTTTGTATGAGTAGGCACAAAAGCGTTGAATGCTTCTACGTCTGTCAGTCGTACTCTCAGGTTCCGAAACATCTCGTCAGAGAAAATGTCAATCTGTTGGTAATATTTCGATAGGATAACCGAAACCTGAAACATATGTACGATGATCACGTAAATTCCGACATGACTTTTGCCCAATTCAAAAATTTATGCTCAAAATGTTGGTCAGGCGACAAGTATGGATTTCTAACGTTTGACAAAGATAGTTCAATCAATAGAGGCAGATACCGAAAGGACTTTGACTGCTTTGCTATAAATATAGCACGTACATAAATTACATCATCAGTCTATCGTTGAATGTTGAAGCATCAACATGTCTGACTTTCCACAAAAGAAAAACATACTTCAGCAGCTTGTTAAATCAGGAAGCCCAGTTAAACGCAAGTATAACTTGTTAAAGTATGAAAAGGATAATTTTGAGAGAGCAGTACGAGAGACATTCAAGCCGATTGTTGATCCTCTACAGAAACTTGTTGGTGCCGAGACATCGAGAAATCATCCAAGAAACGACTCTCATGATAATTTCTCAACTAAGAAACGTAATGAGAGTTTCGATATAACATATGATCCTAGTAGTACATTTGATGACACATACAATGAAGCTTCGGCGAATGATACCGTTCAAGCTATGCCTGCTGATACTATGTATGAGACAGCTGGTAGTGAAGAGGAAGAGAAACATAATTTATCTAGCAATAAGCATATGCTTATGCTCAGTAGAAAGCATAATCTTGCCAAAATATATGGAGTACGTAAGGTACGCGATGGATTAATGATTGGAAACTCGCCGATATATTTTGAAGATAATCTCGTTATAGTAAAAGATGTGAGATATCCGAAAACTAAAGGATTGATTGAGTTACTATTCTCTAGACATCCCGATCATAATTCTATCAGTTCTCATGATTTGCAAAATTATCGCAGCATTCTTGAAGCAAAAAATGCTCATAAGAAGCAATTCAGACACGATAAATCTATTCGTTTTCACAATAGTAAGTAATTCAATACGATAATTGGCTCTTTTTTCTTCTCCGGATCTACACCTAATGAGAAAAAGAAAAAGAAAAAGAAGGGTGGTGCATTGTCTCTATATAAAATTGCTAGAAGAGATACGAAGATGGATTACGTATACTGGGATGATCCCAATGAGCTAATAGATCGGCTTCGATTACTAATAGCTGAGCAATCGGCCGGAAATCCTAGTCACGTCAACGAGATTCACTCTATCGTAGAGGAGCTTTGCGAGGCTGGGTATATATATTGAGGTTCACAAGAGTCTTTGACTCATTATCAAGATGAACGTCGACGTATTCGGACGTAATCTGAAAAGAAGTAAGGGTAGTCGAGGTCCTCCTGGCATCGGGTATAAAGTCACAGCCGATGGTCAGTATGATTTGAAAAACAAAAGGTTATGTAATCTTGCGGTACCTAACGAACTAAGCAAAGCAGTGAATCTAGATCCTTTGCATCGTATAGTTCACGCTGAAATTAAAAATGTGTCTGCAATGATATCTGGATTGAGAACTGATCTCAACAATTTAAATGTAATCATAGAAGCTCATAGGGATGAAATCGATAAGAAATTTGAAAGTCTCGATGCGGATATCCTGAGTATAAAGGAAGTTGTGTTTCAAATCTCTCAAAATATTCACTCTATATATGTCAATGTGTTAACATCGAAAGATGATAATGGAACATCACAGAATAGTAGAGGAGCTCCATAAACCTGCTCGTCAAATGCAACCTTATGCTCGAGAGAACAAAGGTTATAGATACATGCTTACCATTATAGATGTACTTTCTAAGTATGCTTGGGCCGTTCCAGTCAAGCGAAAAACTGGTGACGAAGTCGCAGCTACCATGAAGAGTGTATTAAGTCAGGGTCGTATACCAAAGAATTTACATTCTGACAGAGGCAAAGAGTTCTATTATTCGACTTTCCAAAGTATTATGACTAGATACAAAATCAATCTGTACTTCACATACAGGACTGTTAAAGTATCTATATGCGAGCGATTTAATCGTGCGCTCAAAAACGAGATGTGGAAAAAATTCAGTCTTCGTGGTAATTATAAATGGCACGATATGTTACACGGCTTATTAGATACATATAACAATCGCAAGCATCGGACAATCGGTATCAAGCCCAAACAGGTAACTTCTGCTATTGTAGCTGATGTGTCGAAGAAATTCGCTTACAAAAGTCAGCCGGTGAACAAACCCAAGTTCAAAATCTATGGTAAAGTCCGAGTAAGGAAATCCTAATACGTATTTGAGAAAGGATATCTGCTTAATTGGTCTACCGAAATATTCACAATCCGTCGAATATCTCGCATGAATCCAGTTAATTATCATGTGAAAGACTACCAAGATCAACCCGTCGAAGGTGGCTTTTACGAACAAGAACTCTTGAAAGCAAAGTATCCTGACATCTACCTTGTTGAGAAAACCTTGAAGAAACGAGGCAATCAAATATTCGTGAATTAGTTAGGCTTTGACAGTTCTCACAATAGCTGGATCGATAAAATCTCAAATATGAAAATATTTTTTTATTTTAAAACAATAGTTTGTTCTAAATTTGATATATTTTTTGTGCCGTGAGAATGATAGATTTATTTTTTTTCTACTATTTTTATTTATTATTATTATTTATTAATTTAAAAAAAAGATACATTTTACATATAAATATTTTAATCAGAAGAAAACTCGATGTTATTTTGGTAGTCCAATTCGTTGATGAACAGCTTGTATTTGCTTGCAGCCTCAGCCATCTGATTGAAGAATTCTTCATCATTCTCGAACGCCACTGAAGTACGTCGTCGTAAGAACACCTGAACCTCATCGTCGAGATGAGCAACTGTCCTCAGTCCATACTTGGTATTGACTTACTTGAGTTTGATCACCGAGAACGTACGTCGAGTCTCCTAGTCAGACATCGTTTTCGTCGGTAGAAAGTTGTTCAGCTTTGACAATTTGTTGAGTCTGGCAATATCCATCGTGGAAAGTTTCTGTTTAGTTCAAGAAGACTTCTTGCTCGATGATTCGTGAAAGAATTATTATAATACCCGGACGCTCTGGCTTTTATGGTATTCTCTGCCCCCCCCCCCCCTCTCTCTTTCTCTTTCTCTCTCGTTTCAGCGGCAAAGGCGGCTCGATTGGGCCAGCTGATCTGCGAGAGATATTATTTGCTACTCGTAGACTGAGAGGATGATCGTAGTATCTAGATGTTCCAACTTTTATGGTGTTCAATGGCTTTCCTTCTACAGTAGAAGTTCTAATAGGAATATTAACTTTGAAATATAACTGCTGCTGCTATTGCTTTGGATGATGTTTGAGAATGACTTTATCTCCTTGACTTACCGGTTTATATACACTCTAGAGGCCTCACCCCACTCGAGTACGATCTAGTCAGCTGACTCGTATAGTCGTCTATTGGGTGGTTCATAATCTACCAATCCTTCGATCTCCTGAAGTGCTTCCATCTCCTCGATCATCTGAATCAGCTGATCATCTAGGATTTGCTTATGCTCCCACGGCAACGTATCTGTCTCACCAGATCATAGATAACGTTTGTCATCATGGGGGCTAAGAGATATTTTCTTCTCTCTCTCAGATCTCAAGATGTGTAAGCGAGAACGAATGTTACACTGTTCCCGAACAGACAATGTAGATAATCATCGAAAGTCAGCGTTTTCTTCACGACGGATGCTTTCACGCCTTTCGCCTTTTTAATGGAGTTTTGTCCCTGAATATTAACGCTGTACATCTTGCCTCTCAAGCCGACAAAACCAGTCACGGTCTTGCCGTTACATTCATCCTTCACTAGGCCAATAATTTTCTTGTTTACTCGAGGCATTCCGAATTGATTATCCTGTGCGTAGTCGGAGGTGTCGAATTCGTGGATGTCTTCCTTCAAGACCTCGTAGATATCTTTTTTACCAATTTCGTACACTAGACTGTCAGTGTCTATGTAGAATAATTTACAATTATCTTCAAATCTGCTTCTCATGTAATCGTAGTGGAACCTGTAGACGAGTGATTTTTTAAGATCTTAAACACTGAGTCCCACGTAGATTGGTTTCATGATGCAAATTTCGATGCGCGAAAATTGTACTCCAACGAGATTTTCATCAAAGATGGAACTACTGTGAAAGTTAGGTTTGGCGATGTAAGCCTCTGCACCGTAACGACGATCCCATTTATTCACGAGTTTAACGTCAACAGGTTTGCATTCATTCTCCATCGTTTTCCCGTAGACGGCATTATTGAAGAGTTGGAATAGATGGTTCTCGAACTCGTTTTTGGCGTTTTTCCTCTTTTCGCTGTTCAAGTCTATGTAATCCTTGAGCCAAGATTTCTGATTGAAACTCAGCGCTCTGTAGACTTTGGTGAGCTAAAGACCAAGTTTCAGAGCTTGCTTGAGACTTCTATAGCGAATGACGTAGTGGTCTTTGTCATACAGTGTAGTCATGAGTTTCTCCTGCTTTGACTCTGGAGGCTTTCTGTGTTCAGGACATAGAGGCAAATCCTTGTGAGAATCGTGAATCCAACTCGAGAATGTATCCTATGTCACTGTCGCCAGGAACGTCGAAGAAATTACGATTGTTCTCGATATTTTCCACCCACTTGAAACCAACACACGGTAGAGACGGTGTCATCGCCCAACCGAACAGGTTGTTAATGTCAAAGTACAGTATATACTTTGACTCCTTGTTAGAATCGTATTTTTCACCCATCTACTTGTTGCTGGCGACTGCATACCTATTACAGCACTGGCTAATCCCGCCTCGGATGCCTCGTTTTACGAACAGCAGCATATCAATGCCTGTGAGTAGCTCGAGTTCAATTCCCGTATGATTCAGCATCGCATCCCAGCTCAAGCCAGGCCTGGTGTAATAGTGCGCTGCATCTAATCCATAAGCCTGCAGACAGTTATTTCTGAAGTTCTCGAAAATTTCAGCCAATAGCAAGACATCGGTTTTCAAGTATAGGTCTGAATTCTCCAAGTGATTGGATATGGAAAGTATTCCAAACGTTCTTTCCGTGCTCGTTCAGTCTTCGTTGGAGATATTACTGTCGGTCAAGGTACTGTAGAACTCTACTTGTACTTAAGAGCTTGATTTGCTCCTGGTCGTATCCGTTATCCTGCTGGAAAACTGCTTCCAACATCTCAAGCTCTTCCAAGTAAGAAGCTCGTTTATCGAGCGAAGAAGCCATGAAACGGAAGGAATCAATGAATCTGAAATTAATATTGCTATCCTTCATATGTCAGGTGAACGAAATGTAGCGCTCCTTGGTCTGCGGCAGAAGTATCACTCGACCAGGGAATCCGGAAGCGAGATCTCTGATGAAAAGGTGAGAATCGTATCCACCCAATTGTAATTTATATTACAACCGTTGTGAGCCGAGCCTCAATATCTGAAAATAAATAAAATTATTAGATTTAAACGAATGATTAAAAAAAATTTCTCATAACGTACCTGTCCGTAAAGTGACAGTGGTCATTGACTTTATCGGCTGCTTTGGTGAACGGCTTCTTGCAGATATGACAGTTGATTGCTCTGTTAAACTGTTCATGCTCCGTAGGTGTAAGCTCATCCATTGGAACAGGATTCTTATACTGCTGCTCCAGTTCCTAACCGAGAGTGAAGAGACTCTATACGAACCATTTCGCAGGCTCTTGATCGTCATCGTTCATTTTTCTGTAGGACTTGTACGCTGACTTGCTGTCATCGAAGTTGCATTTTACGTAAAAGCCTACGCTGAATGCCTGGTCTTCTTGATATGCTCGCTCGTCTCCTTCGACTGGCTTAAGCAAGCACTCAAAGTCTGCGTACACCACGAAAGGTGCACGTTCTTTGTATGGATAGTTTTTAAATTTGAGTTTATTGTTGATCTCACTCGGTAACTAAACTCTGCAATTGTTAACTTGTGCACAATCTTTTTCGTGATTCTTCAATTTATCATTTGTCCAAGAGAAATGCAAACATCGATCGCATATGAATTTTTTCGATTTACGTTTCGATAGATGAGAACTTACGAGTCTAGATAAGTCCTTAATCCATACGTAATGAATCTTAAACTCTTCGTTTTCGTCGTCATCGTCAACGTCCCCTTCAGCGTCCTCGTCTACGTAATGATCTTGTACGAATAGTAGATTGACATGTTTCTCCTATTTTGAATCTGTAAGAAGACACGGTGACACATCATACTTATCATCCTGCATGAACGTTGATGCAGGCTTTCTTGTTGACTATAAATTCGGGTAGTGGAATGTGTGAGCTACCTCGTATTGGATTTAGCTTGTTAATATTCATGCTCAAATTGAGTATGGAAAGCAATGTCCACCCAGAGCGCTGCTCCTGGAATTCCTCCATATCCCTCTAGATGGGTTGCCGAACGTGCACTAAAAACCATTCATCTAAGTTGATAGTTTGAAATATCGATACAGATTTGGTATTGAAAAATTTAATCGCATCGGTCTCCTCGCCATCACCCTTGACGATTCTGTATTCTGCTGCTAGTTCGATGTTGACTTTGACAGCGTTGTGCTCTCTTAATGTATGTTTGATCTGCTCCTTAAATGACACGACCAAATCTTCCATGAAAGATAAGAGATTGATCTGCTCGACGTTCGTAATCACGCCACTTCTAATTCGGGTTTGAAACGCCGAATTCACATCGTCCCACATAACTCGTCGTCATTCTTCCTGCTGCGGTAGTCCTGCTCCTCATTTTCGGTAATGTTCCAGAATTCTCAAAACACTCTGGAGGTGTGCGTGGAAATTTTGGAACTTGTGCCTTTCACCAGCATTCAAAATTGTCGAGTCCATGAGAGAATTCAGCGAGTCGATGGCTGCTCGTGCAATGTCGATCCATCGGCTCATGTCATTGGCATCTGCTACTCCTGTAGCAGCGTGTCGACAACATTGCCGTAGTCTCGTAATCGCATGCACGTAGTACTCTGTTGAGATCATCATGATGATGATGGCTCTTTTCGCTTTGAGGTGTATCCGAAGACTAATGTTTGTTGCTCTGTCTCGACTCCTTAAATACAATTTTGAGAGAGAGGGAGAGGAAGAAAGAGAAAAAGAGAGTAAGGGAGGGGGGTGGGGTAATGGTGGTGGGAGAATATTATGCATATTCTTATCCCACTTGAGCCATCTTTGTGCAGAGTCGGCGCTCACCATCCTTATATGTATAATTTGTATATATATATTGTTTAAACAATAGTTTGTTCTCTCGTTTAAATACGTTTTTGTCGTAAAAACGGCATTTCTTTTTCTCATTTTTATTATTATTATTATAAAAGATTCATATGTATTATAAAAAGAGAGATTCATATTCATTATAAGTAAAATTAAGAATACACAATGACGTCGACTACATCTTGACCAACTACGCTACGATAGTCTGTCATCCACTCCTTGAGTGCGTGTACATTATGCGCGGCACACACAGGCCGATGTGTGAGCTGGTGATGATCACAGATTAGAAAGTCGTTCTTGCAGAGTTTCTTCAGCGATGGACACCCCAGGACTTCCATGTCGACTACATTGATTGTTATTGCCAACGTTTCCTGAATCCATGTCTTCTTCTCCAGCCGTTTAACGAAGAATTTGTTTGCTCCTTTTACGGAATTCGTCAAGGTTATCATCACCTTCTCGTACGGTATATCTCCAGCACTCCACTTCTCGCTTTTGTTCTCAGCTCTGAGATGTCCTCAACAGCATGGCGGCTTGAACAGATACACCGATGGCATTGCAATATCCACCAGTGCGACCACAGCCAGCTCCTTGAAGATGAACGTGTTGCAAGCGCTCTTGAAGCCTTGAACGTCTACAATAAATTCCATTGTTCGTGATGATGGTGATGAAATTCGGAAGTTGTTTCTCTCAGCGCTCCTCAAAAGAGTCTGAAGTTTCCTCGTTCTTTCTCTGCCTTTTATAATCGTTTTCGCGTCATAATGGTGGGGACGATGCGCAAAGGAACTGCGTGGTAAACTGGATGAAGACTGGTCGACCTCACTCTACTGCTTGTAGCCAACTCTGTGTGATGGAGAGTGATCCGTGTGAATTGATTGATGCTGCGATGAATCTGAGCTCTGCTCCCTCTCGATCTGCCTTTTATAGCCAACTTACTATGGAAAGGAGAGAGAGAGAGAAAGATGCGCAGTAGCACCACGCATCTTTCCTTATATCCATCAGCCATAAGTGGGGCGCAACTGGGTTTCTTTCCTTTCGATGTCTACTTCGTCGATTATTTTTCGGCTAGATAGATGCCTAGTAGGAGGTCTAGGAGTATTGGTAGGCACATTCTTTTGCTTTGTGAGGATACAAAACCAAGGTCGCCCTTTTCCAATATATCCATTTTCATTGAGCTCTGGTGAACTTGACTCCTTCTCGATTTGATTCATCAACGATCTTATATATTCTGCAAGACAAGACCAAGTCCATCTGGAGAGAAGAGTCTTCTTATTCTTCGATATTAACGAAAATGTTATGATATGATAGAAGCGATGTTTTAGTCGAGGCTTGTCGGATGAATTGCATTACGGCTTTAGCGAGAGTTTCGTACAATCCTAAAATATAACTGGAGACTTGCGCATAAACCTATCATCTTGAGAATCAGATCTTTTTAAGCATCCTGCCTCGTCCACAGTACAGCACAAACTGATAAAAAACTGGCTACCTTTCCGCTCTTTTATAGGCTTCTAAATAAAATATAATAAAGAAGAAGAAAAGAGAAAAATGTTTGTTCCAACAAGCGCGGAGAATCGAGCAAGAGTTCCTACATTATCGCCGTAAGAACGGGGCTTCACTGCTCGATCTCCGGCTTACCTTGCTCATCCGCTGCTCATCCTCGGATGGTCGTCGTCCTCCAGGACTACGTTCATCTCGACTACGAAGAGAATAGTGAGCATTGCAGTTTGAAGGCGTCGGATTTTACGCTGAACGGTAGAGCAGCTTCGCGCCAATGATATCGTGCCGGCAGGAGAGAGCATGGTGGGAACAGAGATACGTAATGCGGGGCAAACGCGAAGGCTAGGGTGGGGTGGGGGAAAACAAGCTGCGTTGAAATGTACGCGGTAGAGTATCGGTTAGAGAAGGGAGAAGCGAGCTGCGTTGTAATGTGCGCACAACTCGCGCGCTGGTAGAGCATCGGCCGAAGAAGGGGTACGCTGGTCTATGCAAGTGGCGCCTCCTTTGGTCTATCAAGCTCGCTGGCGTAGGAAGCATCTTGGTGTAAGAAGGAGGTGACGTAGGAACCCCCTTGGCGTAGGAAGCCCCTTGGCGTAGGAAGCCCCTTGGCGTAGGAAGGAGGTGGTACAGTACCTGCATGGCGCAGAACCCGCATAGCTTACCTACTGGCAACGGTTTTTTAAAAAATAAATCATAAAAATGAAAAATGAATTAAGTATTCATCAAAGAATAAGAAAGTTAATTTTACTAACATTCTACATGACGCAATTAAATTTTCATTTTTAATGGATTAATTTGGAAAAATTTTTGCATTCAAAGAGTTTTGATTTTTTCTAATATTTAGATTATATAAATTTCTTAGTTTTTAAGGAAGTATTGCGACTGCTACAATTCATATCAATTCGAGATCCATAGCTCCGATAGATAGCACTGATGTTTGTGTTTGGAAGAGTAAAAAGCGTATTGGAAAATGTGAAAAATAAATCTCTTATAAATCGTTGTACCAAAAAGTCTTTTGTAATTAATTTTTATTTTAATTTTTTACGATCAATTATTACACAGCTGATAATCTTTTACTCCAGCTAATACATTTTTTACCTCTTCAAACATACAGGTCTAATAATATCTAATAAGATTAAATAAGTATTTGGATGACGGAATAATTTTCAAACCGAGATATGATTTTGTGGATATTCATCCTTATTGAGCCATAAATTGAAAGTCTACTATATAATTTCCACTCTGCAGCCATTAGTAATCGATATAATTAAACAAAAATTAAATTTTATTCACTACAGTTCAGTAAAATTATTATCAAGTTTAAAACATTGCAAGAATTCTTAAAACTTGGCAATTGTTTATAGTTTTACCTCGGAATGTTTGAATAATATCTTTTCTTGGTTTAGTGGCAGACCTAGGTTTGATTGTGTATTTTTTCTATAAAATAATTTAAATAACATATAATCAATGACATTATACCTATAGCAAAACCATCTAAAGAAGAAGGCCGGGCCTGTTCCATGCAATGCGTCGATGAATATCCGGTATAATTTAGGTAAGTAAAACGTAGTTAAATAAAATGTAAACAAATTATTTATTATACAATTTACAGATCGAAAGTTATACAGTCATTTTATTTCTTCTAAAATCAAGCTGGCTAAGTTTTCAAACATGAGGATGAAATTTTTTACGGAGGAATGTATTTTTTATAAAATGACCGTGAAAAGCATTCGTTGCATTATATTAATAAAAATAGAAATAATTAAAAAAAGAATTTTGTTTGGCTTAGATCAAATATATAGTGCTGATATGTCTACTTACAAAAGTGATTGGTTTAAATAAACTTAAATATAATTAAAACATAAATAATTTATTTTTCAGCAGGACCCAGTGAAAAAGACCACAAGGAAGACAAAAATGCAATTAAAATTTGTGTTATAAACTACTAACATTTAATTTGACGTATCAATAAAGTGTTGAATAAAATTTATATTATTGTTTCCTCAAAAAGAAAGCTTTATAATGATACAAATCTCGGGATCCGAAATGTTAATGTATGTACTTTACATGCGTCGTAATCATCGCCGTTAACCATGCATGCTTTTGGAGGGAGAAACTCACAAAATCGGAGTTCACAAAATCGAGATCCCGCAATACATATTTTTAATGAACTTCTATACGTATTGTTTGTTTGTTTTTTTTATAATGTGTATGTTGCGTATTCCCATAGTTATCATTCATCGATCTTTCACGCTCTAAGAGTGGGTAGCATGTGTGCATCACAAAAAAAAATTTTGAGTGCACACTTACCAGACCCGGTTTTATTGAATGCCTTCGGTATTCTAAAAACGAGAAAAATAGTGAACAATATCTCCGCCGTGCAAATGAAGAAATTGGAATCTGCATTTGAAGTGAATCCCAGATACTTGATAAAATTCATTTTTATTTGAATTTTTTTTTTTTTTTTTTTTTAAATTAACGTCGCCATGTTTGTGCTCCCATGTGGTGCTAATCGACGACGGGGGTCTGCGGCGTGTTTGTAAACAAAGCACATGTAATTTTTACAGAGGTGCTTGTATCAATCGGCTGAGACTAGGATTCGAATCCGGGTCACCGGCGTGGGAATCCGACACTCTACCGACTGAGCCGCCGTAGGCCCCTTTTATTTGAATTCATTTTCGTAAAATTTTTATTGAAATAATATCTATCCTTTTCCTAAAAACACGAACTATGTCTAGTCAGTTTAGTAAAAGAAAAATAATGTTTCAAATCATTTTTATGCGAAATTATTTATATGGTTCGAATCTTTCTGCGAAATGCAGATACCCACGATCTTCATTTGCACGGCAGAATCTAGTGCCAAGTTTGATCTATGGACACATTACCATTAGACAATTTGTGCTTAATAAAATCAAAGTAATCTTCACAAAAGAACGTTAAACTAGACGTTAAGAGCTTTAATTTGAGATGGGCTGGATCAAAAGATAATATTTCCATTCAAAGTTATACGCAAATAAAGATAGTGATAAGAAAACGTCAAAAATAACAAAAATGTCGAAAATCACGAGAAAATACGAAATCATTAATTTCCACATACTTATGACATTTATTATCACTATCATTATTTGTGTATAACTTTGCATTGGAATAATATTTTACATTTCAAATTAAAGCTCTTAACATCTAGTTTAATTCTCTGTTGCGAATTTTTGTTCTTTGACCAATGGAGCTGAGTTATTAACGACTGAATAAGAGTCTTTATTAAACACAAATTACCTAATGGTAATGTGAGCGTAGATCAAACTTGGTCCTCGAAAGGATATTGTTTACTATTTTTCCCGTTTTAATAATGGCAAAAGCTTTTGAAACAACCGAGACTGATAAGCAATAAAAAAATTATTTTATTTTCTTTTTCTGGTCGAGTTGTTTCCGATTTTCTGTAGAATTGATATATTTATAGGTATATCTATGTGCGGGCGTAAATATATAACCAAATTTTGAGACCACAACTTTTTAAACGCTTTTGTATTTCTCGCTATAATTTTGAGATAGTTATGTCAAGTATGACTTAATATAAAACTGATTCAATTTTTGAGCAAATCGGTTAACATTTAAAAGAAGAGGAACTCAACTCTGGGAAATGGATTTTGATGAGACTTTGAGAGGTATTTTCGGATAATTAAAAATTAAGCCTACCATCTGCAGTTCGATTAAATGGGTCCTTGTTTTTGGGATAATATAAGTCAGTGAAATTCAATTGTTATGAGAATGTTTTAAACACTAAATATACAATAACGAATATTGAGCATGCATAATATATATATATATATATATATATATATATATATATATATATATATATATATATATATATATATATATATATATATATATATATATATATATATATATATATATATATATATATATATATATATATATATATATATATATATATATATATATATATATATATATATATATATATATATATATATATATATATATATATATATGTATATATATATATATACATGTATGTTTACATATTTGTGTATGAATGCTTTATTTGCAATAACAAAAATTACAAATCTAACTGTTCCATTCGAAACGTTTTCACTTTAAAGGCTAAAACGAAATTGATTCGGATTTTGAATTAGAATTTTACATACTGATATAAAAAAATTTCAAATATAAATGTACGCATGATTGACGACATATTTATTTCACAAACTTGAATTTACAGCGCTATTTGCGTTTACAATAAACTTAATTTTGCAAATGAACGATTCAATTATTTAAATAATAAAAATTATTAATAATTTTAAAATATTTTAATTATTAATGATTGATAATTGATAACTATTAGGAAGAACAATTTTTATGAAAATATATTATTAGTGGGACTACTAAAATATTATTAAAATAAGAAATGTGAATCTCACATTTATTTTTATAATTTGAAATCACGAACTGCAATAATTTGACAATATTGTCCATCATTTCTCATTCTATAACAATTTTGATATACCCATTTCCAGTTTGATCGTTAAGGCAGCATGGTTGAGTCATATGAATTTATTGCAGGTACGTACTAAAAAGTTTGCACAAAAAAAATTGCCACAAAATGCCTTATATTTACCTTAATCATACTAATTACTTCTAAATCTTTGAATGTTCTTATGAATTACTTATTCGCAAAGTTCGCTTTCTTATGTTCATATCTATCACGCAACATGCATTTATCTATAGATTCAGAACTTGTTTTTCAAATAATGATTTTCGGAGACTTACATCCTGCAGTCCAACCTTCCGCGATTCCACGACATTCCTCTCAAAAAGTCAAAACCTTCGATCCGACGTTCATTCCGTAAAGTGTACACATCGAACTGCGAGTGGCAACAAATCCTCGACGCACACGGCCAGTTTAATAACCGTCACGCGCGAGTCCCGTCATTGCGCCGCGAGCTCATTATACGCGCGAGAGAGTGCCGCACACGCGGGAAAATGTAGGCTGCAGCGCACGGCGATCCATCATTCGGCTGGCGCTCTCGACTCGCAGCTCGCAGGGCGATAAGCGATGCAAATTTCTCGACGACGGCGCAAAAGGAGGAAAAACTGCAGTGCACGCCACCCGTGTCGCGGCGTAATTGTCCGGGGCATTGTATAGGCCTTCGTTAGGCTTCCATTCTCCGTGTCACCGGGCTTCCGAAGACTCTAGTACGCGAGTATTTCGTTTGCATAGACGTGTCTTTCCGCGGGCATCGTTCGCTGTATTTTCCTTGCCTGTACTGGCGTTTTTCTTTTGTAGTCTTTGGTGCCTTCTTCGCCTCGTCGTTTGTGTATATCTCTTTTCTTTAGTGTTGAACGCTTTGGAATGACAACGACGCGCGTATCTGTGGATAAGTGTGCTGGCGAGGAAAATTTTTAGCTTCTTTTTTGCTAGTTGTGGGTTTGCATTATTCAACGAGTTTTTTGTGAGAATGATAATTTAGAGCTAATGCGTTAATATTCTTTTCTGCTGCTATAGATGATATATGACTTTCTAGTTTGGAAATCTATTGTAGGAAAATTTTTCGTAGTGGTTTTTGTTTTTATGTTTTTTGTAGTCGAAAGCCATGTTTAGTGCTTCGGTAAGCAGAACTTTTTGTAAAAAGGTTCGCGCGGCACAGTCTGATAAAAATAACATTCTTGTCTATCTTTAGTGTGACGAGATATCACGAGATATTCTAATATAAATAGAGAATATTGCAAAAACAAAAATAAATAACAATTTATAAATAATTTAATGATGAAGAAATTGTCTTACAAAATTGAATTTAGAAAATTAATGTAACAATTTCAAAGCTCAATTTATGCATTTTTGGCTTCAAATGTCTAACATTTTTCTGACATAATAAAACATATTTTGAACATATTTTACGGGATGGCAATACTAATTATTTCCTTTTGAAGCGCCGTGAATTTTTAAATTAGAAAAATTAAAATCTTACCTCCCAATCATATATTTCCTATGCATTCAGAGTAAGCAATTTTAATAGAATTGAATCAATACTTTCAGAAAATTTCTGAAACATAATAATTAATTAAATATATTATATAGATCTGAAATATAGAAAAATTTAGATTACGTAAATATGTAAATTGTAAAATAAATAGTGAAATTCATAAAAATTTATAAAAGAGTGATATAAGTTAAAAATATGTACTAAATTAATAAAATATTAACCTAAACTTTACTATTTTTTAAATTTGTTTTATACTTCAAAAGTATAATCATATTTTAGATTTCCTGAAAGCATAAAGGCGAGCAACGAGCTTCCTACATAACTTAAAAATTACTATAACTCAATAACCTAATAACATATACATCACAGGCTCCTGCATATATGCTAAAAAGAAAGCAGAGACCATTATGACAAAATTTGGATAGCGAAATAGGAGATTGCAAGTTAACACCGATAACAGTATTTATACTTTTAATGTTGTCGAATCATACTGTAAGCATAAATTTATTTATTCATAACTGTTTTTTTAGAAGGCTTTAAAAATGGGTTAATTTGACTACCTACTCCCCTTACCTATATTGCTCTTTTAAGACTGATCGTTTAAGAAGATTTTATAGCGTGAAGCAATATTTCGGATTATATAATCCAATAAATTCGCGTATTATCTTTGACTTATAAACGTAAAATTATTTTTCAGCGAGCATCACCGGATGAAAGAATCGTATTTGATGCTCTTATGAATGACCTGGTCGTGCAAGTCAACTTCCTGAGAGCCTCGGGCCGCGATAAGATACATATACAAGATCTCCACGGACCGACCTCGCGATTGAAAATAAACGCAGACGGTAAATATGATTTTACCCCGTCGGTTACATGCACCTCTGCGATAACGAAATTGATCTGAAATCACACATGTATTGGGAGTTTGTGTTTGTGTTACGATGGTCAACATGACGGAAGCGTGTTTTCCGTGATAAGACCCGCGATAAAGCGAAGTAATTTCGAACGTTATACGATGTAATATCGAAGAATGATTTGTTCTCTAATTCAGGGCTACTCTTCCAGTTAAGTCAAGAAGTAGTAGGATCTTTTCGTAAATCTGATAAATTATTATGTCGTTAATATTTCATTAATAATTTAAGTTTTCTTAGTAGTTATTCATTCCGTTTAGAATAATACATGATACTGAACTCTCTAAATACAGTCGAGTCGCGGGGACTGAAAAGGGTCGGGACCGAAATTCTCGAGGTTGGCGATGTATACTGAAATTCATCGCTGAAGTTGCTTACTAATAATACAAGTCGCTCTTAATTCATTGTAACTTATTTATGTATATCCATTTACTGCAACAAGAAAATTGCTTGCCCTGAGTAGAAATCCGCTACAAGTGGATTTTTTCTTGTTAAATTAAAATAGTGTTTTTAAACATTTCTTTTATGAAACATATTTTTAGTAAAATCAAGTATGAATCTACGTGCGGCGAGTGCATGCAGTGAAACAGATTTTCTTTTTGGTACAAGAGGGTTTCCATCATGTCGTTGTTTGACGATTTTGTGTTTTTACGTTATGTTTGATCGCTTGCCATTTTACGTTATCGACACGAATTTAGGTCTACCACGACTAAATTTTTCGGCTTGAAAAGACCTTGAATTCCTTTCTTGGTACGTTTAAACCCATTACGTATAGCCGAAGATACAGCCTCTGGAAGATAGGTACTTTTTCAGAAATTATCAAGTTGGACTCCAGTAACTGTTTTCTATTATAACCGTTTGAACTCGAACTTTCAGAAAACATTGTTCAAACATCCTAGAAAATAATGCATTTGACAAGCAACTTCGGAGCGCAAGTCGTTGGCAGCATTTGATTTCCCATTTCATCACCTAAAATTTCGTGATTTTAAATCGAGCATAACTTTTCATCCAAATATCCTCAAAGATACTACGACCACTCCAATTAAAGGTCTTAATATCAGCTTTCATTTGGATGTTCATAGAATTATCCGTAATATATAATACCTAACGAATGTTACGTCAGACTACAACTTTTGCTGATTCGAAATTAAATTTCAACAACTACAATAACACCAACTACTACTTTTTCTGATTAGAAGTTAAATTTCATAGATTCAACAAAATAATTTGAGATAGTTGACTACTATAGTTCTTTCATCTTATATATTGATTCTAATAAATTGTTTTGCTTTTCCACATCGTGTAACAACGATTTTCAGCGTACAAATATTTTAATAGGAGGTAAAAGGACTTTTTAAATTTCTACTTTAATATTTCACTGTTAAATTTAAACAAAATTACTTATCATAAAAAAACGCGTAAACTCCTAAGCAACTAGCACGGTTACAACTATAACGTAAGAACCATGTGTTGCAGCTACTGCCAACACTTGTAAATATCGTTCAAACAAGCGCGCCACCCTTTTTCTCGCTTTCGCAACTTTCGCTGCATCGGTCATCGATGAAAAATCCCGCAAGCCTCGCCCGGTGCATGCGCAGTGCCTGTCTTGCATCAGCTGACAATCTGGCATTCAATGAGATGCAATGCGCGGTAAAAGGCGACAAAGTATGCGCTCGCGCCTGCAACAGCGGCGACCATCTCAAAAGAACAATGTGCATTGCGTGGCGCGCATGGGACGTGCAAATGTAGCCTGGAGCATTGCGCGTGTGGAAAGAAATACGAGCAGACGTGAGTTATTAGTATTCCTACATGTTGATTGTCGATTTATGAAAGCGTAGATATGGAATAGTAATTTTTAAAGAGAGTAGTAAGAATTTTCTAATTCAGGAGTGTTGTATATAGTCGGTTGTTATTTTTCTGCGTGAGTTTCCTGTCTGTTTTGTTTAAAGTATATTTTAAGTATGATTTTTTCTACTTTTTATTGCAATTTTAAGGCCCTTAATTGTGTTTTATACAGTTTTATTCGAAAATCGATGATTAATGCGATTTGAACACTTATATTGTTTGAAAACCTTGCCTATGACGATTAAAAATTCGGAAACTATTCAATTATATACTTTAAATTATACTTCAAATTAAATTTGTTAAAAGAGGTTTCTTCGAAAGTAATTATATTTATAGCTTATAATGTAGTAAAAATCCGAGTAAAATTGGCGTTCCTTGAATTATAAAACTAAATGTCTGCGACCGTCATTTTGCATTATAACAAGTGCCCGCAACCAGATTGGCTCTAATTTCTTATCGCTATCGTGTGATCTTAGTATTATTATTGTATTGTATATTGTATAGGACTCCTCCAAATGACAAATTTGTGCCTTTAAAGGTAGTTGAGCACAATAGATTATAATATTGATAAAAAATAAAAAAATAAATTTAATAATAATGTCAGGATATCCAGTTTGGCTTATACTTTTTGTGCATACTGTTAGATGTTGGTATAGAATAGGCCTCCTGTAAAGGACAAGTGCGTGTCTTTACAAGTAATCGAGTACCAAAGGTTCAAACATTACCAAAATTTTGTATGTTTGAGGAACGCTGATTCCTGGTATTTAGTTTACTATCTAATAAAAGAATGTAAACCTATGCTTACGTAAATATTTAATGTTTCATTCCAACAGTAAAGTGCACTTATAAACTGACTTCGAAAATCGCAATTTTAAAAGTATTAGGGTATAACGAGCCATACTATTTGGTTATAACGAAACGCTATATAATTTATTTGTATTTTTTTAATTATGGGCGCGGAAATGCCTTAAGAGATCGATACAATGTTATTTTGTATGCTTAATGAATCTTAATATTAAATCTAAGGTACTTTACAACCACTGATAATTAAAGAGAAAATTCATTAGCTATGCATAAAAATGTATGTCATTTTTACGGCTGTAAAAACTTATTGTGCTATCAAACTTTTTCAGCTTCGGGGATGATTGCCCATACAGAGAACATTACCTCACACTATAAACCACTATACAATAAATTGCCATTGTAAATCTTACCCCTCTATATAGGAATTATGGCTAGTGGCCTGTTATATCCCCTGTGGCCCGTTATACCCCAGTCTTCTGTTTAACAATTACAAGGGTAAATTTTTTTTTCTGATGTCAATTACAAGGGTTGGGTTCAGCGAATATTTGTAGCATCGAATTATGTTTTTTAAAGTGCTCTCAAAAGTACCATTGTTGTAATGTTGATTTATAAAAAGTTGAAACAGCTGTATGTGGGCTAGTATATAATCAAAATCACAAAATATTTAACTTATGACGTTCATGCCAAGAACTGAATCCTGATATTGTAATAAGGGTACATACTTCGAACGGCACAGTTGATATTTCGTTTAGACTCGCAAATTAAGCTTTTTATAAGAAAGATCAAGTTTTTAGTAGTCTTATAGAAATATTAACTGTTGTTCGATATACTATTATTAAAATATCAAGCATCAGGTAACCAAATTACAACTTTTAGAAGATAATAATATAATTGCTCTATTCAATAATAAAATATGCTGTTCTTTATACTAGCCAACAATGCCTCTGTAATAATGTGCTCCAAGAGGTGCACCAAATATTTATTAGGATTCGACAGCACTTCGAAAATTTCTCCGGATACTCCTCATTTTGTTAATAATATCGAAATCTTCGTAGTACAATAGGCGTGATATATTCGCCACACAACTGCTCGTTGTTTTCAATCTTCACCAAATTATCACACTTAAGGTAGTTCTCCGAATGTTTCGATTTCTTTAAAAATCTTTGAAAATTGGTATATATGTTTAATATGGTATCCTTTATATGTGGTTAAAATCTTGAACCCCCAGGCCACATGAAAATTGAAGAATTTAGCCTTGAATTTTCATATTTTAATATAGGAAGCCTATACTTAGTCCCACAGCGAGAGAGGTTTCGTTTAATTGTAAAAACGCTTTCTTTAAATTTGTTTGAAAAACTAGCATATGATGTAAAATAACAATACGAATCATGGAGAAAAAAGTTTGAGAGGTCAAGCGATGCTTTTTCTTAAGATACAACAGTCCACATTTTGAATCCCATCTACAGTATATCTATATGTGTGCGCGGTGTATCTCTATCTTTCGACTTTTGGGAATATTTGATACTCTAGACACTGTCTATCGAAATTCCGATGTTTGAAATTATCAATTGTGAGGTTTTCACATTAAATAACGCCGTATAATATCTTAGAAAATAAATTTTCTAATTTAACCATGAGTTGAACACCACTGCTGCTGGAGAACTACCTTAACATCCAAATTGAGTACTATCTTGCGGGCCGTTTTGGTCTAGCGGCTAAAGCGCTTACCTTCTAAGAGATGCTGCCCCTGGGGCTCGGGTTCAAATTCTCGTCAAGACGAAAACTTTTTTCGTTGACATAATGTCGAAGCCTTTGTTCAGTGCCTCATCTCCCCTGGCAGTTCAATAGAGAGGCTATTGAAGTGAGTTTAAACATCTCAGACAGTTAAACTGTGCGCCAGCTACACTACACATGAATTTTTGATCGTCCGCATGCAGCCGAATTGTCTTCTTTCTTGCTCTTGTTGTTATTACTGACTTTCTAGGCTTATCTTTCTACTTAAAAATGCCGGTGGTGAGGTAACCGGATACTTTTTGTATATACGTGAATACGAAAACTGATTTGCTCCATTATAACAGCCGCCAACTTCACAACGAACTTTAAGAAATTTTGTTCAGCTACACCAAAGCTCGGTTCAATATGGTCTCTATTTAACTGCCAGTGTAGACGAGGCACAGTAGTAATTTTATTATTTCTGTATTACCCAATTTACACGCCAGATGTAATGCGTTCTTATCGATTTGCATTGTGCCCTAACAATACTTGAACGAAATTGCTGCGGTTGTTTCTGATACTATCATGTAGAGGCTCGCTAAATTTATTGCAATCTGAATGTTGTATTTATCTACCTCTTCATCTTTCGAGTGCAACATAAGCTGCATGTCTCTTTTCTTCTAATTTATTAACCGGATCAAATACGTGACGTCAACCAGGCAACACTCACTTTGCACATTTGATTTTCATATATTGGCACCAGGTACGTACATTGTATATATTTATTAATTGTATTTGATTTAAACCCGTTTTTATTGTATCAGCTTTGCGATGTCTTAAGTATTGGTCGAGGCCCAGGCTGAAACCAACTCTTATGTTATATTGTCAAAAAAGCTTTTAATCCCATTAATTGCCTTACCCGTTCAAGATAATATATTAGACGTTACATAATTACTATGTATACATTTTTAAACGATAATAAATTCCAATGAGACTTATGGAGTGCAATTTCCTTATTACCTTATATATAATTCTTACCTATACAATAATTATACATCATCTACTCTTAAGTGCATGCTAACTTTTCAGCACATTAATTATTTTAAAGGACAAATAGCCTGAATGCAGTTGGGGCAGTGCGTTAAAAAATTACTCTTAGGTTTTAAGTCTTACTTAGACACTTTGACATAAATATTATTGTAATGTTTAATCAACCAATTACACTTTTTACATTAACATGCGGAAGATACATCGGGAACGTCTTCGTCGTCTTCGTCACGTTAATCCTCGAGTTTATTCCCTTGTTGCATAATGTACAGTTCATAATAAGTTTCATTTTTGTAAGCAATCATGATGAAAATTTATTTACTATAAATACTTAATAATATCTTTTATTTTTATTTACTTATGTAAAACCTCAAAATCTTGATCTTACGCGGACAGTCTTTTGTTATTTTCAATGCCTTATTTAACAGAGAGATTTTGCGGCGAATCCGCCTCCAGGTGACATGCTGAGCTCAAAGTTTTTTTCGATGGTAATTCGACTCAATTAGACATGTACTTAAACTTCATAAAAAGCACTTTTTTGTTGAAAATATTTTTATTATTATTTGTGAAAGAATAAAGCCATTTTATGAAAATTATTAATAACACTTTTTAAATTGTTTTGTTCTCTTAAAAATAATAATAATACAATTTAACAAAAAAGTGCTTTATTTAAATTTTAGTACGTATATAAAGGAGTCGAATTATTATCGAAATACAAACCTTCCGCTATGAGAAAGCAAATAAATTTTCGTGCACGACTTGTAGGATCAAGATTATAAGGTTCTACATAGGTAAACATAAAGGTATTATCAAGTATTTATTGTCAAAAAATGTTTGGTGCAAATGATTTTAAAAAACCGCTGCCAATTCATTTTAACTTAGCTTCCTCAAACTAAATTGATTATTTCAATATGAAATTCATTGTTTTTATAAATTATTTTTAAATTGCTATATCTGTCCAAAATATAACCGTATAAACTAAAAGTTACGTTTCTGTGTGAAACAAAATAAGGGAAAGAGCCTATCCAAAATTTGCAGATGTAAAAAATAGATAATTGTATACTCCTTTTAATGCATGTACATTAAATTGATAATAATATTTCCAACATGTCAAAAACTCGAAAGTCTAAAACTCAAAAATCATAAAATAGAAAAATCGATTAAAAAAAACGAATTGATGTATCTTAAAATTTTATTTCTAATTTCAAAACTACATTAAAAAACAAAAAAATGAGTCCTGTTTGATAAAAATAAAAGTAACATTCTCGAGCTATAAGCAATCAAAAAAAGTTTCAAAAAATACATAACCTCGAATATCTCCAAACATAAAGGTCTCTAAGGTACCTATTATGAAACACCCTCTTAACTGTGTCCCTTTTATGAAACAGTATAAAAAATGATAAAATAAGGAATAATTATAACATGCAAGATTTCGTCTGTAAATATACGAACATGAGTATTGTTATACAATAAGTAGTATTATAAAAAATTATTCAATTTTGCGTGTCTCGAAACCCGTGCAAATCGGCGGTATTGGGAGCCGAAGCAGATGATTTATACTACATTGTTTTTGAACTAAGTAGGTAGGCAATGAGAGTTCTGAACCCTCCCCCACCACTCGACTTTTCTACTCACCTGTGCAAGTGAGAAGCTCTGTGATTGGTCGAGGCAAGCAGGTGAGAATAAACCCCGCTCTCAGTATCTCACTTGTGCGCAATGCCTACATGCTCAGAATGTTCTCGAATGTTCTAGAAGTATGTCAACTAATCTCGAAAAAGAGATGCGTGATATTAAACACTGAAGCATGCAATTGGATAACGTCGTCAATTGATCTAGCAGGATATACGATGTGAAATATGTGATATCTGGATCGGGGTGCGCATATTAATTTATTAAGGAATTATTAAGGAAATCTACTTTACCGACTAACACTTACGTTAGATATTTACATTTCAATTGTATAGAGTATTCTTACAAATTTTCAATTTAATCGAATAAGACAAAGAAATACCAAGAATTTTTAGCTAATAGTAAAAATCAAAAATCTCCAATTTTCAAAATTTCAAAAAAGTAATGCCCCTACGTGATAGATGACCCCAAGACTGGACCTTTACTTTTGCTCATTTAAATCTTGCTCTTGTACTTTACAATCAGATATCATGCGAGTATATCTATATAGCTCAATTAAATAAAGATGCTTTTCATTTGATTAAATTATTAAAGTAAATATAAAGCTTTAAATAAATATTTTATAGTATACATAGCTCGTAGACATAAGGAAAGTGAGGAATAATGGGTTGTATAAATAAGCTACAAATTAAAATTTTTTTTCTCCAATTAATTAAATATTTAGGTCTTTTTACAAGCATAGGAGTAATAAGTTTACCATCACACGTGCTCCTGGTGATAAATACTCTGACTGGCTGAGGCTACCCCCATGCGTCACATATGAATTCTAACAGTGGACCTTAACCTTTGTTTAAGCGAGAATGTATAATCAAGAAGTACACATATCAAGGGGCGCGGCAGCGCCCGCTGGCACGTATAAGTACCCATGGTACGATACGAAGCCGAAGGGCGCACCATCGCCTTTTATACGTCTAATTGTGCCTTTTTAACCTCTTCAAAATCTTTAAATATCAATATCTAAACACTGATTGACTTATGTGCAGTCTATTGACACTGTTTTAAGAGATAATAATTTAGTCTATCTCGTAAAAACAGTTTCTGTTAAAAAAGATTCATCTAATTAAAGATATAAAGCATAATATATTTGCTCAAATTTTTTCTTTTCATTTTGTTCTCCGCATTTCCGTTTTCTCTAATCATATATATGTGACTTCCGTTTTCTCTACTCATATGTATATAATATACACATATCATATGTATAATACACATATACACACATACAGACCATATATATATATATATATATATATATATATATATATATATATATATATATATATATAGTGCCTGCAGACAGTGCAGACGACAACCACAAAATCTTCTAACCTATTATCAAAATCAAATGTTGAAGGATGAAGGACGCGTTTGTGTCATTTGTATTATTAAAATAAAACGGGTTGTTTTTACGTGATTTGTTTTTATTACGTGATGAAATCTCTGTACAACGATTAAAAAAAATATCGTACGTCCAAAAAAGTGGCAAGACGGTCATGTGGAATAAAATTATTGCAATCCCAAGTGTAGTTGGAAAGAGCTGCAGTTTTACATGGTAAGAGAGTAGATAAAAAAAAACCCAAGTGTAGTTGGAAAAAGCTGCAGTTTTACATGGTAAGAGAGAAGATAAAGAAAAAGACTAACAGTGAATTCTGTCGAAGGAGATGAAGAACGCACAACATTCAGGAGTACTGGATAAGGTATTACCATCGCTCCATTTCTGCAGGAGGCTACACCAGAAGTTGTACCGAGACCATTTCCTTGACAGAATCTAAATCATCAAGGATACACAACGTCTTCTGTTGCAGCAAAAATCGTGGCAAAGAATGGATTTAAAGAGGGTCAGGAACTTGGAAAAAAAGAGCAGGGAATGTCTAGCATTGCAAGTAAAGAAGACTAGTAAAAGAAGAGGTAGAATAGTATAGTACACAAAAAGGAACAATTAAGGGCGTCTTCTCTGCCTTTGAGTATGTTGCCCCCTTGAAAGTCACAAGGAATAAGCAAGATGAAATGAGCATTACTGAAATAATGAAGTCATCAAGTAAAGTTGTTTTGCTCAGAAATATGGTTGAAATTTCTTTGGTGCCACGCTTATAGGTAAAGTCATTGTTAAAATGTATATACAGCAATTAGCTGTGATAATTGCATTCAACGAAGAATTATTAGATAAAATTTTTGTTATACTTGTGGTGTGCTACTTCTTAGTAACAAGTATTTATGTGCTTGTGTGTAATCATCATCGGGGATATACAAAGTCATCTGCTGATTGATCATAAACATACAGGGCATACGTCACTATGCACCAGAAAAATACCACACAATCATGGGGATGCAGTAATTGAATATCCGCTCTGATGTTGTCATGATGTAAATATAATACAAATCAAGTTCTCCATTCAAGTTGGTGTATCGCAGAAGCATCTGTTAAACATTTAATACTCCAATAGATGTACTGTTTTTTAACACAAATTTTTGTTATTGACAAGGGTGTTTGTGAATCTTTGTACTAGTGTAAGTGCTTCTTGTGTTTAAAGGATATTACTCAATTTTACTGTAAACTGCTTGTTATAGCGAGGTATAAGGTCAAATGCTAAGATTCTGTCTTTTCTTGATATCTCAAGCAATTATAATATGAGGGTAAAATAAACAGCCAGTGAAGTTTGAATACAAATCAAGTTCTCTAATCAAGTGGTTGCGTCACAAAAGCATCTGTTAAATATTAAATACTCCAATAGATGTACTGTTTTTTAACCCAAATTTTTGGTATTGTTGAGGGTATATGTGAATCTTTGTACTCGTGTAAGTGCTTCTTGTGTTTAACGGATTATTTGAAAGTAACATATAACATACTCATGTTCTATCCAGATATAAAGTCAACGCTGGCTCAGAAGGGTCATTTTAATGAAATTACAAAACTGTTGTTAATCAAATGTTTGCAAGCTCAGGTTTATAATTACATTAAAAAGACTCTTTTCACCCAGCATTAACTTGATATCTGAATAAAACATGAGAATACTATAAGGTTCTTTCGAAGGAATTTTATTTAAATTTATTTTAAGTGAATTTTCATAATCAAAAAGGCCTACATCATGGTTTAGGTAAAATTGCAAAAGATTACTTCAAGTAGTTTAAAAGAAAATGGAGTCAATGAAACTTTCAAATTACCAATACACAAATATTTATTTATTTGACAGTAACACAAGTATGTTCATAGTTATATGTCGAAATTAAAGAGACCGTCAATGCACTATATTTTATATTGAACTACAGTTAAACATGGAACATTGCTCGAGTTTGGGAAAAATAACCTCGAACAGTGCTCGAGTTACCTAAGGTTCGTAGCAATTAACGATGGCAGCAAGTCAGAGCCCTAGATAAGGTATAAACTGTTTGTCCGTAATATTATAGTGGCTTGATTTTAAAAAGTATCAGTTAGCTTACCTATAATAGAAATTAATTTCCATATGCGCACTACATGGAACGCGAGTGTAATGTAGCGAGAGTATTATAGATCAGTGTTTGAGGTTTGACTTTTTGACCTATTTCTTCTTCAATTTAATGTCTTACAATATTAAATTTGAAAGGTATTATTAATTTGTATACTTTATACTAATTCATAAAAAAATTACATTGAGTTACGAATAAAAATATAATACTTGCCAATTTATTAATCGATTTAATTAATTTCTTTAGCGTTTATTTCAGATTATCGGAATTAGTAAAAAATTGAAATATTTTAAACTATAATATTTTTTAAATAATTTGTATACTTCATACTAATTAATAAAAGAAGGAAATTGATATACAAATAAAAATACAATACTTGCCAATTTATTAATCGATTTCATTAATTTCTTTAGCGTTCATTTGAGATTATCAGAATTAGTAAAAAATGGAAATATTTTAAACTATATTATTTTTTAAATAGAATATTAGTTTAAGTTTACTATTTTAATTGTAGCGTATTCATGAAATTCATAATTGAACGTCTTATTTTGGTAATAACATATTTCTTTTAATTTATATTGTGGGTAATAATGAAACTTATACTTGCCAAGATTTTACTTTTTAGAAAGGTATTTTTTATAGATAGAAAATACGCTTAAATTATTCGACAACCAAATATAATATGGTAAATTAGTGAATTTTACGGATATTTAAGTTTATTTGAATTTAAATCTAGTTAATGGTGACTTGAGCTGGCATCGATAACTATTTACTTAAGATTTTCATACTTGTGTGCACATTGAATCTTGAGTACAGTTATTAAAAAAAAGTATCTTCATTATTTACCTTTTTACTAGACAGAATTCAAATGCATACCGTGTGAAACAGAATGACCGTCTTTAAGTGAAGAGCTATGAAACTATGTTTTAGAGTAATTAGTGTAATTCTGCATTTCAGTATGTTTTAGATGTTTAAAGAAAGTTCTAGCAATATTATTAAATTAATAAAAAATGATTTAATACTTAAATCCAGGATAAAACAAGTGACGAATTAAGTGCCTTATTAACTGATGTTTCGACGTGATATATTACCTGAGGTTTCGACGTGATATGTTATCTAATTGAGCACCTGAATATTACCTTTTATATATCACCTGGTTTTAATTGCCATACGTAATAATAATCTGATTAATCAGCTAAAAACAATTGTTAAGAAAAATAATTTTTAAAAATTCTATACACGTTCAAACATAAATACATATATCTGTATTGCTCAGTTGATATATCACGTGATTTTCATTTGATTTACTATCTGATTTATCATTTGAGTCTTCAAGTTGGTAAATCATTTTAATTTGTGTAAAATAAATGTGATAAATTTAATGACTATTATTTCAATTGGTCTTTTTAAAAAACAATTTGTAAAACAAAAAATTGGTAAATATAAGATTTATAACGGATGAATCATATTCACAACTACACCAACAAAAAATATCAGGGAATTAGACATACATGTTACGTATTTATATATATATATATATAAGGAATTGTATAGAACAGATGTTTATCAAGTTTTATGAAAATCTTTTATTTATACTAATAAATACAATAAATTTCTATTTCTAAAATTATTTGTATACTATTTATAACTAAACTATGTACGGAAAAACTATGTATGAATGGAAAAAATCGGATAATTTTACGTTACAATATTAAAATTCGTATTAATACTCAGAATCCTTACCTTTGCAAATTATTTATAATGAAACATTGTTATTTTTTTTTTCAACAGAATCTATTGAATAATTTATAAACATTTTTAATGTTAGTTATTTATAATATTGGATAGCATGAGGATAGACTTTTATTTAACAAACATCAAGTATAAAAATTCAGCGATATACATAATTTTATGTTGCCTGTATAATATTTAAAAGTCAAGATTTTAGTAATTCCCACCCCTATGGTATCATCCATAAATTAAGCAATAAAAAGTTGTTTAAGACGATTTTTAGTGAAGGAGACATCCCCACCCTTGGACTTTTATAATATTAATTATCCAGTGTTACAAATAAAAAATATAAAATCATAAAAATAATAGAATGTTTAGTTTTTCAAATCGAAAATTAAAAATAAACAGCAAAATACATGAATTAATTGTTGTATTTGGGATAAACACGCCATACTAAATTTTATTATATAGTTTTTTATTATATATAAAATAGCTATTTATTCGCAAACATAGTTATTACGTACTTCTATGCGTAAATCTATGCTTATATAATATACGGCGAAACAGTTCTTTAAAGATATTATCCATAAATATCTACCAGAAAGTTGTAATAAAATATATACAATAAATACAATAAATTTCGATTTCTAACATTCTATCTAAATCAATTCGCAGACATCGTTACTTATATCTACTTATATACTAAACGTAGCGATTTTACAAAAATATTATAACGAGTGCGAATCGCCGCCAATCGCCAATCCGCGAATTCAGTCGCCAAACAAAGTATCCAAATGAAAACTTTCAATTTGAAAACTCTCTAAATTAATTTGGAGTTGTCGATCGCCAAAGTACTCGGAAATCCGCACGGTCACGTCGTAGGGCAACACACCGGCGAAAGCCCGCTCGTGCAGCAGCCTCTGGTACTCCGCCATCATCCGCAGTCTCCTCAGCCCTCCGCGAAGGTTCAGCTCCAGCTGAGCCGCGTAATGGGGGAATATCGTAGCGGTAACACCAGCCGTCAGGGTACTCCTCACTTCCTCGGCACGCAAACACCGCACCAGGGAATTCAACTTCCTCGTCAGCACGTCGAAGTACGTCACGGTGGACGAGTCTCCGACTTTCGTCGACCTCATTCTCGCCAGTTCCCTGCTACAGGACTCGTACATGTCGCGGGTCACATTGCAGCGCCTGATGAACTCGATGCATTCCTCGAGGTCGAAGGCGTTCTGCGCGGCCAGAAGGGCGACGCGCCTTAGCAGGTGCCCGAGGATCAATCCGTCCTCGATCCAGCGGCTCCCCGTCGACGTGTTGAACTTGACGGCCATCATCTCGAACAGCCTCGTCCCGCGGAGTCTCAAACTCACGTCCGCTCCGTAGTCCAAGAGATAACGCACCATGGCGCGTTTTCCCGCGGATGCCGCCTCCTCCAGCACCGAGCGCTCTCCGCTCGCGGGCGCAACGTTGAAGTCGATTCCCCTGGGCACCAGCAGTTTCATTAAGTTCTTGTTGCCGGTGCGAGCGGCATACGCCAGGGTTGCGTAACTGCAGGTAGCGCCGTGACGCAGCAGCAGCTCGACCATCTGCACCTGGCCGAGCATAGCCGCGTCCTCGAGGATAGAGGTGCTGATCTCGGAGTCGTTGACCTGGGCACCGGCTTCCAGAAGACGTCTAGCCAGGTTCGGCCAGTTTCTCTGGACGGCCAAACGAAGCAGCGAAGGATTGCGGAAGGAACCGACCACGCGCCTCTGGAGCGCGTACTGCGAGACCAACAGCCGGGCTAAGCACGGGTCCTCGCGTTCGTTGAGCCTCTGCAGGAGAGACGTACAGCTGTCGAAGTTGTTGTACCGAGGCGTGATGCGGAAGGGCTCGTCCCACTGACCGGGAGAGGGCCTATTCCAGTTGTCCGGGGAGGGCCTGTCCCAGTGGTGTTGAGAGACCACATCGTCGCAGTCATAGGCGACGTCGTCGCCACCAATTTGGTTTGGTAGCGGATGAGCCAGGTCTGCCTCGTTCGTCAGCAGCGCGGTTAGTAAAGGCACTCCGGAGTCGGCCATGTTCTGCTCCAGTATAAGATAAACAAGATTTTACTGCTACGTTGCTGGAGATTTCACTGGCACAAGAAACACTTCGATTTATAGTTTTAAATCTTTCGTGCTCGAAGAAATAAAACTGCGTAAAGTTTTAACTTTAAAATTATTCAGACAGTAACGGATGATCAAATAAAAACGTGCGCGCGCAAATATAAGACCGGTCGTGTCGAGTACTGCTATCGAAGTGAAGTGTCCACTCGCTCTCAAGCTGAGTCAAAGTCCCTTTCCCCCCCTCCCTCTTTATTTTCCACCGCCGACGCGGCGGCCACATTAAGGCTCGAGGCCCAGAAGGGTGGACTTTCGTCCCCCCACCTTGCACCCGTTTACCTGGCTGCCTACCGGCCTCGGATCAGCCTTACGACTTCTCCGAGCGCATAATTGACCTGCAAAAACTGGGAGCGGAACAGCCTCGGGGAACAATTTCCCCGAGCTGAATGGTTTACGGCCATGGATCCGCACTTTTGCAACTTGTGCAAAGCGGAAGGCTCAAAATCTTAGTTAAAAAAATTATGACCTGCAATGACATGCCAGTGTCATGCATTTATCCCGCAAACTTGATTAAATATTCGAATATAATATTCGAGCAACGATTCTTCTGATTACTTCGATTCTCCTCTGCCGCGGAGCTCTCGGACTCTTCCTTCTTCAGCTCAGACTCTCCACTTCTAATCTTTCCTATTTTAATCTGCCGCGACAGGACTCGAACTCGTGCTATACCGAACGTACTTCTTTTATAGAATTCGTACATGATATATTCATTCAAAACTTAAACTCTATTAATCCAGGGTTCCTTATAAATATTAATTCGGTCGCATAAAATTAGCCGCTATTTAAACAAAACATTAATTTTAATTTACATAAAACATTAATTTAAATCTACATACAATATTTGTTTATGTTTACATATAATATTAGTTTCAATTCAATACAATTCGTAATTATCTAGCTGTAGTATTACGCTTTTACATAATACGCATTTCGACGAATAGACATTACATACGCTGCGATGTTCACTCGGGCATTTATTCTCTCATACGTATATAACTTCAATCTCCGGAGGTAATAACATTTACCGTTTTCCCTTTGAAACGAAAAGACAAGCATTTCGAGAAATCGGCTGTATGTTTGTACGTTTCACACGTGTGTGCCCAACCCCCTTGTCGTCACTGTCGATCTCCTGGCTCTCTTTTCTAACGGAGAGCCTAAATTGAGGGGCGGTCATATGCGACGTTTCAGCAGTGCGTAATCATCTATTCCTACAAAGAGGAAAGATCGGTCTGCATTATTGTCGTGATTTTTCCCAAAAATTTTATCTCAGTCGGTACGTAGCGGATTAGAAAGCACGTTTCCTACTTTTCAAATGTTTCCCCGAGATTTTATTAGGACAAGCGGGTTTCCCCGCAATGGTAATGTACGGTCTTCAAAACTTCCCGCTGTCCGTAACATCTATAATACTGATCCATAAATAAACTTCCTTTTAAATAAACGTAAATTATTGTTACACTACCTAAACCAAGATTATGATCATTAAAAAAAATTTTAATTAGTTAAAAAACTTAAGATCATAAAGTGATCACAAAATGACATGTCTCAAAATTGGCACTTTTTGAGACAATTTAAGACACGAAATATTTGGAAACGCTTAAGCGATTTTAAGATTATTTTGAGAGCATGTAAATTGACGTTTTTGAGCAAATTTAAGATTTAAATTTTATTAATTTTAAGACGGATTTGAGATATTTAAGATGTTGGTAAAAAATTAAATTTTTATGTATCTACATAAATTTTTACACTTTTAACCTTAATATCTAAAAATTATGTTGTGCAACAATTTTACCGATCGTTCTGATTAAAAAATTTTGGTCTGCTGACTCGACGTGGAATGTCGCGTATATATCTTGCCGGAATAAGCACGTAAGTTAGATGTACCCGTAACTAGCCACTTAACAACACGAGGACAGTTTATCTAAAATATAAAGCATTAAAATAAAATTTCGACCTAAAAACTTTTGCTTTTTGAAAGATATTGCTATTATCTTTCAGTTAAAAGTGGAAAAACAATATTTCTCTCGACGTTAAGTAAATTATACATAAAAACGTTACAGAGTTCGATGTATCAGTACATGGCAACCCAAAATCGACCTGTCCCAGTGTCCAACTTTTGATCTGATAGTAACTGGACATGACTTTTGTAACGTTATAAAGAAAAATCATCTTAAAACGCAAAGGTATTAAATGTTACTAAAAATGCGATACAGAACGAAATATTTGGGAAAATTTAATAATACAAATGTGCGTAAAGTAGTTATTTAAGGCTCCGGAGGTTAATAAATGATAACTATTTGTTTGTAATTGTAAGATAATTTATTTATTTTTCTTATTTATTATCCATTTATAAAAGAAACATGGCGATTAATATCGACATGGAGGCCTAAAGTATTATTAGACGTATTTCTCGGCCTGCTATTGGAGCAGAATTAGAGAGATATTCACGACTAAAGTAATGTTGGACTTACTCCTCAGCCTGCTATTAGTGAATCGGTAGGGTGAATGTCCCAATCTCTACTCATTTAAGGATGCTCGCTCTTATGAAAATGTTAAAACGACTTATTCTGGCAAAAATTGGTTAACCTATTAAAAAATGTCTTGAATTATATTTAAAAAATGTCAAAGTATACTTACAGAAGACTCAATAATTATAAAAGCTAATAAATCAAAGAATATTGAATGTACCTATTTTTACTCACCCGAAAATGGCTATGTACCTATTTCTACTCATCTACCTGTAATAATTTGTATATTAAAGATTTACTATCTTCTAATGGATAAATATATGAATGAATAAACAAGCAATAGATTATATGAGCGGTATTTTTTTATATGTTAAAAATATACTGCTACAGTGGAATTTGTCCGAGTAGAAATAAGAACTGCAAAATGCATCGTTTCGTAACCATATTTTTATCATACTTTGCAATATTTTTATTATAAATTGAATTAATGTTACAATTCTCTTTTTAATGGTTAGATTTACTCACATTTCAATGAATAGGCAAATAATTACTATAATAAATCTATAATAACTGGAAATATAAGAAGTGAGTAGAAATCGGGACAAGAGTAGAAATTGGGATATTTACGAAACCAAATTTGTGACTTATTTAATTTCTTAAATATTGATTTGAAACAATTACGTTTTTCATCAAGAACTAACAAATTTAGAAAGTTATACATTTAATCAAATGAATTTAAGAATTTTGCGAGCTGGATACTACTTATCCGCCAAACCCGCGATTCTTGGTATACATTCATAAGAATAATAAAACTTCTAGAAAGCAGAATATTTTAATATAAAAAAAAATAGAAAATTGCAGCTTCCTATTTAAAATACACAATAACACGTTTTTTCCGAGATATATCAGGAACAAAATTTAGATAAAAAGAAATAAAATAAAAAAATGGACATATTACTAAATTTACATAATCATTTAGCTATAATCATACAATTATTACTGTGAACTATAAAGTAGATAAAAATTGTCAAATACAAAATGCATACAAAAATCTACAAATTAGCCTTATTTACTCCCAATCCATAACCTTTAAGTTTGTTGATACAACAATCAGAATCAGATTGCAGAATTTTTCGAGTGCGAATGCAGCTCTAAGGTAAATATCCCAATTTCTACTCTTGTCCCGATTTCTACTCACTTCTTATATTTCCAGTTATTATAGATTTATTATAGTAATTATTTGCCTATTCATTGAAATGTGAGTAAATCTAACCATTAAAAAGAGAATTGTAACATTAATTCAATTTATAATAAAAATATTGCAAAGTATGATAAAAATATGGTTACGAAACGATGCATTTTGCAGTTCTTATTTCTACTCGGACAAATACCACTGTAGCAGTATATTTTTAACATATAAAAAAATACCGCTCATATAATCTATTGCTTGTTTATTCATTCATATATTTATCCATTAGAAGATAGTAAATCTTTAATATACAAATTATTACAGGTAGATGAGTAGAAATAGGTACATAGCCATTTTCGGGTGAGTAAAAATAGGTACATTCAATATTCTTTGATTTATTAGCTTTTATAATTATTGAGTCTTCTGTAAGTATACTTTGACATTTTTTAAATATAATTCAAGACATTTTTTAATAGGTTAACCAATTTTTGCCAGAATAAGTCGTTTTAACATTTTCATAAGAGCGAGCATCCTTAAATGAGTAGAGATTGGGACATTCACCCTACCGATTCACTAATAGCAGGCTGAGGAGTAAGTCCAACATTACTTTAGTCGTGAATATCTCTCTAATTCTGCTCCAATAGCAGGCCGAGAAATACGTCTAATAATACTTTAGGCCTCCATGTCGATATTAATCGCCATGTTTCTTTTATAAATGGATAATAAATAAGAAAAATAAATAAATTATCTTACAATTACAAACAAATAGTTATCATTTATTAACCTCCGGAGCCTTAAATAACTACTTTACGCACATTTGTATTATTAAATTTTCCCAAATATTTCGTTCTGTATCGCATTTTTAGTAACATTTAATACCTTTGCGTTTTAAGATGATTTTTCTTTATAACGTTACAAAAGTCATGTCCAGTTACTATCAGATCAAAAGTTGGACACTGGGACAGGTCGATTTTGGGTTGCCATGTACTGATACATCGAACTCTGTAACGTTTTTATGTATAATTTACTTAACGTCGAGAGAAATATTGTTTTTCCACTTTTAACTGAAAGATAATAGCAATATCTTTCAAAAAGCAAAAGTTTTTAGGTCGAAATTTTATTTTAATGCTTTATATTTTAGATAAACTGTCCTCGTGTTGTTAAGTGGCTAGTTACGGGTACATCTAACTTACGTGCTTATTCCGGCAAGATATATACGCGACATTCCACGTCGAGTCAGCAGACCAAAATTTTTTAATCAGAACGATCGGTAAAATTGTTGCACAACATAATTTTTAGATATTAAGGTTAAAAGTGTAAAAATTTATGTAGATACATAAAAATTTAATTTTTTACCAACATCTTAAATATCTCAAATCCGTCTTAAAATTAATAAAATTTAAATCTTAAATTTGCTCAAAAACGTCAATTTACATGCTCTCAAAATAATCTTAAAATCGCTTAAGCGTTTCCAAATATTTCGTGTCTTAAATTGTCTCAAAAAGTGCCAATTTTGAGACATGTCATTTTGTGATCACTTTATGATCTTAAGTTTTTTAACTAATTAAAATTTTTTTTAATGATCATAATCTTGGTTTAGGTAGTGTAACAATAATTTACGTTTATTTAAAAGGAAGTTTATTTATGGATCAGTATTATAGATGTTACGGACAGCGGGAAGTTTTGAAGACCGTACATTACCATTGCGGGGAAACCCGCTTGTCCTAATAAAATCTCGGGGAAACATTTGAAAAGTAGGAAACGTGCTTTCTAATCCGCTACGTACCGACTGAGATAAAATTTTTGGGAAAAATCACGACAATAATGCAGACCGATCTTTCCTCTTTGTAGGAATAGATGATTACGCACTGCTGAAACGTCGCATATGACCGCCCCTCAATTTAGGCTCTCCGTTAGAAAAGAGAGCCAGGAGATCGACAGTGACGACAAGGGGGTTGGGCACACACGTGTGAAACGTACAAACATACAGCCGATTTCTCGAAATGCTTGTCTTTTCGTTTCAAAGGGAAAACGGTAAATGTTATTACCTCCGGAGATTGAAGTTATATACGTATGAGAGAATAAATGCCCGAGTGAACATCGCAGCGTATGTAATGTCTATTCGTCGAAATGCGTATTATGTAAAAGCGTAATACTACAGCTAGATAATTACGAATTGTATTGAATTGAAACTAATATTATATGTAAACATAAACAAATATTGTATGTAGATTTAAATTAATGTTTTATGTAAATTAAAATTAATGTTTTGTTTAAATAGCGGCTAATTTTATGCGACCGAATTAATATTTATAAGGAACCCTGGATTAATAGAGTTTAAGTTTTGAATGAATATATCATGTACGAATTCTATAAAAGAAGTACGTTCGGTATAGCACGAGTTCGAGTCCTGTCGCGGCAGATTAAAATAGGAAAGATTAGAAGTGGAGAGTCTGAGCTGAAGAAGGAAGAGTCCGAGAGCTCCGCGGCAGAGGAGAATCGAAGTAATCAGAAGAATCGTTGCTCGAATATTATATTCGAATATTTAATCAAGTTTGCGGGATAAATGCATGACACTGGCATGTCATTGCAGGTCATAATTTTTTTAACTAAGATTTTGAGCCTTCCGCTTTGCACAAGTTGCAAAAGTGCGGATCCATGGCCGTAAACCATTCAGCTCGGGGAAATTGTTCCCCGAGGCTGTTCCGCTCCCAGTTTTTGCAGGTCAATTATGCGCTCGGAGAAGTCGTAAGGCTGATCCGAGGCCGGTAGGCAGCCAGGTAAACGGGTGCAAGGTGGGGGGACGAAAGTCCACCCTTCTGGGCCTCGAGCCTTAATGTGGCCGCCGCGTCGGCGGTGGAAAATAAAGAGGGAGGGGGGGAAAGGGACTTTGACTCAGCTTGAGAGCGAGTGGACACTTCACTTCGATAGCAGTACTCGACACGACCGGTCTTATATTTGCGCGCGCACGTTTTTATTTGATCATCCGTTACTGTCTGAATAATTTTAAAGTTAAAACTTTACGCAGTTTTATTTCTTCGAGCACGAAAGATTTAAAACTATAAATCGAAGTGTTTCTTGTGCCAGTGAAATCTCCAGCAACGTAGCAGTAAAATCTTGTTTATCTTATACTGGAGCAGAACATGGCCGACTCCGGAGTGCCTTTACTAACCGCGCTGCTGACGAACGAGGCAGACCTGGCTCATCCGCTACCAAACCAAATTGGTGGCGACGACGTCGCCTATGACTGCGACGATGTGGTCTCTCAACACCACTGGGACAGGCCCTCCCCGGACAACTGGAATAGGCCCTCTCCCGGTCAGTGGGACGAGCCCTTCCGCATCACGCCTCGGTACAACAACTTCGACAGCTGTACGTCTCTCCTGCAGAGGCTCAACGAACGCGAGGACCCGTGCTTAGCCCGGCTGTTGGTCTCGCAGTACGCGCTCCAGAGGCGCGTGGTCGGTTCCTTCCGCAATCCTTCGCTGCTTCGTTTGGCCGTCCAGAGAAACTGGCCGAACCTGGCTAGACGTCTTCTGGAAGCCGGTGCCCAGGTCAACGACTCCGAGATCAGCACCTCTATCCTCGAGGACGCGGCTATGCTCGGCCAGGTGCAGATGGTCGAGCTGCTGCTGCGTCACGGCGCTACCTGCAGTTACGCAACCCTGGCGTATGCCGCTCGCACCGGCAACAAGAACTTAATGAAACTGCTGGTGCCCAGGGGAATCGACTTCAACGTTGCGCCCGCGAGCGGAGAGCGCTCGGTGCTGGAGGAGGCGGCATCCGCGGGAAAACGCGCCATGGTGCGTTATCTCTTGGACTACGGAGCGGACGTGAGTTTGAGACTCCGCGGGACGAGGCTGTTCGAGATGATGGCCGTCAAGTTCAACACGTCGACGGGGAGCCGCTGGATCGAGGACGGATTGATCCTCGGGCACCTGCTAAAGCGCGTCGCCCTTCTGGCCGCGCAGAACGCCTTCGACCTCGAGGAATGCATCGAGTTCATCAGGCGCTGCAATTTGACCCGCGACATGTACGAGTCCTGTAGCAGGGAACTGGCGAGAATGAGGTCGACGAAAGTCGGAGACTCGTCCACCGTGACGTACTTCGACGTGCTGACGAGGAAGTTGAATTCCCTGGTGCGGTGTTTGCGTGCCGAAGAAGTGAGGAGTACCCTGACGGCTGGTGTTACCGCTACGATATTCCCCCATTACGCGGCTCAGCTGGGGCTGAACCTTCGCGGAGGGCTGAGGAGACTGCGGATGATGGCGGAGTACCAGAGGCTGCTGCACGAGCGGGCTTTCACCGGTGTGTTGCCCTACGACGTGACCGTGCGGATTTCCGAGTACTTTGGCGATCGACAACTCCAAATTAATTTGGAGAGTTTTCAAATTGAAAGTTTTCATTTAGATACTTTGTTTGGCGACTGAATTCGCGGATTGGCGATTGGCGGCGATTCGCACTCGTTATAATATTTTTGTAAAATCGCTACGTTTAGTATATAAGTAGATATAAGTAACGATGTCTGCGAATTGATTTAGATAGAATGTTAGAAATCGAAATTCAATGTATTTATTGTATATATTTTATTACAACTTTCTGGTAGATATTTATGGATAATATCTTTAAAGAACTGTTTCGCGGTATATTATATAAGCATAGATTTACGCGCGCGTGCGATTAGTTATTAATAACAAATGCGAGATATCTAATTTTCTTATTTTAAACCAATTGTGCTTATCTGAGTTATATCTGGTTATTCGTAAATAAAATATGTGCCTTCCTTTAAATTAATCTAACTGTTTATTTATTTTTTAAATTATTATTATTTAGCCCAGTCCTCGAAACCTACAAACCCCGATTCTTTAACATTATAGACTATTCGGACGGTTCGGATAAATGCCATACCATAGAAATATATGTATACATTTACACGATAATAGTAAGAATTTATGGATCCCAAAGTATATATATGTCCCTTTATATTGTTTAAAAAATGTAAAGTTCTTGGAACTAACTACGATTATTATGGATATATCAGAACAAGTAAGGCATCGGCGGCCGCGAGTCCCTTGCCAGGCTCGCTTCAGTCGCCCTTAACACTCTTGGATTTTTGGTTCAAGTAATTTAGTATATTAGGATGAATATGAATAGTCAAACGGATATTAAATATTTCTTCCCACCAATTTTCTAAGTAAAAATAATTACTTTCGGTGCACTTCCGAAAATTTGTTATTGATACCCACTAATCCCCACTTCATAGCAGAAGTCTAATATTCAATGACAATTAATGGTAAAACCTAATTTTTAGTGAAACAGAGATCGGCAATTTTCGTCTAATTCTCAAAGTTAAAAAAAGTACTATTTAATAAATAAATTTATCGTAATTTTTCATTATATTTATCTGGTAATGCTACATTTTGTAATAAACGATATATCGTGCAGATTATAGAAAAATATTTCGATTAGTTGAATACATTTTTTAACTACTTCTTTTAGAGTATAAAAATCTATAGTGAATTGAAATTTTGGCTACATAATTAAATTTAATCCTTTAGGGTCTTTTAATTTGCCTTCTATGCAAATAAGGAAAACTATAAAATTAAAGTGTATGAAATAAAAAATACTAAAGAATAATAATTATTTTAAGTTCCCCGGGGGCAAAAATACGCAGTTTATACACATCTTTCTTCCAAAAATAGACTTGTTCTGTTATGATTCTAAACTTCCATATATTATTTTTAATATTATATATTACTTTGATTGTATTTTATCGTAATATGAAATCGTGAATGTATTTCAAAATTTAAAAGTGGTTATTAAGCTCTCTTAAAATGTATTATTATTTAAGCTCTGCTTCATACATAATGTAACTTAAATGCATTTTAATCACTATGTGTGAAATTCAAATTTTATGTTCACAACTGGAAGAGTATAAAGTAAATTGAACTATTTAACCACATGTATTTTTAATAATGTATTTTTCATATTTTTGTATTATCTTAGGAAATATTAAGCTTGGCAAATAAAAACATATGTTTACAATTAATACTTGTTGCATTACTAAAATTTAGTATGGCGTGTTTATCCCAAATACAACAATTAATTCATGTATTTTGCTGTTTATTTTTAATTTTCGATTTGAAAAACTAAACATTCTATTATTTTTATGATTTTATATTTTTTATTTGTAAAACTAGATAATTAATATTATAAAAGTCCAAGGGTGGGGATGTCTCCTTCACTAAAAATCGTCTTAAACAACTTTTTATTGCTTAATTTATGGATGATACCATAGGGGTGGGAATTACTAAAATCTTGACTTTTAAATATTATACAGGCAACATAAAATTATGTATATCGCTGAATTTTTATACTTGATGTTTGTTAAATAAAAGTCTATCCTCATGCTATCCAATATTATAAATAACTAACATTAAAAATGTTTATAAATTATTCAATAGATTCTGTTGAAAAGAAAAATAACAATGTTTCATTATAAATAATTTGCAAAGGTAAGGATTCTGAGTATTAATACGAATTTTAATATTGTAACGTAAAATTATCCGATTTTTTCCATTCAAATTTCATTTTTACGGTTTATAAATGCCGTTTTATTGTATGGTTAAAAAATACAATGATTGTTTATTTTTAAAAAGTTAGTTTTGGCATAGCGTAAAAGTTGACTGTAATAAAACTGTAATAAAACGGATTAGCTCGGAGTCCAGATACCTGACCGAGCATTGAGTGTACAATGAAACATCAGCGGTCGCCTCGGAAGAGCTAAGCGAAGGAAAAGCTACTGCAGAGGCGAAATTCAAACGTTTGTCCCGTGTTCTTGAAAACTATTTACCTGCGGTCTAAAGAGGTTCTCATACTGATCCTTTTTCCAGGAGCCGCTATATAGTACGCCAAAGTTTGTGAGGACACTGCGACTGCTTCAAAACGTGTCGCGCCGAAACCCCCTCCGTTGCCCATCTCTCTACTCATCTCTGCTCCTACTCACACCCTCACCAATTCACACACATGCTTCCACACACACCCATGCACATGCTCCCACAAGCACACACGCACCTATGCAGTCGTTGTCATTCACACACGCACACGCTACAACACACGTACCCCTAAACATCCATGCACACGCTCTCACACAGACCCCCACGTACATACTCCACCTGCATATACATATCAAGCATACATATACATATACACTCCATACACGTACACGTCCCACACATACACATACACCCTCCCACACACACTCACAGGCACTTTCAGTATGGTGCGTAGGTGTGTGTGCATTCGCACGTGTTTGACAGTATGTGCGCGCGTACGCGTGTGAGAATGAAAGTATTTCGAAAAACCATCGGTCAGTTTTAATTTTCAGGAATTATTATTTTCTTTTCTTTGCGATTAAGCTACAAAAAAGAGTTTATTGGTAGTTATTTTATTTTTACTCCATCATTTTATAACTTAAATGTTAGTTATACGAATAGAATTTGTGTATTGATAGTGCGTAGTCCACTAATACTTATGCAGAAAAACGATAATTCTAACGATAGAACTATCTGTACTCTAACTAATTGAATGGAGCCTCGGACAATAAGCACAATCGGAGATTGAGCACAACGACTTATGGTGGGGACCGCGCCGATCAGCATGAAGTATACAGAACATGTTAAAAACTTAGGCATATCTCATAGAAATTATCAGGATAGTAAATATTTAAAAATAATATAAGTTCACCCGTAGTTTGTACAAGCTATTACACAACATTTATGAAAATAAAGGGTTATATACAAATACGTATTATAAGTTTAAATTATAAATACACTTTTTACACTAATACCCTTTCTACACCTAGACTTTCAGTTCGTCTCGCATTAACTTTAGACGTCAAATTATTTCTGTTCTGTTTATGTAAAAGGAATCTTTTAAGATATAAAAAATAAAGAAATATTTACTGCTTGTTGAGGGTTTTCAAATTAGCCTAACTGTTATGATATTAATAATATTCAGCATTGAAAGTTAAAGCGAGACGAACTTAAAGTCTATGTAGAAAGGGCATTAATGCAAAAAGTGTATTTATAATTTAAACTTATAATTTTTGTATATAACCTTTATTCCTATGAGTTATTTCTAGTATAAATAAATCAAGGGGCGCGGCAGCGCCCGCTGGCACGTATAAGTATCCACGGTACGATGGGTCTAATTGTGCCTTTTTAACCTCTTCAAAATCTTTAAATATCAATATCTAAACACTGATTGACTTATGTGCAGTCTATTGACACTGTTTTATGAGATAATAATTTAGTCTATCACGTAAAAAAAGTTTCTGTTAAAAAAGATTCATCTAATTAAAGATATAAAGCATAATATATTTGCTCAAATTTTTTCTTTTCATTTTGTTCTCCGCATTTCCGTTTTCTCTAATCATATATATGTGACTTCCGTTTTCTCTACTCATATGTATATAATATACACATATCATATGTATAATACACATATCCACACATACAGACCATATATATATATATAGTGCCTGCAGACAGTGCAGACGACAACCACAAAATCTTCTAACCTATTATCAAAATCAAATGTTGAAGGATGAAGGACGCGTTTGTGTCATTTGTATTATTAAAATAAAACGGGTTGTTTTTACGTGATTTGTTTTTATTACGTGATGAAATCTCTGTACAACGATTTCGAAAAATATCGTACGTCCGAAAAAGTGGCAAGACGGTCATGTGGAATAAAATTATTGCAATCCCAAGTGTAGTTGGAAAAAACTGCAATTTTACATGGTAAGAGAGAAGATAAAGAAAATCCCAAGTGTAGTTGGAAAAAGCTGCAGTTTTACATGGTAGGAGAGAAGATAAAGAAAAAGACTAACAGTGAATTCTGTCGAAGGAGATGAAGAACGCACAACATTCAGGAGTACTGGATAAGGTATTACCATCGCTCCATTTCTGCAGGAGGCTACACCAGAAGTTGTACCGAGACCATTTCCTTGACAGAATCTAAATCATCAAGGATACACAACGGCTTCTGTTGCAGCAAAAATAGTGGCAAAGTATGGATTTAAAGAGGGTCAGGAACTTCGAAAGAAAGAGCAGGGAATGTCTAGCATTGCAAGTAAAGAAGACTAGTAAAATAAGAGGTAGAATAGTATAGTACACAAAAAGGAACAATTAAGGACGTCTTCTCTGCCTTTGAGTATGTTGCCCCCTTGAAACTCACAAGGAATAAACAAGATGAAACGAGCATTACTGAAATAATGAAGTCATCAAGTAAAGTTGTTTTGCTCAGAAATATGGTTGGAATTTCTTTGGTGCCACGCTTATAGGTAAAGTCATTGTTAAAATGCATATACAGCAATTAGTTGTGATAATTGCATTCAACGAAGAATTATTAGATAAAATTTTTGTTATACTTGTGGTGTGCTACTTCTTAGTAACAAGTATTTATGTGCTTGTGTGTAATCATCATCGGGGATATACAAAGTCATATGCTGATTGATCATAAACATACAGGGCATACGTCACTATGCACCAGAAAAATACCACACAATCATGGGGATGCAGTAATTGAATATCCTCTCTGATGTTGTCATGATGTAAATATAATACAAATCAAGTTCTCCAATCAAGTTGGTGTTTCGCAGAAGCATCTGTTAAATATTTAATACTCCAATAGATGTACTGTTTTTTAACACAAATTTTTGTTATTGACAAGGGTGTTTGTGAATCTTTGTACTAGTGTAAGTGCTTCTTGTGTTTAAAGGATATTACTCAATTTTACTGTAAACTGCTTGTTATAGCGAGGTATAAGGTCAAATGCTAAGATTCTGTCTTTTCTTGATATCTCAAGCAATTATAATATGAGGGTAAAATAAACAGCCAGTGAAGTTTGAATACAAATCAAGTTCTCTAATCAAGTTGCTGCGTCACAAAACCATCTGTTAAATATTAAATACTCCAATAGATGTACTGTTTTTTAACCCAAATTTTTGTTATTGTTGAGGGTCTTTGTGAATCTTTGTACTCGTGTAAGTGCTTCTTGTGTTTAAAGGATTATTTGAAAGTAACATATAACATACTCATGTTCTATCCAGATATAAAGTCAACGCTGGCTCAGAAGGGTCATTTTAATGAAATTACAAAACTGTAGTTAATCAAATGTTTGCAAGCTCAGGTTTATAATTACATTAAAAAGACTCTTTTCACCCAACGTTAACGTGATATCTGAATAAAACATGAGAATACTATAAGGTTTTTTCGAAAGAATTTTATTTAAATTTATTTTAAGTGAATTTTCATAATCAATAGGGCTACATAATGGTTTAGGTAAAATTGCAAAAGATTACTTCAAGTAGTTTAAAAGAAAATGGAGTCAATGAAACTTTCAAGTTACCCATACACAAACATTTATTTATTTGAAAGTAACACATAATATACTCATGTTTTATCCAGATCTAAAGTCAACGCTGGATCAGAAGGGTCATTTTAATGAAATTATAAAACTATAATTAATCAAATGTTTGCAAGCTCACGTTTTTATTACATTAAAAAGACTATTTTCACCTAGCGTTAACTTGATATCTGAATAAAACATGAGAATACTATAAGGTTTTTTCGAAAGAATTTTATTTAAATTTATTTTAAGTGAATTTTAATAATCAATAGGGCTACATAATGGTTTAGGTAAAATTGCAAAAGATTACTTCAAGTAGTTTAAAAGAAAATGGAGTCAATGAAACTTTCAAGTTACCCATACACAAACATTTATTTATTTGAAAGTAACACATAACTTTCTAAAAAGTAAAATCTTGGCAAGTATAAGTTTCATTATTACCCACAGTATAAATTAAAAGAAATATGTTATTACCAAAATAAGACGTTCAATTATGAATTTCATGAATACGCTACAATTAAAATAGTAAACTTAAACTAATATTCTATTTAAAAAATAATATAGTTTAAAATATTTCCATTTTTTACTAATTCTGATAATCTCAAATGAACGCTAAAGAAATTAATGGAATCGATTAATAAATTGGCAAGTATTGTATTTTTATTTGTATATCAATTTCCTTCTTTTATTAATTAGTATGAAGTATACAAATTATTTAAAAAATATTATTGTTTAAAATATTTCTATTTTTTACTAATTCCGGTAATCTGAAATAAACGCTAAATAAATTAATTAAATCGATGAATAAATTGGCAAGTATTATATTTTTATTTGTAACTCAATGTCATTTTTTTATGAATTAGTATAAAGTATGCAAATTAATAATACCTTTCAAATTTAATATTGTAAGACTTTAAATTTGACATAAATACATGTTGATAAGAACTAGGTCAAAAAGTCAAACCTCAAACACTGATCTATAATACTCTCGCTACATTACACTCGCGTTACATGTAGTGCGCATATGGAAATTCATTTCTATTATAGGTAAGCTAATTGATACTTTCTGAAATCAAGCCAATATAATATTACGGACAAACAGTTTATACCTTATCTAGGGCTCTGACTTGCTGCCATCGTTAGTTGCTACGAACCTTAGGTAACTCGAGCACTGTTCGAGGTTATTTTTCCCAAACTCGAGCAATGTTCCAGGTTTAACTGTAGTTCAATATAAAATAGAGTGCATTGACGGTCTCTTTAATTTCGACATATAACTATGAACATACTTGACGGACCCGTTTGAGATTAACGTTCGAATTGGATTCACTGAATTCGGGACTATTGTTTCATAAACATACTATACATGTTCGACTCTCATATATATATATATATATATATATATATATATATATATATATATATATATATATATATATATATATCCTGCAGACAGCTGGTGTATATGCAGGTATGCTAGTATAAATGCATCAAGTGATACATCATGAATTACCGAATATTCATTTTATACTGGCCTCTACTCGTATACAGAGACAGTATATCTATATATAGCATTCTCGATTGGCATTTCGAATGCTGGCTTATTCATAATTCAGAGTTGACAATATAATACCTACACATTTTTAAATATCTCCAGCTGATCTCAAGGTAATCAGTCATGGTGTACATGAAGATCGCGAGCAGAGCTTTATCACACAAATGAAAATAGCCAGAGGTCATCAATTTCACAGTGTGACTTCACACATTGACGTGCCGGGTACATTCAAACTCCACACAATTCTCTATTATGAACTTTAACATTACATATAACAGAAATTTGCTTTATCGATTGAGATGTTGGAAGTGCAGAATATTTTAAGATAAAATGTGCTAGCCTCAAATCAGTGGAATTTCAACATGCACTCTATACCTAAGTTAATGGTATATACAATATTTATTTATATATACTAATGTATATAATATATACATTTATAGATAGACTTATCACTGAAGAAGATTTTAATTCTAATTTTCTTCATTGCGAAATTATATTATAATATCGTAAATATAAAAATACTACTCTATCATTAAATTAAATAATAGTATTTCTGTATGAAAGAAATGCTATACAGTGGCACAATCGCTTACATTATTACATAAAACTGTGACTGCATAACGTGCACAGTGCTACTCTATGATATAAAGGGTGCTACTCTGTCATAAAAGGTATTGTTGACTTAAGTTGTCATAGTATTTCATAAACCTGTTACATTATCTCATGCAGATGTTACTCTGTTACATAAAATTGCTACATTATAACATCGAAGGATGACTCTATAACAACAAAGTGTTACTCTATATTATAAGAGGTGCCATATTATGACATAACCTGTTATTGTATTACATAAAACTGTTACATCATGACATTAATGTGTTACTCTATTACATAACATTACCATATTGTAACATAAACGTGTTACTCTGTAATATGAAATTGCTACATTATAACATAAAAGTGTGACACTGTAACGACAAAGTGTTACTCTGTGACATAAAAGGTGATACTCAATTTCATAAAATTATTATATTATAACGTAAAATTGTGACTCTATAACATCTAAGTGCTACTCTGTGACATAAAAGGTTCTACTCTATTGTATAAGATATCTTGATAACATATATGGAGTTTATAAGCAAGGGAATACACTTATGATTGATAACTCACCGATTCAGTTTGATACTTCTTTCGTCGAATTAAATAAGTCAAGATATCCATTAACAAAAGGTTTATTAGAATTGCTCTTTAGAAAATAGCCTAATAAAAATCTTATAAGTTCTCATGATATAGAAAATTATTATAGTATCATTGAAGCTTCAAGTGCTCATAAAAAGCGTTACTGTGAAGCCGAATCAATTCGTAGACTGAAGAGCAACAAATTTTATGATTTAATAGCTCCAATGCTTAACAAACATTCTACAAATGGACTTCAAGTCAGAAATGTAGTCTACTGATCATCAAAACAAGGTGATCCTGCCACAGAATGATGTTCTTAATAAAGTTGAAAAGACAAAGAAGGCTATTAGTCGAAAATGCAAGTCGAAACAAAATGATGCTTTTTACACTAAGAGAATCTTAGATGAAACTTTTAAACCAATTATTTCCGGTACAAAAACTTGTAAATAATACAGCGATAAAACAACATCAGAAGATTGAGAAATTCGTTCCTAATGAAAAGGCTTATGCAATCAATAAGCTCGATAAATCTCATAAGTCAAATGTGGCTTATGAGTTTAATGAACGCAGTGCATCAGAATCTGGTGAGTCTAATGAGCCCAGTGCATCTGAATCTGGTGAGTCTAATACATTCGACAAGATATCTCATTTTGAGTCTAAAAAGTTCAACAGGATATTTGAATCAGATGAGCCCAATAAGTTCAACAAGATATCTGAATCTGATGAGTCCGAAAAGGCTTATGAAATGAATGAGTCTTTTACAATTCAAGATGATGAAACCTTACCTAGTCAAGGCTCCTCGTTTATAACAGCTGATAGTGAAGAAGATGACGATGAAACTGATCCTTATCAAAATATTATTGATAAATCGAGCGCCCATAGAAAATATTACGGCAACGATAAATCCTTTCACATTCAGTGAAGCAAAAAGTTTGGTAAATTTATTGCTCCGTTAATGAAAGCATCCACTGTAGAATTAGGACTCCAACGTCGATACAAGAGACCTTTTACCATTGAAGAAGATTAGATCCCAAGGAAGATTAGCAGAAAATATACTGCGTGGATTCCTAATGAACTTGATGATGACTGTAACGATCCCAACATATTAGTCGATCGACTTCGAGTACTTGTAACTGAGCAAAGGGTGGGGAATTTCAGCAACTGCAGTGAGATAAGTTTGATTATCAATAAACTTCGTAAAGATAGAATTGTATATTGAGCAGATAATTATTCTTTTGTACTAAGATTACGAAAGATAAACATTCTGATGTATTATCTCAACTGATAGTAAACATTTTATTAGCAAATGGTGTAAATTGAACGTTTAAATAAATATATTTGTATTATAAAATACGCTTCCTTCCATTTATTTGATACCCAAATCAGTGTCTCCACTCCAAAGCTTCTATAATTAAATATGTTTAAATATTCTTGTCAGAAATAAGTAAAACTATTAACAATAATCCGTCTACTGAAAAAACTGTTTATTTCAAGGGTGAAATTTCTAAAATAAGTACGTTTCTGATAAAGTTTAAAATAAAATATTTTGCATTTCCAACATCTCAATCGATAAAGCAAATTTCTGTAAAATGTGATGTTAAAGATCATAATAGAGAATTATGTGGAGTTTGAATGTATCTGGCACGTCAATGTGTGGCGTCATACTGTGAGATTGATGACTTCTGACTATTTTTATTTCTGTGATAAAGCTATGCTCGCGATCTTCCTGTACACCATAACTGATGACCTTGAGATAAGCTTGTGAGGGTGTTTGAAAAATAACAATAAATAGTTTATCATTAGCTGAAATGGTAGGTCACTTATAACGCCTTATCGATTAAGCATCGATGACCTAATTGAGAAAGTGACAACGACAGCGCTCTATATGCCCCGACGCGTCCCATTACGCAATATATGCGGATGTCGCCGGGCACTCGCTCTCACTCGCTCTGAATCCGCAGGACCACCAACAAGGCTTACACCTGCCCTTTGCCGCTATATCAACTTGCCCATGTGGTGGCATACAAATTTCAGTCGAATCAAGATTTACAACTTCTTAAGGGCGACGAGGTCAAGAGTCCTGGAAATGGATAGGATGATCCTCGACGACGAGGATGACGTCTACCACGTATCCAGCCTTCGTTAGGCCGAAAGCGGAACGCAGCCCGAGCGAGTCGAGCCATCTCTTTCCGACCGTTACCACAACATCGCCAGATAAGTCTCGAAATTCTTGTTTTACTGATTTTCTGGATCCTCGGTTTTTGCGCAAATAGAGGAATCTCGCGTGTATATTTAATTACGTTAGGTTATGTATTTAAGACGGCGACGATATTTCACGATGATGATAACTAATGGATTAATATATTTAACATTTTATGCGTGCGTGCGATTTTCCATACATATCGAATTTTAATGATTTTCGGGACATCTGAAATAACTGTTACAAGCTTAAATAAACAATTACACATTCATCAATATAATATAAACATATCGATATTCATGTGTTTCCTTGTTAATTGTTATTACGTAAAATATATTGTAATTTGCGATGTATATCTCGGGATCTTTTTGATTTTGTTTCATATTTTTTATTTATTTAATTTAGTAAATTTTACAAACTGGAGATATTTAAGAATGTGTACGTATTGTATTGTCAACTCTGAATTATGAATAAGCCAGCATTCGAAATGCCAATCGAGAATGCTATATATAGATATACTGTCTCTGTATAAGAGTAGAGGCCAGTATAAAATGAATATTCGGTAATTCATGATGTATCACTTGATACATTTATACTAGCATACCTGCATATACACCAGCTGTCTGCAGGATACAGGTTTTCTAGACGGACCTTCAGATACTTAGAGGTATCTGTCTTGTATGTACTACCTACAATAGTATACATCCTTGCAACAATTATAAAAAAGCTTGAATCGTCTATAAAGATAAACGTTCGATTTAGATTCACTGAATTCGGGACTATTGTTTCATAAACATACGTTACATGTTCGAGTCTTATATATACATATACACGTCTTATTCTATTTGACGAGGGCCAATATAGATATACTCGCGCAATATTAAATTCCGTTGTATTGTATCTTAGTGTATGTATTATATGCGTACTTCTTGATTATACATTCTCGCTTAAACAAAAGTTAAGGTCCACTGTTAGAATTTATATATGACGCATGGGGGTAGCCTCAGTCAGTCAGAGTATTTATCACCAGGAGCACGTGTGATGGTAAACTTATTACTCCTATGCTTGTAAAAAAACCTAAATATTTAATAAATTGGAAAAAAAAATTTAAATTTGTAGCTTATTTATACAGCTCATTATTCCTTACTTCCCTTATGTCTACCTATGTATACTATAAAATATTTATTTAAAGCTTTATATTTACTTTAATAATTTAATCAAATGAAAAGCATCTTTATTTAATTGAGCTATATAGATATACTCGCATGATATCTGATTCGATGATTTCAAGGCCACTACTCACGTATACGTACAGTACATATATAGTACGCACTACTTGATAACAATGAGCAAAAGTTAAGGTCCACTCTTGGGGGTCATCTATCACATAAGGGTATTCATTTTTGAAATTTTGAAAATTAAAGATTTTTTTCCTTTTCACTATTATCTAAAAAATTCCTTGGCATTTCTTTGTTTTATTTGATTATATTGAATATTCGTATTAAGTATATACTATAAATAGAAAACTTATAGATTACGAAGTCGATTCTACGAGGCATAACCCTAAATATGATCATTTTGTTGTTATTGAAACCTTTTTAAAATGGTTGTCAATCTTATGTTGATCTGATTCCTCGTGGATATTAGGCGCATTATTTACGACAGGTATATCAATTGTAAGTAAAATCACTGAAATAAAGTGATATTTACATATTTATTTCGTTTCATAATAGGGACTTAAATTATGAAACACCCGACATCGTTCGATTGCACTGTTTCATAATACGTACAATGGATCACTTCAATATTTTATTAATATAATTAATTATGAACGTTAAATTTGTATTTTAAAGGCATTATCTGTTCAAGGAAAGTCTTGCCCTTCGAGTACTATCAAAAGTTTTAACGTTATACGCTTATTCAATCCCGATTTCACAGAAGTATATAATACACCCCGAAATCTGTTTCATAATAGGTACTTTTACCTTATGATCTGGGCAAATAACTCATCAAAGAGATAGTAAAACGCTACCGTTTTCAAAAGTTTCAGATCAAATGCTTCGGATTTACTCCAATTATCGTGGTTGATTAAACATAGTTTTTTCCCTTCAAAAGAAAAAGATGAAGTCTAAAAAATTTTACAGAATATTCTTCTTCATATTTTCTTCTTATATTTCACAGATATAACCGTTTGAAAAGAATGACAATTTCGTGAATAACAAAACAAGAGAAATAACTTATTCAAAATTTCGGGTCAGAATAGATAGGTAATTTTATGCTCTTTCAAATGCATTATCACTCAATCGATAATATTACTTCTAAGCTATTCAAAAACCTGAAGAACTAAAACTCGCCCTAAAAAGAAAGTTTTCTAAAATAATTAAAAAAGATGAGCCCAGAAACATTAATTTTCACCGTGTATATTCAGAGTAATGTTGATCCACATCCATACATACGTACATACATACACACACACACATACACACACACACACACACACACGAACACAAACACACAAACACACATACACACACACACACACACACACACACACGAACACAAACACACAAACACACATACACACACACGAACACACACGCACGCACGCACGTACGCATGCACGCACGCATGCACGCACGCATGTACACACGATTTAAGCCATACGTTTTCTTTACCATCACAAAGCTTCCTCTATGAGGAAGCAAAAACAGTTATTTTTCGTAACAATTACAGTTATTACTATAGTCATTGAATCTAAGTTTAAAAACTCTAGAGTACTTAGATTGTGAATTACTTTATTCTAGATACCTTCATAAATGGTAGAGATGGTTATCTAGATCTTTGTTTTACTACTGAGATCTCTAAAATCATCAAGTCCATTATAGGGGCTAGATAGAGCTAGATGGGCCACGATAAAACTAGATAATTTTCTACTAGAAATTAGTAAGCAAAGATGTAATTGAATCATAAAAACAAATGAAGAATATTTTTCAGAGACCAAAATAAAATTATGTTGAATACTCTAGTTGGATCTCGATATCTTTTGTGCCAGAAACCTCAGACATGATACTATAAGAATAAAGTTTGAGCCATTTATTTAATTATCGTATGAAGCCAACAAAAACGGGGCTTAGACAACCACAGGGTTTGAGATATATTAGCCATACAGGGTGTCAATTAAGTCCCGGGACGGCTGAATATTTTCTAAAGTACTGCTTTTCTAGAAGAGGTCAAGGTCATTCCTTAAGTAACTTTGAACAAGGAACCCAACGGTGACCTTGGATTTGACCTTGAACCTCATTTTCAAGGTTAATTTGAGGTCAACCTCATTTTTTCAAACGGGAACCCCTATTTTTTATAGCGGAATCGGAAAGAGCGGAAATTTTTACATCCGGATATATATTGAGGTACGGGGTTGAGGTAACCCCTAGAGGTCAAATAGAGGTCAAATAATGACAATTTTAACAAACGTTTATTTTATCTAATAATCATTTTCTTTTGTAAACATTCCTTTTAAGTGACTATTCTGTCTTGAAATATTTTACTTGGGGGTTTTTGGGGTCGCTGAGTTAGAATCTATTACTAAAATTTCGATTTTTTCCAAAACCAACATGGCGAATTCAAGATGGCGGATGAAAATCTTGGGAACAGCACATTTTTGTCTGGAAATGAGTACTCGGGGATTTTTGGGGTCGCTGAGTTAGGATCTACTACCGAAATTTCATTTACTTCAAATCCAAGATGTTATTGCATTAAACTTTGGACCTCTAAGGGAGAGGCAAAGGGACTCACATTAATCAAGCACCCCAAAGGAAACAGATCTTACTACGTCCACGTCGTTGTTTCTGGGTAACGCAAAAAGTGAGAATAAGGACTGAATGTAAAATTTCTCGCTCTATCGGTTTCCGGTATTATTACTGGGAGTTCCGATTAAAAAAACCAGTTGACCTTCAAATGACCTTCAAGGTCAAGTCCAAAGTCAAATTGAAGGTTACAATTACATCCCTTGTTCAACACATCCATACTTGAAATTTCTCGGTCCTTCCGAATCCGGTATCAAAAAGGGTTTCCATTTGAAAATATGAGGTCGACCTCGAAACAACCTTGAAAATGAGGTTCAAGGTCAAATCCAAGGTCACCGTCGGGTACCCCGTAAAGATTTACCTAGGGTATGACCTTTGTTTGTTTTGTTTTACCACTGAACTCGCGAGATTTTTAAGAAGTCATTATTTGACCTCTATTTGACCTCTAGGGGTTACCTCAACCCCATACCTCAATACATATCCGGATGTAAAATTTTCCGCTCTTTCCGATTCCGCTATAAAAAATAGGGGTTCCCGTTTGAAAAAATGAGGTTGACCTCAAAATAACCTTGAAAATGAGGTTTAAGGTCAAATCCAAGGTCACCGTTGGGTTCCTTGTTCAAAGTTACTTATGGAATGACCTTGACCTCTTCCAGAAAAGCAGTACTTTAGAAAATATTCAGCGGTCCCGGGACTTAATTGACACCCTGTATATTAACCAGCTTTCATAATAGTTACTCAAAATACCAGAAAAGTTGGTCAATTTTTTACCAGGGTATAAAAGTATAATTCTATTATAATCAATTGCTGATATTTTATACTCGAACTTGGAATCTTCTAAAACCTATCCAATCAAGCTACAAAATTTGACCCAAAATGTTATTCTTCATCCATGAAAACATTTCCGCAAACATCATCACGCTCTTACTTACACATCTAAAATAATCAATTTCCGAATCTCCACCTCCCAGTTTTACTGCGCCCATAACCCATCCTCCGTAATAGAAATAATAAAGGGCTTTCAAAAGCTCGTTTGTCATTTTTAGGCGGAAACAAGCTAAGGCTCCACGTTCGCTTGCCGCATGTAGACGAAATGCCCTTCGCGCGCCGTGCACAAAATCGAAGACGGACGCGTCAGCAACTCTTCTGTGTATGTGTGCATGTGCGAGCTCGCCCGATGCATCCCACAATCGAGCGGGACATTAATGTCCGCGCTAAATCATAGCGCGCGCCCTGGCTCGGTATACGAGACATACGCCAGACGATGGCTATACACGAGAGCGCACACGCGTGCGACTTTTCGCGATAGGTGAAATCCTCCCTCTCACGGTTGGCCTCATAAGTGCAGTTGTTTGCGTGGACTCGGGCTAACTCGTAGCGTGTATATAGTTATTCATGTTGTATTCAAAGGAACTATTCTAAGAATAATTGATTGAAATATAAAAATACGTATTTCAATAACATTTTCATAGGTTATCTTAAGGTGGCTCTCTAGTGATTTTTGACCAAAAATTTGAAATAATTTTTTAAAATGTCAGTTGAACTATTAACATATCGTGTAAAAATATTTTTATGATGGTATTAATTTTGATTTAATGAAAAACAAACACTTTATGAAAAGATCTCTTTGTCCTTTTACGTCGCTTTTTCACTTTTATGCATTAATTTACATTTTTCAGTAACTGAATAATAATTTTTTGCTTCAAGTTTTGGAGGTTAATAAATACTGTATCATACTAGTCAGATGTGTTCTAAGAGTTATTGATATGTAAAATATATTTATAATGAATAGTTTTCTAAAATTATGGTGAGTTTATTCAATAAAGCCACTATTATGATAAAAATACTGTTTTTTCAGTCATTTGTATTTTAAACTTTAATTTTATCCTGGCGCACTTACTGAATCCGGCTAAAATTCTGGAGAATATTCTTGAAAGTTTTTAGAATAAAAATATGTATTTTGTTTTTAAATTATTTTGAACAATTTTATTATTAAAAGCCATTACACGTAAAATTATTATAAAACTAGTGTCTTTTTAAGCAAAATCATAAATTAATAATGTTTTATTTGTTTTAAATTAATAATAAATTCTAGAGAAAAACAAAATGCACACTTTTTCGTATATACTTTAAAGAACATATCCTAAAAATTTCATCTGAGATCAAAAATTAGGTGTGCGTCAGGATAACTTTCCTCATAACCCTATTTTTATTCAAATTTAACACATTTCCTACAATAACTGTAAATCTAAAGATGGTAAATGGTCGAAAATTTTTATATAACTGCATAATATCAGTATAAATATGATATGTAAGTATCAATTCATAAAAATCAAAACTGTAGAAAAATTTGTTTTCACTAGAATCACCTTAAGTTATTAAAAGAGTTATTGTAGCAATTTAAATTAATATATGAGTGATTGTCAAAAACTGGAGCTTTTGGTGTCTTGTTTTTAGATATCCCTTTAAATGTACTTCAGAATATATGACACAGCTAAAATATTTTTCGAGTGTTAGAATGCATCATGTAGCATAATGTATCATGTAAAATATGTTTCTTTACTTATGAATGTCTAAATATTCGATTAATCTGAATAAATCTAGTTTGATGGTGGATTTGTCATTTTCGTGTCATTTTTATTGTCATTTTCGTGTTATGTCTAATTCACGCATTTGTTAACGTGAATGTCATATTTAGACTTTGTAAACAAAAGAAACATCTTCTATTTCATCAATTATCAGTAATGTCACTGTATAAATGTGGCTACATGTTATATACTCGTATGTAGTACGAATGAAAAATCTGTAATACAAATGCCATGAAAATGACATTGTCCAGCTAGGCATTACCATTTTTGTGTCATTCCTATAACATATTTGGTTATTGCACTACATATTTAACGTGTAGTAACATTTTTAGAGTAACATTACTAGTAACTAATGAAATAGAAGATAATCATTTTGTTTTGAAAGTCTAAATATTTTGTTAACGTTGATAAATGCGTAAATTACACATGCCATAAAAATGACAAATCGTCCATTAAACTGGATTTATTCAGTTTACCGAATATATAGACTTTCAAAACTAAAGGAATATCTTTTATATGATACATTACAATACTCAAAAAGTTTTGTACTTACTTCTGTCATATGTTCTGAAGTACATTTAAAGAAAGAGCTGACACTAAGTCACAAAAGCTCCACTATTTTGTTTGTTAATACGATTTCGTCAGGATAAAGTACAGCCGAAGCCTTACCTAATTTAGGTTATTACTCAACATTTAATTTTACTCAAGTTTAAGAACAAAATAATTAATTAATTTCAATAAGAAAAATTAAATGATTTAATTGAAATATTAAACAATTAAAATTAATGATCATGCCTTTCTGTACGTCGGCTGAGGTATGCTAGCAGTAGGTGGAAGACTTGTTATGTTAGTTCATCCTTTTTAAGTTGCGTTCTCTATCACTTCTGATGAAAATTTTGGTTATTCGATATATATATATATATATATATTATGAAATATAGGTGTCACTACTCGACTGAAAATAGATTCAGTGATTCCTATGCTGCTACAATATTCTGTATCTGAAGAGCAAATAAAAACGGGTTGGGTTTAGTGTGATCGGTGAAATACTCGATTAAGAGCAGATTCAGTGAGCCATATGCTACTACAGTATTCTTTATCTTGAAAGTAAATAAAATCAAGTTTTATGTAATTGATACGAGCTTTTCGCTCAAACAATGACCTAAGTCGAATTTGGCTCGTTTGAGAAAAAGCGATTTAAAGATTCAACGTTCTACTGTAAAGTGCATAAACTGTAAAGTGTTACTGTATGCAAGTTTTTGCATTTATTTTAAAGATATACTATACAGTAATCATTTAGACGATAAAATGTAAAGTATAAATGTTTAAACTATTTTTAAATATATTGTTTAAACCGAATGCACTCCATGCCCGTCTTTTGGAAATCTAAACTTAATATTAACACATGAATGTTTTTTTGGTAGATAATAATCCTTATAATTTGCACTTTAATACTCTATGTTAAATAACGTATTGCTTAACATTTAGAAATTATTATACGACGATGAAATCTCTGTTAACAGTGGTTGTCCATACAATGCACACAATGTATATCAAAAGAGCGTGAGTTAAGTTGGTAGCACTTAAAAATAACTCATTTCTAAGCTCTTAGATTGCCGTATATTTATGGGTACGATTTCTCATTGATATTTTTCAACGTCAAAGAGCTAAATGCATTCTTTTGAACTCAATCTACTTTTTTTCGATCAATTTTCAATAATTGTTTCAGGAAATCAATTTTAATCAATGCTTTATATTATTTTCTTTAATATCAATCGAGAAAACCTATTATAAAAGTATTATATATAGTATATTGAGGCAATGATTCATTATGAAGACGATAAGTGCAGAAAGCTCATTCTGTACCATTTTTTATTAATGTTAATTGTTCTAATTCATGAAGTTTTTTAGCTATCTATATATACTTTATTTGTAAGGGTTTTATATTAAATACCGAATAGAGGACCTTTTGAATTTTACTTTATGCAACGTGTACTACTCTCTCCTATATATTGGATTGTAATTCTTAATTTTTTAACAGTTATGGTATACTTTGCCCATTATTAAGTTTATCAAATATTTTTCAAGTATAGGTTCCTTATTATTTGGAGTTCTAATGTTTCATCTTTTCTAAATAAAATCTTTAATATATTAACAAACGTTTGTATTTTAAGTTAAGGGGGGACACCCCCTTAAACGGGCTGAAATGGTAGGAAAGTTCTGCAATTTTTTACCCTAAATTGATAAACGTAATACAAAATATGTTTATTGAGCTTGAGTGTCTAAGTATTCAACAGCGAAAAACAATTTTTTGCGGTCCAGGGATCTCTGAAACGGTGTGACTCGGAACAAAAAATCATTATCTTTTACGACATAAAAACTATCGAAGTACGTACGAATTTTAAAAATATGTACTTTTATGGAAGTGGTTAACATTTTTAACAAAAATTACGTTTTGTACCGACGAATTTTATTAGAAATTTAACGTTATTTTATTTTGATATTATTATTGATTTAAAGAACAAATTCAATTCAAGTCAAATGATATGTGTTTTTGTTAAGTATCGAAATTAAATAAACAAATAAATAAATAAATAAAACACGCTAAAAATATATTAATTAAGAGTCAAGTAGTGATTCCTTTAATATGCTCAAAAACAGAGACCATGACCACGATATTCACATTAGCCAGCAAGATTGCGTCACCATAAGAACCAGGAATGACCCGCCGCGCAACTCCAAAGAGCAAAGAGGGGATCTCAAACAGCTCTTTAGCAAGCAAGCGCATTTCATGCTACCCAATACCTGCAACAGCACGAGGCTGTAGCCAACCCACTGACCTGGAAGCATCAACAACTATAAACAGCAAGGAATAATGCACCTGTAAGAACATGCTAGGCAGAAGTCCATCAATATTTCTGCCACTCCCATGCTAAGTACGTGTGATGTATTGACAGCCATGAATCGATCCTCCAATCATACCAATCGCACTTGTACCTGCAAGCATCGAGACTGCAGCCCATTACAGGCGATTCTGGCAAAGAAATTCCAAAATAGTTCGAGCATAACAAGCAATATTACGTGCGTATATGAGAAGGTGCACAGGAGTCCTGAGCTCTTACTACACGTCAAAGAATAATCACTAGATTGACATAAAAACTAAGAAAATTCCATCACTAGTATAAGTCGGAACCATATAAAAGGAGGATACCCTACCTGAAGGGGATAACGAAACACGAGTTTTTATGCAACTACATTAGCACCTATATTATCGATGGTGCGCCCGCTATTTACAAGTGACGCCAACTTAATTTTTTATACGGCAGCATAGGTTTTCCACACGACGAATACAGCACGTGATTTTCTGGTTCCGTGGTAACGTTTTCTAAATACGTAATATAATTAAGCATAAAATTGAACATTTAAGCTATTTTTCGAAAAAAATAAACTATAAACATTAACATTATTTAAATTTTCATATTTAGATACCGTTTTACCCACTTTAAAATCATAAATGTGTTAAAATAGTATTATGTTTGATATATATGCCAGTTGTCTCAGTATTCAACATTTGCATATTTTAAAATCAAAAACTACTTAAGTACGAGTTTTTTTTTATAGTTTTAGTGTGTTTCTAGATGGATACGCCAATTTGTTTAAAGTTTACTTTCTTGAAGTTTGGGAGAGAATTTTGAATTACAGTCTTATATTTCAATTTATTGCTTTTCACTCTTACATTCTTGTGAAAAAATTTAAAGATAACTGTAACTGAGTGTGAAGGCTCTATTATTATTTTAAATTATATTAATTTAATACAGGTTGTAATAGCAATTTCCAAGGTAATGATACGTTTCATTTTAATGGTTCATTAAAATGGCAGCTGTGTCTCGAACTGCTATTATAAACAATGTAATACGTTTTAAAATAATAAATAGAGCCTAATAGATGGTTCAATACTGCTAATAATACATAGAGCCTAATAGAAGGTTCAAGACTGTTAATAATATATAGAGCCTAATAGAAGGTACAAGACTGTTCATAATAGATAGACGCTAATAGAAGGTTCAAAACTTTAAGTGCACCCAAAGACTTTTTTTATATTTCTAAACTGTTCCTTCCTCGGATCGTCAAAGTAGTTTAAGATTTCACTACCAAAGTCTTCGTCAGTAAAAGTATGATTTAGGAAGGTATTTGATACAGGATTGCGTGACAGTGCATCCGCGTTAACATTCATTTCTCCTTCTTATTAACGACATCATATTCAAATTCTCTCATTTCTATTTTCCAAAATGCCAAACGGGAAATACGGTCCTTTAGCCTGTTATCGGAGACTTCAGACGTGACTACAAAAAGTTCCTGAAAATGTTGGTATTGCAAAAGCAGTTCTGAGCATAATATTTGTTTTAATGATTCAAAGGCTTGTTCTTGAGCGTCCCCCCAATGAGAAGATTAGTTTTTCCTTAAAAGTGTGGTGAGAGAGATGGCTATTTTCACGAATATATTGATAAATCGAGGAAAAAAAACGGCAAGATCCAAAAATTTTTTAATATTTTTCACATTTCTTGGTCGTCGAAATTGGGATACGGCCTGTGTTTTTCGGTGGTCGGATTTTACTCCCTCCTCTGATATTACATGACCTATCGGGCAGCAAGGTCAAACAGCAAGTTCTTAATCTACCTTGAAGTTTCCTCATTTTCTCCATATGTTAAAGAGAATACATATATAACTATGTCGCTCCGTTGAAGGCCCCTTTCCATGCCTGCAAAGCGAATGAGAAATTGGGCATTCCGAGCGTCTTCACCAGAGCGAGAGGTAATGTACATTACCTTCCGCTCCTGAAACGCTCTCAAAATTTTTTCAAAATTTTTCCAAAACTTTACTATTTTTTTTAAAATTTATTTGTTTTATAGATTTCAAATTTTTCAAAATTATCGAATTTCAAAAATTTATCTATACTAATTTTCTACCCGATTGATTTTAAACTCTCGCACCCATTCGAAGAAAGTCACACGGCTGCGGCTAATATTAATGCGCGTGTATGTTGCCATTTTCAGGTATATTGCTCAACGTTATCTTCACTACGCGAGTAGCTTTTTCATATCGGCATATACCTTTACGATACAGCTTATGGTGTGCATTGGGATTCTGTGAGTTTTTATTTACGTGGATTAATCAAACAAACTTTTTCAAGAACACATATAATGTCAAGCTCTGACAGTGAAGAAGTTTGTGAAAATACACCTCCCGAATTGAAAGAAGCAGCAAAAGAGGCTGCAAAAGATGTGTTGCCAAATAAATCAAGAAAGACAACCGAAAATTCTTATGATGCTTTCACCAAATGGAAAAAAGATAATCAGGCTAAAATATCAGAGAATTGTTTACTAGTTTATTTCAAAGAATTCGGGAAGAAGTATAAGCCTTCCACTGTATGGGCACATTATCCAATATTGAAATCTGTAATCAAGGTGGAAAAACACATTGACATCAGCAATTATCATATTTTATTAGGCACTTTAAAGAAAAATACAATTGGATTTGAGAGTAAAATGTCTTAGGTGAACACCAGTGAACAAATAAAAAGATTCTTAGATGAAGCATTGGACGACATTTATCTTTCAAATAAGGTTAACCTAAAAAACTATATACAAACAACTTATGTGCTAACTTATAAACTAAAAATTAAATAAATGTATTATTTACGGGTCATAATTATTTTTGGTTTGATGGGATGCTGCCGTGGGGATGATATTACCAATGTTAACACCAAAGATGTCAGAAAGAAAGGACAATGAATTGTTGTAGATGTCCCTCAAACAAAAACAAACAAGCCACGTTAGTTCACAATTGATGCATGCTTAAACAAAATTGTTCAGAAATACTGGGATTTACGTCCACACATTTTGTCGTGATCGTTTCTTTCTTAATTACCAGAATAAAAAGTGCTATAGAAAACTAACTATTGGAAGAAATAAAATTGCCTCAACTTCAAAAGAAATAGCAACTTGGTTGACACTTGACAATTCTAAATTGTGTACAGGGCATGGATTGAGGCGTACCTCCGCAATTTTGCTATCCAACGCAGTGGGTACGATTATAGATCTGAAGCACTTAGGTGGATGACAATCGGATAAAGTTTCCCAGGGATACCTATTAAACTCTCTACGCAATAAAAATAGAATTTCAAAATTAAGTTGCTGCATCAATAATGCCTTAAGCAATGAAAATTTCTGATGAAAAAAGTCAACCACCATTTGACAATCAAGATGATTCTAAAGAAAATACAGTATATTCATAACCACCATCAAAACCTCTGAAAATCGAACACACTGAAGCTTCATCATCAATTAAGAACAAAATAATCTATGATGATTGATACTGGCTCTAATGCATTCTGAATTTATTTTTCGCTCAGTTCAGTATGAATAGTTACATTTTGAAAATCGGGAAGATGTACAGGTAGACGTATGTAAATGCAAACTCGCTAAACTGATTCTGATGGGCCAACATAACGTGTCTCTACAAATTGTGTTATTTCATCATGTTCAATAAGTGATTCATCTGTAGAGTTAGTGATTATCACTGATGCAGCATCATGTCCTTTATATACATACTTGTGTATGTATTTTATGGATTGTATACTGGAGCGAACTTGAACATTTAGATGACAGTTAAAAATTAATGATAATACTGGGCAATAAGGAACCACATAGCGATTATTTACTACATAATTATTGGGACTTATATAAGTTTTTTCAGTATCTCCACTGAATGTCCATGTATCATATGTTTCATAAACAATATTATGTAATTCTATATTAACTTGTGGATCAGGAATTTCTGCTGATATATATTTATTGATTTTTTCTACAGTATCAATTTTACTATGTGGAGGGTGGGGAGAAATTTGCCGAAAGATAGTTTTGAAGACGGATAATAATGCCGAATTTATTATACCGAAGGATAAATTTGCCGAAAGGTGAAATGTGCCATAGGGTAAAGTAATCGATTAACAAAAGTGCCGAAAAAAGAAGTTCCGATAGGCAAAAATGCCGATGGATAAAAATGCCGAAAGTTAAAAATGCCGAAATGTTGAATGGCAACGGGTAAAAACTATAAATATCGAATATTGAAAAGAAATGACCTAGAAACAATTAACACATTATTATACTACAGTGGCATATTCTAATAAAAGCACTTTTTGTCCAATTTTTCGTTTTCGGCAATTTTAACTGTTTGGTAAATTTATCCATCTGCAAATTTATCTTTCGATATATTTATCCCCACCCCATAACTCCTTTGTAAGAAGCAACTCGTAATTCAGCGTATATGATTTGCAGTATTCTATTCAATCTTTTTCAATTTTTACATAAGAATCAACAACATATTTTTGGAATAAATGACAACCTCTAATAAAAGGGTTGAAATTGCCCCTAATAGCAATTTTATTTTTAATGTAAGCTGCTCTTTATAATCTCTTTGTACCATCGTTACGAATCATATCTCTATGCTAACCTTGTGAACCATATGGATAAAGCAAAGGATAAATCCATGGTTCAACATTAGAATCAATAGTACTTACTTTTTGCAACTGTTTTGTGTTTTTATTTCATATAACAACGTAAGTATTAGGTATTTCTCCATCAGCAGTAGTAGAAAATACAGCAGTAACTTCATTTGTTCTCTGAAAATTGTAACGACGTTTATCCAAGCCAGGTTTTAATGAGAAAAGTAATTGCAGTTCTTGTGGTGACCCAGTATTCTCTTGATTTTTAAATTCTTCACTCATCATTTCATATGATTTAGCAAACAAATTGTAATCTCGCATAACTTTTTCAATTAATTCTACAATATTTAAGTCTACTCCAGCATTGAAAACCATCCGATATTCAATTGCTTCATTAGCATCAACAATAAAAAGTTGACCATATGAAGGTTGATGATTAACTTCAGGATTTAATGAAGTATTTATTTGATAATAAATGTGTCCCTGTATTTTGAAGCAATAGGGGCCAGGACGTCTATCACTAAAATTTATTATATTTGCATTAAAAGATGCAAAAGAAAATAAGTTATTGTATAAACGAATGTGTTGAAAAAAATGTCGAGACTGTTCATGTTGTGAATTAAATAATAGCTTTAATTCATGTGGAAAAGTTGGACTTTCTGTAAGAACAACATTTCCATGATTGCAACAATCATTGAAAGAGTTATCTTTATTTGATACTCTTTCACTAGGAAAATGCTGTGTATGACAGTTACTACAATTAACATTTATCTCACCAAGATAATTTTCTACGATGTCAGACATAGCATTATTCACAACAGTAAATATTGTTACATTTTGAGTAGTACTATTCATGTTTCTAGTTATATAACAATGATCAATGGAAGTGTTTGATGTATTAGTGCTATGTACTTATTGGCGGTTTGCATTGAATGAATTATTTGTATCGTGTAATTCTTGGAAGTTTACATTTGATAAATCATTTGTATCATTTACATAACTACTAACGTAGCAATGATTATCATCAACGGGTAAAACATTTAACGCATTTAATGAATTATTTGGAGAGAAAACACACAATGGTGTCTGCTTTGACTCTACCGGTTGGTGAATTTTATTATTTTTGTAGGAGTTCCTTATATAACAGTGATCATGATTAACGGATAAAATGTTTAATGTATTAATATCGATACTTTGTTCTTCTTCAAGATCAATATTTAATTGACTCTGATTTTCTCGATTTTTTCTTTCAATATACTTACGTTGATATTCTCTATGTTTCTGAAGTTTCTGTATTTTTAATATAGCTTCTTCTTCTTCTAACCTACTTTTCCTTTTAAGTTCCATTTAATAAAAAATATAAAATATTGTTAATAATAAGGAACAAATGAAAACAATGATAAGAATTAAACAGATTATTTATAAGTAGAAGAAAATATTTATTTGCCTTTATTTATGCACTTTTATAATAAAAATTAACTTAATAGATTCACCTTTAAATATACATTTTCCTTCAATTATACTTAAAATAATATACATCTTGTATAACATTTCAAACATTTGAACGTAGTAAATGACACAGTTTTACTTTTTAAAATATATTTACATTTCTCGTTATTTTTCACCTTTAATAAATCACCTTTGCTAAAACATAAAATATAAGATCACTTTTTGTTTATAAAATAATTCTCCTTTCACTATCTCCTTAAATTTACTTTATAAGAATAAACCTATTTTATTATGCACTTAAAACCGTGTTTTAATTTCTCCTTTAATCTTTCCTTAAATGTTTTTCTAAAAATTATCCTTATATTCTCCTATAATATTCCTTTTCCAAAGCCGCCTGCAAATTGCAAACCTCTTGTATAATATTTACAGATGCAAATAAATAGTAAAATAATAATAATTTATGAAAAGAAATTGAATACATACTTGTTTTACTATATTAACCAATGTTGCGACTGTTTCGTGTAAAAATGCGGTTTTTGTGTACTGTTTTTAATAAGTATGCAAAGGCATACATATCAATTAATGTACTTTGCACTCCTTGTCTTACTGTATGTTTTTAACAAACTGCAATTGTAAATAAAAAATATTTATTATTAGTATATCAGTATTATTTAAAGCATTTATGTACACTCGACATGGATTAATTCTGATTCGAATTATTTGACAATTCCATCGTGTAACATGGATATGGTCAATAGTAGGTTAGGTCGGCGGAAGTCACGCTTTCGCGAGGAGTTTCGGATCTCCTGAAACGCGCAGTCTCGATGGCGAAGAGAAAGCGAGACGAACATACCCAAACAGGATCGAAAATTCAAAATTAAAATGCATAATAAAATTATATATTGAATAAATCTTATTTATACACAGTTTTGTATAAGGCGTTTTAAATTATTTAAGAAATAAGGGCTAGGTGTGCCAATGGCATACTTTGCCTCGGCGCTTTACTCATGCAGCAAAAAAGAAATAATAACAAAAGGTATAAATAATTACATCAATAAATTCAATTTATGGACGAGATTTTTTTATTTGATAAATTTTATATATTTACAAACTGTCCATACAATAGGCCAGCTACAGACCGCCTGCAAGCTGTTTACTCTACCTGCAGAATTTGCAGGAAAGTCTCAAGACATACTTTTTTATAAAAGTCCAGCAGATATATCTATGAGCAATCTGCAGGGAGAGTGAAATCCTTGCAGATGGCCTGCGGACGGCCTACAAGACAGCCTGCAGGCAGCGTTGGATCTCGAAAGGTTCAGAAAGTCCAAACGCTACGTTCAGATCGTTGACTATACTATTAGACTAAGTAACTAATGACATATTTACTAAGATAATTGAAGTTATAAATATTCCTAGAAAAATGCTGATGCTTTTTTTTCTTCTAAGGGGTACAAGGAATATAAGCACCAGGCTAAGTCACCAACACTGATGCTTATAGATTCTTCTTTTTTTCTCTTTGATGATTGGTTTTTAGCTCAGCTATTTTAGACTCTAGTCTCAATAGCAGCCTATCTATCTGCTTTTATTTTCTTTGATTGATTCATCGCTCAGTTTAATCTAGACTCTAGTCTATGGTCAGTTTAGTTTCTTGTCTACCAATAGCAGCCTATCGTTTTCATCTCACTTTCAATTCGATACTATCGAACCTTCAATTCGATACTAATCGCTATCTCCCTTTTATACTAGGATTAATGCGCTTTAATAGAGCATCAGAGTTATATAAACTATTTGATGCTTATAAATAAATATTTTCCATCCTCGCTGCACATATACGTTTTCTGTAGAAGAATTATTTCACAGCTACTAAAATCAAAAACAATGTCCATAAAGTATATCATAGCAGCTCACACTTTCATCATTCCTGACTGACAACTTGTCTCTTCGCACCACTTCACAACTCGCACTCTTAAAGACTTCAATTCTCAGAAGCTCGAAAAGTCCGAGCCCAACCGTAGCGCAATTTTTTCGAGAACTACGCAGCTCGTTTGGCTCCTTGTATTTTTAGTTACACGTTACGCGCGTAAGCCGCAAAGGCGCGAGAAAGATTCATTCGCGGTCCGTACATAAATTGCATTGCGCAGCGGAGAAGGCGAATCGACAAGCAATGGAGTCGGGAGTAGCCGCGAAAGAATTATATGCTTCCCGTTTTTAGAAGGTGAAATGAGAAAAACAGAGAGAGAAATAAAGAAAGAGAAATAAAGAAAGAGAAGTCACGACAGCCTCACGACTTAGCCGCGCTTGTGCGTCTTTTATCGGGGTACACTGCGCACGAGACGTTGAACGTGAAAAATACGCGTAATGTATTACCCGCGAATGTGGGGAATTCCTTCTTTTTTATGCACTTTATTTTAGTGTCGAGTGGATTTTAAATGTCGACGGCAAATTCTTGATTTCAGATTTATGCGATTTCGATGTAATGGCTGTAACGGTAGTTGAAGACCTTTTCGCTTGTGGTATCATAGTATAGAGAAGCTGTAAATTATTGAAGATAACGAAGCTATTTATGTTATTTCTTTTTTCATAATATTTAAATAAAAGCAACTCTAGAATAGCTTAATATTTTAAAGACTTTCGGACGAATGAGACCAATAATAAAATAATAATATTTTTGACTATTAAACAAAAATTAAACAAAATATCCTACCTTAACAGATTACTTATACTAACCAACTATTTAGATACCGATTGCTTTTGTGATAAAATAAATAAACCAGTAAAACCATTGACATAAAGTGTATTCTGAAGACTTAAGGGAGCAGGCCTGGGTTAAACCCAAAAAACAATTTTTTTTTACTAGTCCAGGAATTTTTTTTCTTTCTTTAAAGCATCATTCTGAAAATTTTTATACTATAAATACTTAGTAATATCTTAAATTTTATCGTTATAAAACCTCAAAATCTTGATCTTACACGTCACAATAAATCACTATTTTCAATACCATATTTATTAAAGTTGCTAAATATTTTTTTCGACGGTTATTCGACTCCTTTTGACATGTATTACAAAAAGAGCGAAGCACATTTTCTTTAAAATATTTTTTATTATTCTTTTACGGAGACCCAACTGTTTTAAATAAAAGATAAAATAAAAAAATTTCAAAAAATCGGTTAGATCTCAGAAAAAAAAATAATAAATATTTTAACGAAAAAGTGCTTTGCGAGTGCATGTAAGGAACACAGTAACTTTAATAAATATGGTATTGAAAATAGTGATTTATTGTGATGTGTAGAATCAAGATTTTGAGATTTTAAAACGGTAAAATGTAAGATATTACTAAGTACATATAGTACAAATATTTTCAGAATGATTACTTGTAAACATAAAAACTTTCCTGGACTAGTAAAAAAAAATTTCTTTTGAGTTTAACCCAGGCCTGTCCATTGTATTCGAAATTTCGTTTTTCTTAAAATATACGCATCAGAATCAAATTTCCTTTTCAGGGTTGCTTTATTTCCGGAAAATACATATAGGAAGACTTGAATTATTATCAAAATCCAAAATTAGCAATTACGTGATTAGGCAAGTTTTCGATTCGGATAATAATTCGAGTATTAAGCTATGTATCTAAATTAAATGAAAATTTTTAATACAATTTATCGGCCGGTAAAGTAGGTCTGACGCATCACCTTAATATCCTGCTCTCGAAGGATCCAAAGTCTAATTTAAATTTTCTTTACCGGAATATAGGGGAAGGTGGGGCAGTACGGGCACCCTAACTTCAAAAGAATCCTGTACTTTCTATTTTGTACCAATACAAATTATTAAAAGTGCTTCTTAAAGTAGAATATCTCAAGATTTAGATACATTATTTTTTATTATAAAATATATATTGCATTGTTTTTTATAATGCAAAGTACAATACCGCTAAAACTGCCCATTTTCCCCACCCGTGGGGTACGATTGTCATGGAGGTGGGGCACGATTGGCACGGTGAATTAATGAAAAATTTATTTTAAAAAAAATATTGGACGTTACTATTAAATTTGCATTTTATAGGATTGAGGATCAAAACTAAAAACCAGACCATTTCATTAACACTGACTCTTTCACCAACATCTAAGACTCCGACTCCGAAATGTTAAGGGCGCAAAAGTAAGGTTAAGAAAATCAGCTGTTAAACTCTGCGGAAATAAATTGACGGCTCACGTATGCCAATCGTGCCCCGCTAGTGGTGCCAGTCGTGCCCCATTTTAGAGTATTTTTATATGTAATATTACTTTTTTCCTAAGCATCGGAGATCATCAATCAAAAATACTATTAAAAATTTACGATTTAAACTGTAAAAGTAATTCCCTTTCGAAGCTCATATGATTTATTTGTTCTTGAGAATTAGATTAGAATTATGGAAAAAACAACGTTTTGAAGTCCTCAATTTCTAATAATTCTCATACGATTTGTATTAATTTTTTTCATTTAGGATTTGCAGAGGGAAAAAGTAAAAGCTATTTACAACATATAAAAAATACTATCATGTTAGAATATTCATTTATTTAGTGAACATTTGAATGCCCAATCCACCCGCCAAACCCATCGTGCCCCACCTTCCCCTAATGATGGTTCAAAATCGACCAAAAATCTTCAAATTTAGATTAATTTAGATACGTTGAGGTTAAGTACAATCCGTTAACTTTTAGGCTAAGAAGAATGAAATTAGATTTGCTAATATTTAATTATATTTCTATAATTTAATGTACCAAATTAATCGTAATACGTAACTCTATATTACAAGACTGTATTCCAAGTAATCGCAAATCGTATTATAATTGATTAACAGCTTTATATTTTTCAGCCAAAATTTTTAAATCACCAGCAATCAATCTTACACGAATACAAACCAGCTTATCCATATTTCACTAGTAGGTCGAAGTCCGATTTATTAATTCACCTAATATAACCCAAGCCCCTTATAAAAATTCCATATACTTTATATTTATCGCACAGGCTAATTCAAGTGAGCGCCACGAACGAATTTATAAGTTCCGCCGTATAAACGAATCTGAAAGCCCATCTTATTTTAGCTCTCCCCCCCCCTTCTCTCTCTCTCTCTCTCTTTCTCTCTTTCTCTCTCTCTCTCTCTTTCTCTCCCTCACACGCGGACTATCGTAAAGATTAGAGAAGCTGTTCCCTCGTCAGCGGATCACCTCCACAGCTTCCCTCCTTTTTTTCTTCTGGATTTATTATACGACCAAGCATAAGCTTGAGCTAGGCTGCGCTCGATCTCTCTGTCTACTCTCTGCGTTCTTCCAGCGAATCGAGCGAAGGTCAAGCAATATTTTTAGAGGATAAATCTCCCGTCAAAAATAGTGTTTGTGCGTGTGTGTATGTGCATCTTGATAGACGCGGCGCGATCTATGGAAGCTGTACGCTGATGATCTTCCAGAGAAGGAGAGAATGAGAAGCTGCTGACTGTAAATCTCGCTCGGAGGTATTCATGAAAGAGAGGTTATTATTCGCGTACCGAGTCTCGCGTGCGATGAGCCGCACACGTTGCTGCCGCCGCTGCTGTTTCGCGTGTCTGGCGCCTCCGCGTAGATAAATACTGCGTGGGGATGCTTCCGTGATGAGAAGTTAATTCCAGTGGCGAACGAGTTTCTGATGGTTTATAGAAATAAGAGGAATCTTGACTATATCATGATAGTAAACTCTTTGTAGAGTGTACTTGTTGCGGATTATATCGAAAATTATATCAAACCCTAAAAAGCATATATTTTCATTCTCAGAAGTTAGTCGATACAGTAATGAAATAATATTATCGCAGATCTCACTTTTGATCCTACCTGCATAAGTCAAAAATTGATGTCATCTTTTTAGATTACACTCATTTAATTGCATTCAAATAATATGAAAGTAATATATATATATATATATATATATATATATACACATATTAATTCTTCAATGCATAAAAATAAAAATTGTATCATTTAAATTTTCATCATATTATTATAATTAATAGATACCTACATAGTGTTAGTTATGTAGTAAAGCTAGAGTCCTAAGTCTATGATTTAACAATTTTGATAAATTATAATTATAAAAATAATACTAAATTAACCGACTGACGGATCAGATAGCTACTAATAAATCATTTGATAGAGACATGTTTTATATTTATAAGACATTGATACATCATTTAAAAATAACGCGTAGTATTGAAATCCGGTGTATAAACTTGTATTAATATTTGTTAAAAAAATTTAACTTTGATTAAGTAATCTTTTCATTTAATCTATAAGAGCAATCATAAGATCTTCGTGCAATGCTTGTTAAATACTAAAAAAGTGCTCTGTGCAGATAGTTTATGACTGGAATAATAGTAATTAAAAAATCAAAATATTTTCATATTTACCCTGGCTCAGAAAAGTTTCCCTCTTTGCATTAGAAATTTTTATGTTTACACCCTGTCAAGATTAGACATGTTGTCGTCCATTACGGCACGAAAACTTTTACGACACAAATATTTGAAATACTAGAGCTGCTAGAATCTCAACTTTAAAATTCAAGCATGTTCCTATTTTTAGTTCTATCACATAAGGCTTACCATGTAAGACATACTTCTAGATATGTACAGTCATTAGTCAACTAGTCCAAAAATTCTAGTTACGATTGCGTAACTTAAAGGAATGACTTAAATTAATGTCATAAGTACTTTATCACTGAATTTATATGAAAATATAACATTGCTAAAATTGATGATTATAAAATCTTATTTAAACGTTCACTTAAGTAAAATTAAATTACAGAACACCGAGATTTATCATATGATCATACTATTATTGAATTGATTGTGATAAATTGATTAGAATATTATATAAGAACACATTGAGATATAATGGCATCTGCTCTTTGTTCCGATCGTCGCAGCCGATAACCGAAAAGTCGTGTCTGAAATGATGGATTGCTCGCTGGCAAGACACACAAAAGATGATCAATCGAAAATGACTATATCTTTTACTAAGGCGAAAAGCCACTGGACCACTCGAAGTGGCTTAGATGGAAATGGCTTCCAGGAAAAGGCACTGCACGATTTACGTTGCAGTTCAAACGTTGAACTGTGGGGACCTTTTCATCTCTTACGTATTTTAAGAATCCGCCACAAAGGCTCGTTTCTGGTATGCTAATCTTGAGTGTGCGTTGTGAGTTCCTTTTGACTGTTTACGTGTAGATTCGTATCTATATTCAGTTTGAGGGAAAGTCTACAGATTTCGGACAAAAGAAGGTAATAGCCAATTTTGAAAGCTACTTATTTTAATACATGATATCAAAACAATCAATAATAACATTATATATTTCAATAACATGAGAGTATATTCTATACAGTGAATGTTCATTTATTCTATATTTTCTTTATATTGTCACCTATAGTTTAACAATAATATTTACGAAATAATTTAAATTGTGTTTATCTCATTTTTTTAGTCTAATAATTGCCCCATTATTTACTCTACTATCATTTTTATTATTTTGTAAAATACACCGAGAGAAACCAATCTGCTTACAGAGGTATCATTTCATTATTGTTCTTATTGCAAATGGACTTAACTGAGTGATTGTAAAAAAAGTTCAATTTCGTATGTCCTATACTGTTAAAAGTACCTTAGAACATAAAACATTTTTAAAAAGTTTATGGATTGTTATAATTCATCATATAGAAGATTCATCTTTCGGTTCAAAAGTTGAAATGATCCGTTAATCAGAATAAATCACGTTTAATTGTTATTGTAATTATCGTGGCACATTTAATTTGGTTGTAATTTTTGTGACACGTGTTTTTGACGATTTATCAACGATTGAGAACATAATATGACAGCTTGTGTAACAATCAAAATATAACCTATTTAATCAATTACATCAGTCTACACACTTTTTTTGTCATGTTACGTATATTAAAAAGTATTAAATAATTACTATATATGCTAATAAAATTACAAGTTTTTAATGTTAAAATGGCATGTGTATAAAGATTTTAATGCTTTTTAATATATGTAACATGGCACGAAAATGTGTTGACTGATGTAATTGGTTGAATAGGTTATATTTTGATTGTTAATAAAGCTGTCATATGCTCATAATCGTTAATAAATAATTAATTACACGTGCCGTGAAAATTACAACCGACTGTGCCAAGATAATTACAATTTTGACAGTTTAACGTGATTCATTCTGATTAACGGATCATTTTAACTTTGTAAACGAAAGGAGCATGAATTATATACATTATTCATCATTAATTATAATATATTATATAGGGTAGAACGGGGTAATGCCGGTCACTGGCCAATTCCGGTCACCCTTATTTTTAATAATCTAAACATTTTTAGGTAATAATTCGAATAGTATATCAAACGCAACATAAAATGCAATTAATCTAATGCCAAAACAACCTTCTATTCAGTTTTATTAAGGAATTATACACAATCAAAGTTTAGGCCTACATTTCTTATAAGAAATGTAGTCTATAAAATAAGGTTTTATGCATATTATTTGTTACTTTATGAAGTTATTTTTTGCAACTTTATTAATTTGAACAATCTAAGAATACGAAGTAGTGAATATAAAAGAGTATAAACTTATTGCTTTGTTGTCATTTCAATTTAAATTACTAAGCAGAATTGGGGTAATCCCGGTCACAATGCTATTTATATGAGGCACCCGAAAGTAAGGTTAAGAAAACGTTGCGCTGTGTTTTGAGGTAGGGCAACTTTGCTTTAGTGTTTTTGATTGGACAGTGGTTATGTTACTACATATTTCGCTGTGTAATTACGAATAATAATACGACGGATCATATGAAGGTTCATATAATTGATTAAAAGAAATTTTTCACCTATAAAAGTAACTTTTTAATAGTGACCGGAATTGTACCAAGGCTGAGCGGTATTACCCTTTGATGTGGGATAAATCCGGTCAAAATGCTTTTCTTTATTTCGACTTATAGCTTCAATATCTAAAATTTTTATATTAAACCAATAAGAAATATTTAACGTCAACGGTTTGAACTAACATAATAATTATTTAAAGTTAAAAAAACAATTTGAAAGTAGAAATAACAAGCAGGTTTGCTTGGGTAACCGGCAATACCCCGTTCTCCCCTATATGACAAATTATAACATTCTACGAACTTTTTAGAAATGTTTTATGTTCGAGATACATTTAATATACGACATACGAAATCCAACTTTTTTGACAATCACCCAGCTGATTTGGTACCTATCCCACTCTTATGTAAAAGACACTCGAGTGAACGACACACTTGATTGAAATTCTATGTGATATTTGACTTATACAAAACCAAAATTCAGTTTATGTTTCCAAATCACACTCAACTTGACTTTTTCGTCATTACAGGGCAATGTCAATTATACAGCAAAAGTTATTATTTCTGTTTATACACAATTTTCTATAAAAATTTCCATCTTTTTTATTGCGTAAAAATTTGTATGATATATTCAAAGTAAAAAGCGCATAATTGATATTAAATGTTATTATGCATGAAACAAGTTTTATTATAATTGTGGCATTTTTTACAAAATCTTGAGTACAATTTCAATTATTAAATAGAAATAAAACATTTTGTTACATAAAATGCAATTTTTGTTACATAATCTGTTTAGTGTTCATAATAAAGTTATTTTCTGTACATCCAATAAGCTCGTGATTAGTATAATCGAAACATAGGCAATGCAATTCTTATTTTCTATGTCGCTTAATTAACATTTTTTAAACCATAATATTATTCGACAACCTTCAAACGTCGCTCTAATTCCATAAATACCCCGTACACTTTGTCCAACAAGACATACACACAATCTCACATAAAGCTTGAAAAATTACCGCACTTTACAAGTCCGGGCGATCACACGGAGCCGCTCTCGAAACGGCCCGAAGTTATGAAAAATGTAAACAAGCGTGCGCGCGCGCATGCGTTTCCGCCTTTGAAAAACTCTCGGCGCACTTAGCGGATGCCGCGGGGTTGAGCTCCCAGCTCCCACAAATATTGTGCCAGCTGTTTGAGCCGCTGCGCCCGAGGCGTATAAAAGCAAAACGGAGTAGAGGAAAAAAAAAAGAGGGGCGCGCTTTCAAGTGGAGATTGATATGCGACTCGCGTGCCTCTCCACGAAATTCGACCTTATTAACAGGACATTTTATACTCAGGGCCGAATTGCAAGCGGCGAGCGCGACGTGTCTTTCGGGCTCGAGCGTGACAGATACAAAAATGGGGGTATTTTTTAGCATGGTTTATTTGGGAGAAGAGAGAATTTGTCAGAAGCAAACGCTAAGTAATGAGGCATACGTTTTTAATAAAGGTTATTAAGATGATAACTAATTTTGGTTTATATGGGTTTAATGTGTAATGGATAATGATTAATTGTAAGTAATTTCATGTAGGAATTTTTGGTAAAGAAACCCCAAAAAGGTTATAAATCAATTATAACGTTAAAAAAAACTCTATATGTATGTTTTATACTTCTACAAAATTAACTACCTTAATTATCCTGTATGTTGTGATAAGCTTTTCATTATTCATATTATTTTTATTAAGGTGTATGACTCATATATTTGTATTGAAAGGCAAAAGAACTGTTTTTTATTTTAGAACACTTTGTGGGAAGTCTTGAGAGCAAGTGAATGTCCAAATTAGAAAAAATTAGTATACTTATAGTCACACAAAAATAACAATTTATATTGCATTACATACGACATTGAACTTTCGTCGCCATTATCTCAAGACACGTTTAAAAATTGCTGGGGTCTATAGATTTGAAAAATTTAAATCAAAATCTTAGGATAACTTGTTTATGTTCTTTGCAATAAAAGTTAGTATCTTTTATAACTATATTGTAACAAAGTCTAGTACACTGATATAATAAAAATTAGATTTTTTATTTATCTGTCAAATAATAAAATGTTTAGTTTGATTGCAGATGAAAAAGTATATATACCCAGTTTTCGACGCTCTATAAAAAACATATGCGTAAGTGGTTTTTTGAAAATTTATGAAAAACCTATAAAAAATTGCAAGACAACATAGTTTGAGTGTAGAACAAGTTAAAACTTCTTGTAAATTTGAATTTAGTATCACACTGTGATCACTTCACCAGAATCATACCTTAATTTTCTGTCCAAAAGAACCACCCATACATAGTATTACCCTGCAGCTGAACATCAAAGCCGCACAGTCCACAAAATTTATAAAACTGGCTCCAAACATCAAAGAAAATAAAGCTAATTTATATGCTCAACTCTTGAATAATGTATCCATTTCACGGACACCACCCATAATATTTCACAGCAACTAGTCCACCCGAGAGCCGCTCAGCGTAAATATCTCATTCCCCGCGTGGTATACTTGAAAAATCAAAATGAAAAAACTGCGACAAAGAGAGCCTCGAGCTTCTCGGAACAGTGTCTGCTGCGCCAGGATTGTCTTTGTTTCTCTTGCTCCCTCGCAGCCGTATATAACCTCTACGTATATATATAACCTTATACCACTAAGGCTCGCGCGAAAAATGGCATAACGCTCTAGACGCGACAAGGCGAAATTAAAAGGGCCCGCGCGCAAAAAGAAGAGCGGAACGCGGAGCAAAAAGAAAGGAGTGATATAATCCCGAGCGCGGGGCATCAGTCGTCGTTCCATCCGGAATTCACGAGGGCGATATTATACGCGAGCGCGAGCGTAATGGGAATACTGGTGAAATTCCCGGAGGAGGAGCTTGCGTTCACCTCGCGTATTTTTTTAAGACGAATGCTGTGGGACACAGATCGCGGATGAGAAGAGGAGAAAGAAGAGTATCGCGTATAGAGGTGGGTATTTAGAGAGTCCGCGTTTTGGATGCATTTTTCGGCGTGCGGTTTGATACTGAATTATGCGTGAGTCGGATGCAAAGACAAATGTAAAGAAAACGTCTTTTATGTTTCGAAAAAGAAAAAATTGGAGAAATGTTCTTGCACCAAACACCTATAAGTCTGTATGTATGTACATAGAAATTTTATTTATATATAATAGTGGGCTTGCGAAATTTATTCCATAGAAACTCCATTTATCTAAGTACTGCACTTTTTATAAGAATAATTCTCTCAGTCTACATTAAGTTTTATGCTTTTTATGCAAAGTATTCTATTATTGTGATAACTATATCCCATCGAAAGTAATAGTGAATTAATGAAGAAATGAGACCGATAGAAGGATAATTAATCTGAGTAATACGTTTTATTAATGATCATAAAATGTGTAATGAATTTGAGTGCCATTTCAGATTCCTCAATCGTATATAATAAATCTTTGGATTTTCGGAAAAACGAAATTGAATTTGCCCGGCGTTAGGACAAATTTTCGTCCGATATTCAACATGTTACGTTACTTAAAAAATCTTAACTGCAATTAAAGTCAGTGACTAGTGCTGCTATGCCTATATCGAAACATATTCAAACGAACACTGTCCGTTATTAAAATATGTTTGGATATAGGCACCTTTCCTCTATGATAATTAAATGAAAAATAAAAGTATTTTTATGTTCGTGAAGATAACTTACTTTCTTTTATGAAAAATTAGGATAGATACCACGAGTTACTGCTTACACAATCTTTATGTTCCTCTTTCCTCACTATTTCCATTGGCACTTTCTTTGAAGTGATACAAGTGTTTTCACAGATTTCTCAGCTCCCCACTGAAATTTAATATAAAAATTTTCACTTTCATCCTACGCGTGACGAAAGATTCTCTCTTTCTCTCTCCCATTTACAAATACAACTCTCAAAAGCAAAACTAGGTTACCAGAGTCTACGATTTCTTCCATCTGCGAACCCAAGAAAGGAATTCCCGAAGGGAGACCTATAACCGACTCGCGTAAAACACCGCGAGCGACTTTTAACGACTCGCACACGCATACACGCGCGTATCCTTCTTCCACTCGAGGGGCGTGGGGTTAACCTATTTTAAGTCATCGGGAATGCGCACGTATCCCACGAACAATGCACCGAGTAAAGGCGCTACCACGGAAAATGACTTACTTTTATCGCCTACGAAATAAGGCCTCGCTATATACACGCCTCTTTCTCTCGCGACAAAGTCACACAGCTGGCTGTTTTTTTTTGCTTCGAATGTCGGGTTTTTCTTCTCTGTTTTTGCGTCGCGCATCTGAAGAACGGGAGGCAAGCAGCATCTTGCGGCATCAGAGTTATAAGCGCGTGCAAAGCGGTGGTCGCGACGAGAGCAATTTCCTGATGGCGTTATGAAAGACGTTCGCAGCTCGTACGCGCGCGCGGGATAATCGTAAAGCAGCCGTAAAATCGCTTTTTTGTAAGATAATAAAGTGAGCTTCGGATGACGCAATGGAATGTCGTGGTACAGGGAATACCGATCGATTGGCAATTCATACTTTTTTTAAGATATCAATTTTATTGGTCGTTCAGGCTTTGATTCGCACGCTTTGATTTGTGTGTTTTTTTTTCGGTGTAGAATGTGCTGAGTTAATTAGGTCTTAGAATTAATAAGATTTCTGATTAGATAGTACATGTTTGATTTATATTGAAAAAAATTAAATATAATATATTATATGGGTGCTGTAAATGAAAGTGTTTCAAGGATTGTTTTAGTTACCTGATGTATACGGCAAGTAGAGTATTAATTTCTTCAGAGAATATAGATTATAATCGTATATGTGCTTGTGCTATTTGCTAAGAACAATTAATTAGAACTGTCAATAGTTATATTTCAATCATGAAATTTAAAATATCATTTTGCTTTATTACAGTATAGCATATAATTCTCTCATTACTACCCATATATAATGCTACCCATAAAAATATAAATTATTACTTAATTTTGAACTAATAATTAAACTGTAATATATCCATTAAAAATAGACCATAATTGTATTTACATTTTAAGAAAATTTTTAACTTGAATAAACAATAGACTTTATCACAAGTCTAACATTAGTCAACTAAAAATTCATAGCACCTCGACTGTATGCAAACATGCAACACGACGCATGTTTTTTTTTTTCAATTTTTTTCTCTTCAATTGTCGGCTACAATATCAATTTGCTTATTGTACTCACGGCATTTAAAACGGTGTATTGTCATAGCCTTGTTTTCACACGCTAGTATATGTATACGTCGACTTATGCACAGCATAGAATTTGCCCGGAGTCGGTTACATAAGTGCATAACCGAAGAGAGCAACGTGTGTATGCCTAATCACCCGAGTAGCGTGAGGAAGACAAACACAAATTACACTAGCCCGAGATAATAATACTCGAGCTTTACAATGTTCCTAGCTCGAAGATTATTCAGTACGAGAAAACACAGATAAAAATATAATTTATAGGATTATTAGTTGTTAATAATTGTGTTGAAATAGCAAACTATTTTTGTTATGAACGTGTACCAATGTTTAATTTAGAGTAATTTATTTTCTTGTAATATAGCAATAAAGAAAGTAATATTTGTTATTTATACCAGGATAGTCGTCATAAATAATATACATACATTTTGTAATTTATTTCTTCGTTTCTTTGAGACAAGTGTTACTAATGAATACAATTTTTACAAATATAAAACTTAATACCAGACAATAACAGACAGCTTTATGCAGTATGTATATTACATATACATAATACAATGCTTCTTTTTTAATTGATACATATACAAGTAGTAGGTTGCAGATCCAATCTCCTCCACTGAAAAATCCAGAAAGACATTTTCTTTAAATTTTCCCGAAAAAAACTATTTATTATTAGTTTAAACTTTTTAATATTAAATAAATGTTGAGAGTAATATTTTTTAATTTCATAATAAAACTATTTTATTACAAAAAAATTATCTTTTCTCAAGTCCAGATAATTATTTTTCATTAATTTTTCATATAGCAAAAAATTAAATAAGCACCTTTAAGTTAATATAATGCATCTTCAATCAACTGCTTGTTATTTAAAATGGTAGATATAAAAAAGTACTTAATATATGTAATGTAAAGTTTTGTTTACATAGAAGAGCATAACAGATTAGATTATTTTTATTTTCAAAAGTGGATTCATGTACAATTTATTCAAATAAATGATTGCAGTTGGTGTAGCATTGCAATAAAGTAAGTAATATTTTTATGTATTATAGAAGAATATCTTTATAACGAATATAAATAAATATTCAACGTATTCGATTCATTTACAGTTGTTGTAAATAACTAAAGAATAGAACATTTAAATATATAACATGTAATGCTGGATAATAATATTAAGTTAAAAGCATCTGTTTAAAAGAAACATTCTCACCTTACATAATTAAATTCAATAAAATAAATTAAAATTAAAATTAAAATCACTTTTTAAGACATTTACTCAGATTTTGACCGCAACATTTCATCGTTTCAGTATAAAACTTAATTTTTAATCGCTTTTGTCCAAGTCTATTACACTTCACTAATCTCGCATATTTAAAAATTTAAAATCCACCTTCACATACAATCTCCTGCGAAGTTCCTCCTCGTCCTCTCCTTCTCCCATTCTTTGCATCTCTCGCCGCGCTACACGCAACTTCCTCTCTTTCACTTCGCGTTGAATCCCTTATCCTCTCCTGCAACGCTGGACCGCGGCGCTGCGCGCGCTCATCGAGATGGAAGAGCAGCCGCTCGCAGCAACAGCAGCGGCGCATTATCAATTATAATCTCCGTGGAATGAGCGCGGTATATTGTAATACACACGCGCGGTCGCTTTTGTTTATGCCGATAAAACGCCGGCGATAAGCCGTAATGCGCGCCGTGCGCATCGCGATGCGCCTTTTTGCCGGCAGGACTTCGCTGCAGATTATGGTGCAGTTGGCGCACTCGGTGCCGCTTTTACGCGTGGGTCTTGTTTTTACGCTCATGGTATGATGCGCGTGGCTGCTGTAAGTGGCCGTTTGCTACCGAAATGTTTAGCGTTTAACGCGGTGATTCGGGGACTGTTAAGACTTGAGGATGGAGATTATTGTGGAGCGTATTGTGATTCATTTCTTAATTTAATTTTATTTTTTTCTTAATTAATTTATTCTTAAATAATATATTTAGGAATTGTTGAGTTTGAACTTATCTTTTATACTTATTGCAATTTTAATTATATTGTGCTGTTACTTTTTAGTCAAATCCAAAATAAATAAAGTTATATTTTAAAATTGAGCTATTTATACATTATTGATTACATACTTGAACAGTTTTATCCCTACAAAAATGTAAGCTTTATAGGTGCTTATTCACAGTAACAAGCAAATATGTGTATCTACTATTTTACTTTTTCATAATAATCTAAATTTCAATAGTCAGACTCGATTGTATATATTTAATTATAAATAGTTTTTTTTTAATTTTCTTATTATTAAATGCCTTAATCATAATACGAGAGACTCAACTGCATTTTATAATTATAAATAATATAAGTACTATTTTACCTTTTACAAGGTAAACACTGCTGAGTAAAATAACTTAAGAATAACACGGAAAACTATCTTAAAAAAAATCAACAAAATCGTTTTAAAAGAAAATAACCATAATTGACCAATCAAAAAAATGTTGTTTGCCTACCCTGGTACAAACCAATCTAATTGATTTCTACTAATGTAATTGTTATTTAAAAAACCAAAAGATTATCCCTTCGCAAAACTAAACTATAATAATAAAATCCAAATTAGTTCAATAGTTCAGGAATTCTGAGCATACACACATGCGCGTGCGCGCACCCATATACGCACGCATACACATACACGCACGCTCAAACACGCACGCATGCACACACACACACACACACACACACACTCACAAACATACAACACAGACATACTCTCACGCACGCACTAACGCACGCACTAACGCATGTACACACACACACACACGCACACATACACATACACACACACACCCACACACATACACACACACACTCATATACACACACTTATAGGTAATTTTCTTTATCGAAGTGTGTCCTGAAAGCTTTAGTAAGACAAATTAAACGTCCATTGCATCCTAAAATAATGTATTATGTTCCAATAAAAACACAACATCTAATAAACTAAATTAAAATAATTCAAAATGACCATACAGTTTACATAAAATTTACTGATTCTCAGCAAATCATTTGTAAAAATAATTTTTCTTCTATTATTTTAAAAAGTAAGGTTTAAAGTTTGTCTTCATTAAATAATAAAACAAAACGTTATTCAGCGAACCATTAATATATATATCGTTAATCAAGAGCAACATTGAACACTATAATAAACTACTCCCTTCAATACAATGAAAGCAAGACTTTTCTCAACATGTGATAATCCTAATTCATAGATATTCCATTCAAGAAGCGTATTCAAGACGAGCATCAGCGAACTCTACTAAACCCGTCCCGAAGCTCGCCACAAAATATATATAACTTCGTCAGCCCCAGACGTCCTACAGACCCGCCGCGCACCGCAAACGAGAATTAATTATACCCCGCTCTCGTTAAGAGGTCAGTGGCAATTCGAATTTCAAGTTATATATATGTATACAGATAATCGAGGCTGCGCACGCGCCTCGACCAGACCTCGGCCGCGACCTCACGTCGGGGACGTGCTCTTTGAGGAATCGCGGTTGCTACTGCACGCGCTCCGCGGCATGGTTGGGTTGGAGTTACTCCGGCGAAGGTGTCTCCGAGGCGTGGCTATTTACAATTATGTAAGCGCTGATTTTTATGTACGACAGGCCACGCTTGTCATTTGCGTATGCTGGATTTTTACTTTCGATGGTTCGAGCATTCTCGATGCAGTGAAGAGTTTTGTTTACGTAAGAGGTGAGTGCAGAGTTGATGCTGCTGAGAGGAATTGCAGATTACTTGAAATTTAATTGATAGTGTGCATTGTGGTAGTCAGTTGGGTATAGCAATTCAAATTTTATAAGAAAATTTTATTTCTCGAATCTGAAGAAATAGCGAAGAAACTTTACGGTATAAAGGATCTTGTAAAGATAATACAAAAGTTTTAAATGCATACAGATACTTACGAAAATTTCACAATTCGTTAATAATATTAAATACGGAACCAAAATCGAGTATATTTAAGATTCTCCCGATCGCAAGAAATGTATAATGCACATTATATTGCAAATTATAATATTTTAGCAATATGTACATGTACATACGATATATATACATATATATATATATATATATATATATATATATATATATATATATATATATATATATATATATATATATATATATATATATATATATATATATATATATATATATATATATATATATATATATATATATATATATATATATATATACTTTGTAGGTTAAATTCAAACGCGTTCTGGAAGAATGAATCTGTGTTGGGTGTACATGCATCCGATAATAATCCGAGCGTATCTTAAAAAAGATAGAAATAACAAAAGCATGAAAAACCTCAATGCAAGCAGATCAGATATTCCATTTAGGATGCAGCACCTGCATGCTAATACTATATAAGACCACTACAATTTATACTATAATATATCGTGAAAATTCGCACAATAATGTATTCTACATTGTTTAATTATAAATAAACTATTGAGCATTTTTTCAACGTGATATTCCTTAGTAGCAACTCCAGACTAGAATCAAGCCACTTTTTCATAAACAAAAGTCTTAGCTATAGTCAGACCTACTTTACTCGATGATAATAAATATATTCAAATATTTCGTTTTAGGCAAAAAATACGCATCAGAATAAAATTTAATTTTCAGCGTTGCTTTATTTACGGGAACATATATAGCGGAACATTCGAATTATTATCAGAATCATAAATTAGCAATTACGTGATTATACTAATTTTTTATTCTGATAATAATTTCAGTGTTCTGGTGTGTATTTTCCCTAAATAAAGCTACCCTGAAAAGAAAATTTGATTCTAATGCGTATTTTTTGAGAAAAAATAAATTTTCAAATAGGTAAATTTATCGGCGAGTAAAGTAGATATAACGCATCGCCTTAACAAACAATAAACAATATACAGAATATAGTTGCGAATCTGTTAACCAATGGCAACGCTATAAATAGCCTAACAATAACGGGCTCTCAGATTTTTAAATTTAAGAGGAAAGAAAAATTTAACAAGATTGATATGAAATGTTTATAGTTACTAGTCTGAAAATCATCTGATCTAAACTCAAAATAGTCACATTTCTACCAGGTTACTTGTAGTACAAAATATTGGATATGTAACAGTACTCCTATTTATGAATTTTATGTAAAAAATTAATTAATTAAGTACAATCAAATATGTACAGTATATCTTCAGAAAATCGTTGATTTTCTTATTTACTTATACATGTATTACATTCGCGACATCAGCGTCTGCCGGTTTTTGCTGTTTCTGCCGATTACGTTCATACATAAATTTCCTTGAATGCAACAGTACCTCGTCTCTGCATTATTTTGGAAACGCTTGCATTTTACCGTTACTGCGCTCAGCTGGCTGCAACATCAGTATTAGAATTCCTTGCGCGTCTGCACTTTTTTCCCTCCTTGTTTTCTTTTCTCGTACATAAAATTTCTACGATATACCTATATTCATTCGTAAATAACGTTAGACGAGACGATACGTGAGAAGGGATAACAATGAATAGCCGCTTTTGTGAATAGTTAATAATGGATCGCGCCTTGCTCCTGCGCGCGAAGAAAGTAACCCTTAGAAAGAGGATACCTGAGCCGTTCTGTGTATGCGGCTAGTTTTCGGGTGTATGCGACATGAGTGCGACTTGAAAGGAAAATTCAGGTACTTTTCGAGAAGCAGCGAAGGTATCGAATGAAAAGGAACGCCGAAACCGTGTGTGCTTTAAATGTGAAGGAAATGTGAGAAAGACTTACTGGAAAATCTACTTTGTTAGGAAGTTTTAAGTAAACTCCACAAAAGTGACCAGTGAAATTGCTCGGTTTTTGAGCTCATTATTCTTTCATAAGTTATTAATTGATGAACATGGATTTGGATAGTTTGAAAATGAATGAAACATAAATTTGTATAATTAGTTCAATTATATTAATAATTTAATAATTTGACATCATTATTGATAGTATTGATTTTCAGAATTTTATAGTACATACATACGAATAAATAAATATGCCTTAGTTAATAAGTTTATCATTAATTTTTTGTTAAATAGAAATATGTAGCTACTAGTAATCTGAATTAAACATTCATTAATAATTATGAACGAAAAATGAATAGAAGGTAATTCGTACAATTTATTATTATAATTTATAACTGGATAAGTAACTTTTATCGTTGATTGCAGTATACTCACAAGGAGAATCCACAACCTGCGGGAAACGGTTTTTCATGAGGCTTTGGGAAATGGTTTCTGGTACCTAAAAATGATGCAGCACCCGTAGTTTTATCTCATAGGCCCCTGTGGTCAAAATGCGCGTTATTTCAGTCAAAAATTGTACCTATACTTCGAATCAAAACTCTGCAAGACTTTTTGCTAGAGAAATGATGTAATAAGTAATAAGATAAAAAATACTAAAATAGCATTAATTTAAGCTTTGTTTCATATAAACATTTTATTCTGTTGTATAGTTATGGACAATCAAATATGATGACGAATAATGCATGAAAATTTGAGGATTTTCAGCTTTTAAATTGAGTAGTATTTCATGCATTTTTCGTGATCATTTTTTATTGTTTATATCTTTGCAACAGAACAATATTTTTATATGAAACGAAGCTTAAATTAAAGTTGTTTTAGTCACTTTTTTCATCTTATTACATCATTTATCTAGCAATAAAACTTGCAGAGTTATAATTCGAAGTACAGGTACCATATTTTACTGAAATAACGCGAAATTTGATTACAGAAGGTCATATCTGGGGCCTGTGGCGGCTCAGTCGGTAGAGTGTCGGATTCCCACGCCGGTTACCCGGGTTCGAATCCTAGTCTCTGCCGATTGATACAAGCACCTCTGTAAAAATTACATGTGCTTTGTTTACAAACACACCGCAGACCCCCGTCGTCGATTAGCACCACATGGAAGCACACACATGGCGACGTTAAATAATAAAAAAAAAAAAAAAGGTCATATCTCGACCCCAAGGGCCTATGAGATGAAACTACTGGTGCTAGGCATAATTTCTAGGTACCAAAAATCACTTCCCACAACCTGATCGAAAATCGTGTCCCGCAGGTTATGGGCTCTCCTTGTCAGTAGAACATTCCTGAAAGGTATATAACTTTATAAACCTTTTAAAATTATTTAGTTATTATCAATATATGTTAACTAATTTTTTAAAGATACAACTATATGATGACAAATAATGACGCAAATAGCTTCTTTCAATGCAAATTTGATGATTCGGTAGTCAGCATGCTAGAAGATTGGAATGTATATATTTACTTTATGACGAGAGTCTCGTCACTGAGAAAGTTTACCTTACTAAGTTTTTTTAACTCAGAAGGAATTTAACGCCTGTCGGCCTACAAAAGCACAAACATAATCTCCCGCCGAAATGGAACTACTAGGCGGTAGACACTTCTCACGTACAGGTTATATTCTTTCGCATGTTATTTCTTTTATTTCGTATTCTTATGCACTCTAGCACGTCTTTACTCTTGTTTTACTCGGGCATTATTATCGTTTGCCTTTCGGTTTATTTAAATTTGTCTTCATCGGATTATTATTTTTCACTCTATTGTGTCAGTTATCTTTACCCTTTATACTGCTATAGTTAACATGATCTGGTGCTAGTTATTTAACAATTAATTGGTAAAAAATGAATTTTATAAGACTAAGTATTTTTTATATAATTTAAATTCATGCCAACCACTAAATAATAATCTATATATGTGATAAAAAATATCGAGATAAATCGTATATATCATTGTAAAAATATAATATAAATATATCTATATATATATATATATATATATATATATATATAGAGAGAGACAGAGAGAGAGAGAGAGAGAGAGATTTGATCATCGCGTAGAACATTCATTTTTGATGGTATAGCACTATTATTTTTTAAAAATCGCTTAAGTATTTCCAAAGTTCAACACACTTTTCGTGCGTTGATAATTTAGAGGCCATTATCACCGACACATTTTTTTACTTGAAATTCACATGGTCAGATAATATTGCTAAAATTATTGATTACATACTTTAGAATAATCCTAGTCTTAATTAATAAAATTATCAAATTTTCTTCAGTCGATCATCATTTCACAAATATATAAAAGTGATTGTATGATTAAAAGTTAGTTAGAAATATTTATAATATACACTACGAGAATTATTTTTGTAATAAGTGCAATACTGGTTTGTTCCACTAACATAGACGACTCCTTTAGTATTATTTACAATATATATCTAAAAAATTTTCATATAATTGGCATGGCATTTTTAGACACGACAGCTCTTTAAAGTTCAACTTTAAATCCAATGGATCTTTTTAAGTTTTTCAAGGTAAGTAAAATAGGGAAACCATACTGCACAAGAACCCGGGTAGACTGAAATGAAGGTGGGAGAATAATATTAAAACAGATTTACAAGAAATGGGATGCTATGAGGAGAACTAGATTGAGTTGGCAAAGAATACAGAGAAGTAGCATTATTGTGTGAATCATGGCTAAGTAACTTATTGTGGCTATTATGGACTACATAGTCCCAACATCTAGTAATGATGGCTACGGTGATGATGCAAGTATAATCACAGCGGATATAAAATTATCATGATAGCTGTGGTCATTCAAACAAGATTACTATTAATCATTAATTATAACTGTCCATTATAATAACAATAGTAATAGATGAATAAATCAATCATGATACGTCTAAAATTTCATGATAAATAATATATAAAAAAACGTTGTAACAAATATTATTTTTCAATACAACAAAAATAAAATAATTCAGCAAACACCCAAATTAGCGAAAAATTAAATTTAAACGTATAAAAATATACAGCGGGTCCTTTAATTAAAAAACCAAATGGACCCTAAGAACGGCTGTAAGCCTGGCTCCTCTTTCTCACTTTCTCCGACGCCCGCGTTCTCTTTCCTTTTCGTTTATATTACACTATACAACATTCTTCGCCGCGCGATCCTTTATTTGCTTCGGAGGCTCGCCGCGCGCATGGATGCGGAGACCCCATGCGGCGCAAACTGGCCCCGAGAATTGCAGCAGGAGCGCGCGCGCGCGCGCGCGCGCTTTGTCTAAAGTGCAAGAGATTAAAATGCCCTAGACCTCAAGGTGACGCTCGCGTGGACCGTTTTGTTCTGCTTTTTATTTTCTCCACGCAGGTTTGCTCGATATACAAAACCTGATCCTTCGAGGCTTTGCGAAGCTGGCAAAAGAGAGGATTCAACTCTGCACTCGTGGCTGAGGATTCGCAGGGTCGTGCGTTGTTTGGAGGAGATTTCGGCGGGTTGCCTGTGTAGGATTTGCTTTCTGCGAAGGGCCGCGCATGCTAATGAGCTAATTATAAATTGGATTTTTCGAGGATTATCGATACGTTTGGCTGTTTATTAATGGCGGGGCAGGAAATATGTTATTTTGCAGTTGTTTCAGGAATAAGTAAGGTTGTATAGATAAGATTTTTATTTCAAACCGCGTAAGTATTTGTAATTCTACTCATTTCACAAATAAAAATATTTTACTTTTAGTCATATCCTCATGTTTATGGGAAATTACTATCAATTATATGAGCATGTTTTAAATGGAAGAATTGTTTTATTTTGTTATAAAATGTTTTGTTTAAGATGGAACTCAAATATAAAACAAAAATTTTAATTAATTTTTTTAATCTTTGTAATTGTAAGAATGCTTTGAAACCAATCGAATATCAAAACTTAATGTTGAAACAAAGTTATACGCATAGTAAAACGATTTACATAAGATAAGATACAAAATTGAATTTTTAAACGGGTTTTTTTCACAACTAATTTTCCTAACTCCTATTAAAATAAGTGGCTTGCGTATGAGGATTTTATGAATCTTTTTGACATTTTCAGAACATATACTTTATTGTATGTAAAACATAAACTGTTGACTACATTTAAAATTTTTTTTTCTTATCTTATTTTATTCATTAGTCATTATCAAAAAACGTAGTTTTTGAGGCATTTTCATAAGTCAAATGAAAACTAAATTGTATTTGAGGAAGTAAAAAACGTTTTTTGAAATTCTGTCAACAGTTTATTTTGTTGACCAATCAACTCAATTTTTTTCAGACCTTTTTTTCAAAATGCTATGCGCAAAAACACTTTGAAAACTGGCCATTTTCATATAAAAGAATCAACTCGATGAAGAAATAACTTTGTAAATAATCGATATCTTGAGCTTAGAATTGATATAAGATCTATTAATATCATCCTACATAAGCCTTCAAAAATTTAGCTCATAAAACGGAACAATGAAAAAAGTTTGTCTTTTCACCATAGCCCTACCTTAAGGGAACCTAGCGATCATTGCAAATAAATTGGTTGTATGTTTTTAGGTGTGGATGAATTATTCATCATATATTAGCTATTTTCTTGATTGAAAATTTAAGCTGCTATTCGTTGTTTTGTGTGACGAAAGGTAAGACTGTAATGATATCAATGAACAAATATTTTAATTGGTACCAAGGTTTCAATAGTATTATTAAATTTACCTTTTTAAAGTAAATTATAAAATGAATTTGTTTCGAAAAGGAGAATACAAAATACTCACCAAACGTTATCATTAATAAAAATGAAGTTTTATTTTGTTTTACAAAATCAAAAATAAAAATAATCCGGCACGCAAAAATATACCTGACCGAAATAATAATTATTTTATTCTGGGAATTAATGAATGCGAAAACGCCAATCAATCGAGCAAAGTCCAGACGCAGCGGACTTATCGCATCGAAGGCTCCAGCAAACTCGGGCTACGCCGTGCGCATAACATTAAGTTCGGCATTATAACACAGTTTCGTCCATGTTTGGACTATGGCCAAGGTTCCGAATGCGCGTGCACAGGAGCGTTTACGCGCTCCAAGAGAGAAACAATACGAAGACGATCGGTTTAACGTATCCCCACTGTCTGCAACTTATGCTGCTTCTGCTAGGTCTTACAAAACAATTGTCCTCGCACGATCATCGGCATCGTCGTGTTGTTCAATGGTAATAGCAACGTGAGACGCTAGGACACGCTCGACGAGGTATATAAGACTGTCGAAAAAAAGTAAGGAGCATCAGTCAGCTTTCGAAGCTCATTCAATCAGCACTACCAAGCCAATCCAACAACCAACCAACTCTCAACATGAAATTCTTCGCAGTGAGTATTATTTCTAGATTTTCCAAAATAGGCCTTCAATCGTACTTTAAATTTATAGTATACTAGCAACAATACATCGGTTGCTAACGCTCCTTCGTTTAATTTTAAATATCCATCCATCTACCCAGCCCACAGTGAGACTATCAAGGGGTACGACAAATCTGAAATTTTTGGACGATTTGAATTTAATATAATAAATTTTAGGTGGTACTATGAGTGTCGAGAGTTTCAGTCCTTATACAATAATATTAACTTTAATTTTCATAAAAGATTAAGTCGTTGTTAATAAATTTGAATATAGTATATTAATATTTTCAAATATTTCAAACAAGTCTCATTTGATCTCAAATTCAATAAATTAAAATGCTTTTATGCTTATAATTACTGTTTAAATTTCTTCAACTTTATGGTTTATGAAAAAGTTTATATACAACTAAATCAAACCATTTCTCTGTACTAAAAGTAATCTAATATTCTGCAATAAAATTTACTAGAATTTTATAACAATATTTTAACAATATTGAAGATTTCAATACTACGCAATTGTATAATTTAGATGGTTTCCGCAAAAATTCCAGTATTTATATTAATATCAAAAATAAAAAATATTTATCTGAAATAGTTTAAAATTAAAATATTTTGTACCTATTAGTTAAAATATTCCTTCGTGACTAATCTCGTAAATACAAATTAAATTTATCCACAAACGTGTTTAATTGTTTTTTTAATTTTTCTATAAACAGCTCGCAAAATCAAATTAAAAAATCATTCCGTAATCGTCAATGTCTTTCTCTCTTACAGGCAATCTTCCTCTTGGCCGCACTCGTCGCCGTGTCCCACGCTGCGGAGCCTGCCAGCCGCAAGCTCGACCCGGTGAGCGAGGCCGAGAGCAGTGAGCCAGCGGCCGCTGGTCGGGACAAGCGCGGCTTCGTCCTGGGAGCTTATTCGGCGCCTCTGACCGCCGCCGTGCCCGCTTACACCGCGGCCTACACCGCTCCAGTCGCCGCCGCCTACACCGGCCTGCCCTACGCCTACTCCGCGTACAACGCGTACTCGCCGTACTACTCCTACCCCGCTTACTACGTCTAAGCATGGCCACCGCCAAGTCCGCTTGATTTCGGAGTTTTTGACATTCAGCGGGATTTCCGCAAAGCTGAGAGAAATACTCGGAGATCGTAGTGGCTATTAGCTTTAAGTGTGTACAGTTGTTAGTTAATTGTGAGGCGAAAATTTTCAAATTTGTGATTAAATAAAGTTATATTATCGTTGAGCCATTTAAGTTTTGTGATTTTTATTTATTTTGGTGATGGTATAAAATGTTTCTTTAGACATACACTTTGTTCTGCACGAAAAGTGTAGAATGTGTATAGTATGCAAACATACTAATACTTGTTTGGAAGAATAAGTCATTATAATTAACAAACGAATAGTATATAGTTCGTAAAAAGTGCCCCGTATATGGTAACTGCACAATATAATCATATAAGTGAATAGTATTATATTACGCAACAAGTGCGAAAATTAGGTGATTCCCGCACGAGTTGAATTAAACCCAATTTACCCTGCATGATTCACTTTTATTAACAAGTATCTTTAGAGTGAAGATATACTTTTATTTATTATATAAATACTTTTAATAATAACAATACCAATTTGAAACTATTCAAACATACTTCTTGTTAATATAAAAATTGTTTATTTATTTAAGGATAGAAATATATTGTTGAATTTATCTAAATTTTTGTTTGTGTGTTTGTCATCCGTCGTATCAATTAGGACGACGCCTTTTTATCTACTAGTTTTAAGTTAATATTTTTTGCAAACTCTTCGAACACTACTTGTTCAATTTACATACAATTTGGCGTAGTTATTCTGCTTGGTCATAATGGTACATACAATTTTTCTTTTATATTTATAAACATACTTGAATGCAGTAAAAGTTTAGATCGCCGGCAAAAATACGATGATTCTAAATTTCTTTTATTTTACGAGTATTTCTGCTCAAATTATGCACAAATACAGGACCTACATACTTATATGCGTATAATAGAGTCGCTTCCTTTGGGACACGCTTACATTTTTCGAAACACTACTGGTCTGGATACTTCGAAGTACGGATAACAGCAGCGCATTGTATTTAGACTTAACATCTGAACTTCATTATGTAGGAAGTCTATTCACAAAATATGGAATTTATAAGTAGTTAGCACTACAATTTAATCGACTTATTCTCTTCAATAAAAAGAAGATGCTGCTTGGTACTAATTTTGGAGACCCATTGAACAACAAGATACCTAAACAATAGATTCATATCTATCAGTGCATGTGTAATGTGTGTCTGTAGTTAATCTCTATATATTAAAGAGTACCAAGTGGTTTCTTATTAAATTTTAAGCGGTCATAGTTTAGCATTATGTTCTTTTTCGCTAGCTTTTCTTGTTCAATTAGGGTCAGAGAGCGTCGCCTACTTTGAGACAGTGTACATTTTGCACATTTGAGTTCATCCTGCTTTACCATTATCTGAAAGAAAAAATAACGTATTTAAGTTTTCTAAATGAGCTATGTTAGGTCAAATATGAGACATTATCATAAAACTTATAATTTTGTCGGCTACAATTATAAATACTAGGGTAAATGTGCCAGTTACTGTTTTCCTCAGCGCAACTACTACTAAAGTCGCTTAAATGATGCTTTGGAATTTTCTTTTATACTCGTACATTTCTTCAAACATACATATTAAAAAACTATTAAGCAATCATTCAAAGTAAATAAGCAATCGTTTACGCCAATTACTAGGGGTTTTAGAAAACGTCAGGATTGACTTACTGAGCTTCATTTACTGTGCCCCACTTCCGAATATTCTACACCGTATACTGAACTGTATACTATCCATTTATTTGAAACTTATACGTTATAATATTATATATAATACTTTATTTTAAAAATTCTGTTTTTATTATTTTTTCAAACGGCGTGCACGAAGTGTGATTTGCGCACTGGTTTGCATGTGCGAAATACCCCATTCCCGCCCTGTGCCAAGCGTGCGCAAAGTAACTACTTTGCGCACTAACAAGCAGAGCTACCACACTCCGTGATTTGGAGTTTGATGAGACTTTGGCTTACGTTATTAAGTTAAAAATCTAATATCTTTATTTAAAAAAATGTATTTGTTGAAAAAGTGTAACAAAAATAAAATGTATCTTTCAAGTTTAAATCAATGAAATAAGCAAAATAATTATTGCATATTATATACCATTATATTTTGTGATGTTATTGTTACAAATTATCACTAAAAACCATAAAGATGCAAAATTACTTACGAAGCAGTGGAAGGAAGTATCGGTCCAAGGAGAAGCGCAACGCAGTTTACGTGACCACATACAATGTTAATACTTCACATGCAGTGCGATTATACTTAAATTAGATTAGATTAGATGTTTATTATGTGCAAAACAAAAGCAATAAAACTACAGTTAATAATTATACACATTTACAGAGATCATTAGTATAGTCAATCATATCACAGCTCGTCATTGCTTGTCATTAACTTACATATATTGCACAATATTATATCTGTCGTACATCAATCGCGTCATTCCAGTTATCATATATTCTTATCATTACGGATAGTACATATTTTTTGTGACTATCAAACTTCAATTTTTGTTATAGTCAACATGCGTATGATTAGCATCATTCTAAATTATATATACATGGTCCATGTCCCTGGACTTACATAGCAAATAGTCGCGAATTGTCGCTTTAAATGTGCCTACTGAGGGCAAATGCTTAATACGTCGAGGGCTCGTATTCCATAGGCGCTCACCTTGAGATTGAAAAGATTTCAACCCTGTATAGGTACGCGATGATGGAATCGAGAGCTCCCTAGAATCAGTCTTACTAGAGGTCCGAGCCTAATTTTTTTGAAAAAGGGCTGCAAGATACGTGGGCTTACCCATGTTAATAACTGTGTATAATTGTACCGCCGCAAAATACGCCCTTCTTCCCACAAGGTCAAGTGAGCCAAGTTTACTCCTGTAGGGACTGATATGCTCATACCTTTTAACACCACATATGTACCTCACACATGAATTCTGCAATCTTTGCAGTCTCATCCAGAGCTTACCTAATACATCAAGATACACTAAAGAGCAATAATCTAGATGAGACAGGACAAGAGCACTTGCAAGCCGGTTGCGCAACGCCTCGGTCGTGCTGGATTGAAATGATCTAAGCCCATGCAGGACCTTATTAACCTTTTAGCTAACTGCATCCACTTGCGGTTTCCATGATAACTTCGAATCCATGACAACACCGAGGTTAGTTACAGTGTCAACAAAGGGAACAAAGATGTTACCCTGAATCTCTATGCCAAAAATAATTGCCTTCGTTTTCCCGACATTGAGACACAAAGCGTTCTCAGAAGCCCACACCGACACTGCTTTAGTCATAGCCGACACGCGTCTTAACCCCTCATGAAGATTATCGCAAGTAGCTTGAGTGTAGGTTTGCAAATCGTCCGCGTATAACAAATGCGATACACTGTCCGTAAGAATAGTCCCCGTACTTTGACGAACTCAATGCAGTTATTTTATTATTCTTTTGTTCGGTAGCCTTATCAATCGGGATAGGGTCAATTTTAACAGTTACTTATAAACTTATAAACAATCTAAGGACTATATTTCATAAAATTAACAGTGTGCATTATACTCATATTATATTATAATACATTTCTTATACTCTTATTTAGTGCTAGTTTAGTATAATCTTCCGTTATAATTATACTGCATTTTGTGAATAAAGATTAAGTTTATAAATAAACAATACATTCTAACAAATACAACTACAGTAATAACTGAGAAAAGGATGTTTAATACATTTAAAAGTCTTTTCTAACCAAATTAAAATGGTTCCATAAGAGCTCAAGTCGGTACTCGGTCGGTCGGTGGGACCAGTACTGGCCAGTACAAGCAACCGATTTTGACCAATTTCTTGTTGAATTTGATAGCTCGTCACTGCAAGATAGTTCCGTAAGAGCTTTGGCCGGTATTGGACCAGTACAAGCCCAGTAAAAGCAAACAATGAGAACACGAATAAGAGTTAAATAAATCTTTTTTTTTAAAGAACCGACTTCAAGACAGCGCTCTAAAAAGTAAAATATAATAGTTGCTGTAATAAAGAGATTAAGGGAAGAGTATACCGATTTTAGAAAATTTTTTCTTTATTTTAATTTTTAAACAGCTCTACCTGATAGTAAGTACTTAAAACATGTGTTCTTAGGACTCATTCAAATTCCTATCCACGTCATAGTTTATTTTCAAATGGATCAAACAGGAAAAGTACATAAGAAAGAAAGTGAGAGATGGGGAATTATCCAGCCAAAAGGGTCTGTGCCTAGAGTGAACATTAATTTTACATTATACGTTGCAAGCTCAAATGCTAATAATTAAAGATATATAATATTTAAATTTTGTAAACCTTTTTAAAACAATTTATTTTAAGAAGAACGTAAATTCTTACATTTGTTATTATTAATTTTTAAAATGGATTTTACTCAAAACTACAAATTTGAAACTTCAAAATAGTTCCTGCGCATCAATTTTTAATGAAACGGTCTGAAAATTTTTTACACATCTATTTTGACACATTTTGAACAAAAATGCAAAGAGATATTTCACTAAAATAAATATACAAAGGTTAATTTATGACATTTCTAACTAAAATATGAGCTAATTTATTGCAAAAATTGTTTAATTATATTGGGTAGGGCTTAAAACATCCTTCTTTTATGTATGTAATCATACAATCATAAAAGAGATATTTTCCTAGATTTAAGAACAATTAGCTTTAAACGTATACTCTTCCTTAAGAGAATAATAGCTTATGATAAAATGTTTATTATCTTCATGGAATTTTATGATTGAATATAATTTATCATAGCATATATAATTATTTATGTACTAAAAGTGTAGTAATTTGCTAAAACTTTTGGCGCCGACTCCAAATAATTGTATTTAGGATTCAAATGACCACATTGTTGAAATTTTATTCAATGAAGGTAATAAACATTTTATCTTAAGCTTATTATTTTCTAAATCTCTTTATTACAGTAATTATTATTTTTTACTTTTAAGAGTGTTGTTTTGAAGTCGGTTCTATTGTTTTTTAAATTTTTTAATAACTATTAAATTGTATACAGTTGAATATAGAGATATGAATTTTTCTAAATAGTTGAAAGCTGACTATACTTAAATAGCATTATATACACAAACGTGCAAACACGTATAGATTCATATATTCACAGGCATGCACACCCACGTGTATACTTACACGCAGGTCATCAACACACAAATCCGACAATACAACGTTATTTTAATTCGATTTTTGTAGAATCAATAGTTCATAAAAGAGTTTTAGCCGTTCATTCACTTTAACAACAAGCGTAGAAGGGTTGAGAAACTATAATATACAATAATAAGCATAAAGTTAAAAATATATTTTTGTATTAAATTTTCGTTACTTGCTTGCTTTTACCTTGATATATATAGTTTTTAGTTGATACAGCCTTGTTTTACCCGTACAGAGTTACATATGCGCACACTACTTCTTCTTTGTTTAATAGGATGGTCCAAAATTTAAAAAATTTAAATTTTCCTTCTTGTAACAATTTTATAAGTTGAGAAATGTAAAACAAATATATTTCCCGAAACGCAGGTCCTGGACGTTCAGGTTTAAAGGTCCCTACCTCAATTTCAAGGTTTTCTAAGTACATTTGTACACTTTTTCATAAATTCGCTTTATAAATGGAGGCAAAAATGTTTTTGGTAACTTACCATATGACTAAAAATAATCTTAATAATATTTTAAAGCTAATTTATACAAAAAAATGTACAAATGTACTTAATGAACATTGAAATCGAGAAAGCAATTTTAAATATTAACGTCCAACGCCTGCCATACGAGAGAGTTTTCGTTCACATTGGTCAACTTTTTAAAGGCTTACAAGAAAGAAAATCGAGACTTTTAAAATTTTGGACTATCCTTGCGTATACAGATGCTCTACACTACACTCACACGTCCATATACGTCCGCATATACACACATGGTTAAAAATGAATTCGATGAGTTATTTTTTTTTTGTTAAAAATTGTTAATTTTAACGTTCATTGATTGGATTATAAAAGTAACAAACTTCAAATACGTTATTATAAATAGTTCCATATTAGAACCAATAATAAAGTTTGTAAAAACTAAGTGCTACTGAATAAATTGGCATTAATTATTTTATTTAAACAATTACAGATCAAGTTTAAACACAGTAGCGCTAATCATTACTGCATCTCTTCTTCATATCAAATATGGTGAACGAAAATATTTCTTTTGGCGGACAAAGGCGATCGATCGGTTCAACGGTTTAACCTTTCCCCACCGGTTGCTACTGCTGCTGGACTTACCAAACAATTGTCCTCGCACGATCATCGGCGTAGCCGTGCACCTCAATAGCAATAGCGACGCAAGAGACTAGGACGCATTCGACCAGGTATATAAGAGTGTCGTAAAGAAGTCAGGAGCATCAGTCAGCTCTCGACGCTCATTCAATCAGCACTATTAAGACAATCGACTAGCCAACCAACTCTCAACATGAAATTCTTTGCAGTAAGTATCTTATCTAGACTTTTCTGAATAAGCGTTTAATCATATTTTCAATTCATAATATAATATTTTAGCTGAAAGTTAGATTTTCAAAAAAATGTAATTTTAACAATATCATTCAGCACTTATTTTTTTAAGAACTTGACGAAATATTGTTGTAAAAACACTCGAAAAACGCAACTTATTTAGGGTTATCAGACTTTCGAGTAACATTTATAAATTTATTGTAAAGTAAAAGCCGTACTTTTGGTAATACAATATTACTTAATCAAAAAAACTTAATAATTTTCAGGCTAAAATATTTACAAAAGTAACTTCTAATCGTAAATGTATTTCTCTTCCCTAGGCAATCTTCCTTTTGGCCGCACTCGTCGCTGTATCCTACGCCGAAGAGCCCGCCAGCCGCAAGCTCGACCCGGTGAGCGAGGCCGAGAGCAGTGAGCCAGCGGCCGCTGGTCGGGACAAGCGCGGCTTCGTCCTGGGAGCTTATTCGGCACCTCTGACCGCCGCCGTGCCCGCTTACACCGCGGCCTACACCGCTCCAGTTGCCGCCGCCTACACCGGCCTGCCCTACGCCTACTCCGCGTACAACGCGTACTCGCCGTACTACTCATACCCCGCTTACTACGTCTAAGCATGGCCATCACTAAGACCGCTTGATTTCGCAGTTCTTAACGTGCAGCGTAATTTCCACGATGCTGCGAGAAAGACTCGGAGATCGTAGTGGCTATTAGCTTTAAGTGTGTACAGTTGTTAGTTAATTGTGAGACGAAAATTTTCAAATTTGTGATTAAATAAAGTTATATTATTGTTGAGCCATTTAAGTTTTGTGATTTTTATTTATTTTGGTGATGGTATAAAATGTTTCTTTAGACATACACATTGTTCTGCTCGAAAAATTTAGAATGTGTTGCAAAAATACTAATACTTGTTTGTAATAATAAGTAATTATAATACTAATAAACAAACAGTAAATAGTAATAGTTCGTAAGAAGTGCCCTGAATAAGAAAGGTTTACTTATGTGTAATTATTATACGCCAAGTTTTTGTAAAGTATTTTGACCCCCTGAATACGCATTTATTGGTGTTGAAACCTGGAAATGATGCCTTTAATTGATAATTAACAATTTTTATAAACAATTTAAACATCCGACCTTTTCGGTCTGCAAATTTCTTTTTAGATTCATTGTAGAATTCTAAATAAAAAACGAATTTTCAAAATAAAAGGCATTTTCAATAATTTTAATAAAAAAAACTAATAACACCATGTGATTCTATGGCTAAAAATACATGAAAAGTATTACGAAGTTAACTCGTGTAAATTCAGAGGAATCAATGCAGGCTGGGGGTAAAAATCGAGGTAAACTCGACAATTTTCACTCATCTGCCATTTTCATGAAAAGTAGCATTTTATAGATTATCCGACAAAAACTATAATTTCTTTTGAAAATGTCAGTCTTTATTAGAGAATCTAAAACGTGCTACTTTTTATTAAACCTCTGAAAAACTTGCATTTTTTGTATTTCTTTGCATATTTTGCCGATTTTGCATTTATTTATACTTTTAATTATAGAAAACAACAATGTATCGTTGACGTTCAGTTACCACACTTTTTGGAATTAATTTTTAATGAATCAATTTGAAACTTTTAGAGGATGTCTATTATATGTATGACCTTGAACTGATCAAGACAATCTTCAAAATATTTAAAAAAAGTTAAGTTTAAACCGAAATATTAGCCAACTATACCATTTATATGTGGGTGATTCCGCCGTAACTTGCCCAAAATAAGCATAATAACGACAGATGAATGAAAATTGTCGAGGTTTACCTCGAGTTAACTTGATATGACTTTCTATGTCGTTTTAGCCATAGAATCACATAATGTTATTAGTTTTTTTATGAAAATGATTGAAAATGCTTTTTATTTTGATAATAGTTTTCATGGGGTGTTAAGGAATTGACCTGTTCCGTAACTGACATATTACTTTGAACTGCTCTCATAACTCCAAGATTTGACATATGAACTTTTTTGCAAATACATTTTATGTACTTTACTATTAAATAACGAAAAACACTTTTTACTTATAGTAAAACATCTAATAAACAGTATCTAGATAGTAATTTAGTAGTGTTACGGAACTGACATCTACTGCTTTTTACTGAAATCTGAAGTGAAAAAACTGTTTATACTCGTGAAGTTTTTAATTTTCAGATCTTTTTCCGGATACATTTATGAGTCATAACAGATAGTTTACGAATTCGCTGTCAGGATGGCCTATTATAGCAAACTACTACGCTTTTTGGTATAGATGCTGTCGTCATCAATTTCTATCGCAAACTGTTGGACTAAAAGTATTCATGGTTTAATGATAATTAGCAAATTTTTAGTTTAAAATCAATACAAATGTATTTTATCAACTCTATAGTTTACTATGTACACGGAAGAATTTTTGTTTACTTAACTTACTGCTGCGTAGAGTGCCGTTTTATATCGAAATTTGAGTTTTGGACATGTTAAGGAACTGGCATTTCAGACCTAATTTATTGATTTCTTTTTAAATATTGAACTTATGTACGTTTCCAACTTTTAACAATTATAGTTGGTTATGCCATACATATGTAAAAATTAAGAAGATATTTTCTTCTCGAATGTATAAGTACATATCTAAGAGGCCTGGGCGCAAAGTGGTCAAATTATAGCAGAATCACCCATTCCGCCGTAAAATAGCATTTTCATGTATTTTTATGTCAGTTATTTGGACCTAAAGTTAACATTTGAAAATTGTGTTCAATCATTTCGATGTCATACACATAATCAACATTCTCTGATAGTTTCAGATAGATTCATTAAAAATTGATATAAAAAAGCGTGATAAGTGAATGTCAACGTTAAAACTTTGATTTTTCCTATTTAGTATTGATGAGATCCTCTAATGAAATAATTATCCTTATTAAATGTTTACATATTCACAAAGTATTAAAGATTGACTCAAAAAATTTCTACTGAACTTTTACAATACATAACGTGAAAACAGAACTTCCAATGAGGCCTTCAACATTCATGTTCATTTGCAGGATTCAAACCACTTTAGTCCCCTTACGGGGGTCAGACCGACTTAAATCGTGTAAGAAGTCATTTTCCCTTATAATATACACACAAACGTGCAGACACGTATAGATTCGTATATTCACACATATGCACATCCATGTGTGTACTCATTCGCACGCAGGAACATAAATCCATCTACATATCGAATGCCCTTGAAACACGACAACTGTAAAAGGAACAAAACTGACAATACAACATTCTTTAATTCAATTGTTAAAACTCTTTTTTTTTCAATATGACCCATGTACTTAATATGGCCCCTGTAAATAGCTGATGCATTATGTATATGATGGCAGTACAAGCTATTTCATCGGAAAATGTTCTCATGAAAGTACAAAGGGAACAACCTGACGTGTATTTTGTCTTACAACCGCTAAAGTGAATTCGTCACTACTAATATAATTTTGAATAAGTCATTATATTTAATGTGATATTAACAAGGAGAGCTGCTACACTCTGGAAAACTGATTTTGATGAGACTTTGGGAAATGTTTTCTGGTACCTAGAAATGAACTTTAGCACTCGCAGTTTGCTTCCTCTCAATATATGACCTATATTACTCCGAATGAACGTTATTTTAGTGAAAAATGGTACCTCTTATTCTGAATAATAAAATGACCCAAAACTGTATACAAGTAGGTAAAAAGAGCTTTAATTTGAGACCTGTAACATTAAAATATTATTTTGTTGCGAAGTTACTAATATTCAAATAAAGCGACCAAAAATACATGAAAATTTACAGAATCCTAAATATAAAGAATGCCTAGAATTGTAAGTAAAGGAGTTGGTTCAAGTCGACTCTGTTCTTGATGTTACTACATGACGTCAAATGTTTAGTAGTATAGTTTATTTTATCATCCGTATATGTACCTTTTAAGTGTAGGAGGATATGTGTCTACATATAATACTCATTCTACCTAATATGGCCTACGCAACCGAAAGCATACAAGATTTGTATCTAATTACCACTCTCAGAATTTTGTAAAGCTTTTCAAGGGTATAAGAATAGTATATTATGCAACAAGGGAATAGTAATCTTTATTCCCGTGTAGCATATAGAACTTTATTTCCGACTTAACTGTGGCCACTTTATTGACATTTATTGAAAATTTAAAATTAATATTAATATCAATATAAAATTGAAAAAAAAGAGAGAAAGCCAGAGAAACTGAGAATTTACTTTATTCCCGCTTCGCGGGAATAAAGTGTAATTTTCGACCCGCTTTTCAGGTCAATAAAGTAGCCATTATAGTTAAGATGTGAATAATAGTACATTGTATACCAACGGCGAAAAATAGGTCTTTTTGACCGAGTGTGAGTTTGCAGTACGAGTCGCAGGCGAACTAGAACGAGCCGAAGACGAGTACTGCAAACACACGAGGTCAAAAAGGCCCTCTTGCCCGTCGTGCATACTATCTTTTTTGTAACACATGTATTGATTTTCACAAACCAAGTTTAGACCAGTTTTATTCTCATTTCTATTTGCTGAACGAGCAGGCGTAAAGTAAAACGAGAAGCGGGTTTAAAGTACTCACTTTATGCCCGTTTAAAATAAGCAGCGCAGCCAACGAAGAGGATTTTATCTGTCCACAATGCTTAAACCTTGTTTCAATTAATCACATGTATTACTTTTAACATTTATCTATATCAATTCATTATTTTTAACCCCTTCCGCTTATATTTGCTTTTTATCAGTGATTTAAGAATGAAAAATAATGACGGCCAATATGTCCCACTAGCTGTTTAATTTCAAAACTCTATAGAATTGCTCTATATGGGTAAAATTCAAAAAGAGTACCATTCTAAAGTATGGAATTTAAGAAATAAAAAGTATGCTAAATTAATAAAACAGCATTTTTCTAAAATAGAATTGGTTATATTGATACGAAAAATCTACTTAACCAAGATCAGTAACTATTTTTAAACTATTAACAGATTTTTCAAGTATTAGAGTAAGTTACATTTATTACGGTCAAATTACTCACCGATAATTATTAATAAATTATTTTCTCGTTCTTTTTGTATTTATTCTTCTATCAAATCTTTTTCTTGTGCACATTTTAATAGAAATGAGAATACTCTAGCTTGATCTTTGAGCACTATTTGTAACTGAAATGCACGACTGTTTAAGAGGTTAACATTATGTTTACTTACTTCTTCTCTATGATCCGCGACAATGCGTCGACAAGACTGGTGTGGCGATGCGCGCGTACACTGTAGTATAGTTGATCAAACATCGGGACACACATAATAAACGGGCGACAAAATTTTCACAATAATTTCTTCCTTACTCGTAATTTAAACTTAAATGAAATTTTGGAAGAAGCAATTCTTGTATTGTTTCATACGATAAACTTATTTTCGAAATTACTTTTTAAAATTTGTTGATATCTGTTTAGTTACAGCACAGGACACACATGATATCAATTAAGGTACGCAAGACAAAATGCAGTTATTAATCGACTTTACTTTAAGAATATGCAATGAAACCTTTTAAAATCACCAATAAATGAAAAGGAATAGTTAAATTAACAAATATAACCTGCGTTGATAATCATTTTACATATCTCTATACATGTAAAATTAATTTTAAAGGACAGGATTCACCTGACGCCAAAATTGAGGAACAGATTTTAAGACATTTTTAAATACTCACAGCGTGAAAATTAAGATATTACACATAATCTATTTGATAGCTAAAAATAAATTTAAGCAATATGCTGTCTAGTTTTCTCTTGAAACTAAAAATTTAACAAATTTAAAAATAATATCAGAGAAAGTTGGTTAAGGATACGGGACACATATGATATTTCATGGTATTTTTCATTTTTAATTCGAAATCAAATCAATCAATAATATGTAATGTTCTAAATGTTATATCTAACATATCTGTTTTTAAATTAGGCCGATATATCGTTTTAAATTTGTGTAAAATAACGGGGTCACGACCTGGTCGACTTTTTGACTTGTACCCATATGTATATTTTCAAATAAAAAAACTTCTTAACTTATGTTATTTTTTATGTTTTATAACATTTTTACTTACTTTTTTCCAAAAGTTTCTTGTGCAACCCATGTTCATCGATATTTTTGAAACTTGCAGGAAATAAGTATTATTAATAAAGTAAATATTTTGTTTTGTGGTGCTCTGATGTTAAATATATTAGTCACCAATTGTTAGTGTTAAAACACGTAGTTTATTTTATAAATGTTTAAAGTTCAAAAAAAGATTTATTTATTTTAGGCCATGAACTGAGTTTTTTCATTTTAAAGGGGTAGGCCTGGGTTAAATCCAAAAAAGACTTTTTTATGAGTCCAGAAAACTTTTTATGTTTAAAAGCAAATCATTCTGAAAATTTTAATGCTATCAATACATAATATTATCTTAAATTTTACAGTTGTAAATCCTCAAGATCTTGATCCTACACGTCACAATAAATCATTATTTTCAATCATATTTATTAAAGTGACTTTGTTCATCACACAATTCTAGTCTAGGTCGCATGATTTTTTAAAATAAAATTTGTAATATTTTTTAAAAATCGATTTGATCTATGAAAAAGCATATAAAAAAAAAATATCGAAAAAGTGCTTTGCCTTTTTTTGTAATACATGTCAAAGGGAGTCGAATAACGGTCGAAAATAGTATATTGTGCAACTAGTGCGCGAAGCAGGTGATTTTCGAACGTGTGGGAAGTTTGTCGCCCGAGCGAAAAGAGTGCGACAATCACACGAGTTCGAAAATTACCTGAGCTCACGTGTTGCACATACGATTTTTTGAAACGAGTGTGAGAAGATCGATCACGTGTGATATATAAATTGAAGTAGAATTCTCGCAACAAAATGTTTGTTTTTACGCAGCGTGCGCGAAACAAAATGCTTCGCGCACGCTCCGGTGAAAATGTGTGAATCGGGCGCTTCGCGCACGCTATCCACGCATGAGAAACCAAGCTTTGCACACGGAGTTTAAAAAAAATATTTCGTTCATCATGTTACCTAGAATCGTGTGAGGAACAAAGTTCGTTTAATAAATATGATACTGAAAATAGTCATTTATTATGACGTGTAGGATCAAGATTTATAGGATTAAGATTGCGGTTTTACGGCAGTAAAAATTAGGAAAGCATTAAGTAATGATAGCATAAAGAATTTCAAAATGATTGCTTTTAAACATAAATAGTGTTCTGAACTCATAAAAAAAATCTTCCTTTGGGGTTAATCCAGGCCTGCCCCTTTAATAATACTAAGTTTTGTTCATTTACAATAGCAAAACATTCTTCAATTTATTAAATTGGTTTAGTCAAATAGCCAGAGACTTTTTAAAAAATACTTATTTTTATCACAAAAATGAATAACTTGTAGAAAAATCGATGTTTACGGAGTAAAATTAAAATTATAAGGCTGTCGTATTTTGTAGCTGTTCTTTTCTCATTATAAACTAGCATCTCACTAAAGACGCAAATTTTAATACATAATATAATAGTACATTATGCATCAAGGGAGTAAAGTGGGCAATGTACGCACTGTGTGACGTTGCCGACCGAGCGAAGCGAGGTCGGCATTTCACACAGTGCATGCTTGCCTACTGTACTCCAGAGGTGCGTATACTACTTTTCACCACACCCCGTAAAGAAATGACTGTACGCATCTCAGCAGGCCGTACAGTACCCCATGCTCTGCCTAGAAGTAAAGTGACTTGTGTACGCGCGACGCGCTGTTTTACCGCTCGAGACGCAGTCGAGAGCGGAAAAAGGCGCATCGCGCATGCGCAAGTCACTTTATTCCCTAGGCAGTCCATGCGGTACTGTACGGCCTGCTGAGAGGGCGTACAGTCAGCACTTTACGCGCAGTGTGGTGAAAAAGGCTTTTTCATTATGCGTTGTTGATATATATGCGTTTATTTTCGACACATTCAAAATTAAATAGCTATATACTTATATAAAGCATGCTATACAGTGTATATTAAAAAAGAATTACTTAATTTGAGGTTTAATTTCTCTAAGAAAGTCCTTTTTAAAGAACATGGTGACACACCGAAAGGGTTAACATTTATCTTTACCTTCATTATTATTATTTTTATTATTATTATTATTATTATCGTTGTCGTTGTCGTCGTTGTCGTCGTTGTCGTCGTTGTCGTCGTTGTATGTTGGTCAGTTGAGAGAGCAATTTAATGCTTGTTCGAATTTTTATTAGATCTAACCTTTTAAATCTTGATACATGAAATAATAACCAAAAATGTTATAAAACATCTTACGTGTGTACATAAGTACGTACACTTTTTATATTTGCTAAATTTGTTTATTTTAACATATATTTGTTCATGAAAGTAATAAACTTCAAATACATTATTATAAATAATTTCATATTAGAACCAATAATTAAGTTTGTGGAAACTAAGTGCTGCTGAATAAATTGGCATCTATTTTTTTATTTAACCAATCACAAATAGAGTTTAATCATAGACGCGCTAAGCATACCTGCATCTCTCCTACACATTATCAAATCAAATATGATGAACGAAAACAGTTCTTTTGTTGGACGAAGACCATCGGTTTAACGGTTTAACCGTCCCCCTCCGGTTGATATTGCTGTTGGACTTACCAAACAATTGTCCTCGCACGATCATCGGCATAGCCGTGCAGCTCAATGGCAACAGCAACGCAAGAGCCTAGGACGCATTCGACCAGGTATATAAGAGTGTCGTAAAGAAGTCAGGAGCATCAGTCAGCTTTCGACGCTCATTTAATCAGTACTACGACTAGTCAACCAACTCTCAACATGAAATTCTTTGCAGTAAGTATCTTATCTAGACTTTTCTGAATAAGTGTTTAATCATATTTTCAATTCATAATATAATATTTTAGCTGGAACTTTGATTTCCAAAATGATTTAATTTTAACAATATCACTAAGCACCTATTTTTTCAAGAACTTGACAAGTTATTGTTGTAAAAACACGTGAAAGCGTAATATACTTATGGTTATCAAATTTTCGACTTATATTTATAAATTTATTGTAAAGTTAAAGAAGTATCTTTTAGTAGATACAATATTATTTAATCAAAAAATGTAATAATTTTAAGGCTAAAATATTTACATAAAAATGCATCATCTGCCATTTTGATAATTCCAAAATTAACTTCTAATCGAAAATGTCTTCCAACAGGCAATCTTTCACTTACGATCCCAAAATCAAGACCAAAATCAATTTCTAATCCCGAATATTTTTCTTTTTTACAGGCAATCTTCCTCTTAGCCGCCCTCGTCGCCGTGTCCCACGCTGAGGAGTCTGCCAGCCGCAAGCTCGACCCGGTGAACGAGGTTGAGAACAGTGAGCCAGCGGCAGCTGGTCGGGACAAGCGCGGCTTCGTCCTGGGAGCTTATTCGGCGCCTCTGACCGCCGCCGTGCCCGCTTACACCGCGGCCTACACCGCTCCAGTCGCCGCCGCCTACACCGGCCTGCCCTACGCCTACTCCGCGTACAACGCATACTCGCCGTACTACTCCTACCCTGCTTACTACGTCTAAGCATGGTCATCGCCAAGTCCGCTTGATTTCGGAGTTTTTGACATTCAGCGGGATTTCCGCAAAGCTGAGAGAAATACTCAGAGATCGTAGTGGCTATTAGCTTTAAGTGTGTACAGTTGTTAGTTAATTGTGAGATGAAAATTTTGAAATGTTTTGATTGAATAAAGTTATATTCTTGTTGAGCCATTTAAATTGTGTGTTTTTATTCATTTATATTAGAGGTGGTTGAAGACGTTCCGTTGATTATGCATTCTGTTCTGTTTTCGGTGTATAATATGTATCAATAATAAAAAAATTTTAATACTTTTTCTGAAGAATATAAGTCACTGAAATATATACTTTACCTTAGTATATTTTTGTAGTTAATAGTTTTCAATAACTATTTCATGTAAATATTGCTTATATGTTATTTTATATAAAGTCGTTTACTCAAAACTCAACGATCTAAGGTTTTGGGATTCGTATAACAAAGAACAATTTACAATAAAAAGCTGAATTAGAGCTATAAGCGAGATCTTTTACTTTAATATGGGATATATGTTGACGATTTACTATAAAAATGACAAGTATATATATATATATGCCGGATGACTTGTCAACGTGTCTACCCGGGGTTGGACCGCGCAAAACTTTTTTCTAATCAATTGATTACATTCAATATTTCCGAAGATTACATAAACAAACAATTTTTTTCCAACTTATTACATCTACATACAGAAAGCTCTGTAACAACACAAAAATTTTATAAAAAGTAACATAATGTTTAAGAATATTAAAAAATAATATTCATTAATTTTAATGACTTTCAGCTACTTACGATTGAAATGTTAAGTGGTCTGTAACAGCAAAATTGTTGAATAATATAACAACAAACATTACCATGTTTCAATCTAGAGTGTTGGATATATCATCAATGGCGATATCATGAATTATACACTCCTACTCTCATACACCATAGAAAGAAAACTTTGATAACTGCTTCAGCAGAATGCTTTCTACAAAATAAGGTTCTGAGTCATCAATTGAGAGACTCTTTTAATTGAATTTAGTACTCAAATTACCTCTATAGCATAGATAAATGTCAATTAAATATATATGAGCAAATGCTCAAAGTCGGAATTCCTCAAACATACGAAATTTTGATAATATTTTTGTTGACATTACAAAATCCAAATCTAACCTTCAAATCAAAATACATTGAAGTCACCTCGCTTTACCGTATAAGTGTTTGAACTGCAGTAATCACGATTTAAGGATTTCCCATGTAGTAAACGAGAAAATTAATTAGAACCATTTAAACGATAAATTTAAGGGGACTTAATCACCTGAGAATTACAAATAAATGGGTTACAATATGTTTATAGACGAGGAAAATTATTCATCATACGATACCTATTTTTTTCGGTAAATTTAAACATATCAAAATATAAAAAAAAAAATTTTTTTTAAATTTTTTTGATTGTTGTTTGTCAACGTGTCTACCCGGGGTTGGACCTCTTTGTTTGGCGATAATACAAACTTGTGTATTTCTTGCTCTGTCGCAAGGCTTTGAGAGTCAAACTGATAGGATAACGACCATAAAAATAAAATTTAAAAAGTTTGGTCCGTAATATTTTGATATGTTCAACTTTTCGAAAGAAAATTGGTAATATACAATGAATAATTTATCCTCGCCTAAAAACATATAACCAATTTATTTGTTATTTTAAGGTGGTTAGGTCTTCTTAAAAGGAATAAGCAATATCACACAGAAAACAAGTTTAAAAATTAGTTTTCGTCACTTAGTTTGAGCACAAATAGAATTCATAGTTTCATTATTCTTCGTTTATCAATAATAATTACTAATGCTAGCTATCATACCCAAGTGTATGGATATTTGGATTTAAAGTGTCATGGCTGATGCAAGGCAGTAACGGAAATTTCTCCTGTCCTGCTACATAAGCATAAATATATATATACAACGAATGTATTATAAAACTAATTATATGTAACAATTGCACTAAAAAAACGCTGCCAACTGCTTTGGCACTTTCCATCGTGATTATTTTCAGGGTGTCTTTAGTAAGCGATATGAACATTGATTCTAAAATCTATTGTTATCTATAACATCAAATTAAATCTATACCCATTAAAGACTAAATTATTGTTTTTATTTTCTTTCATTGCAAAAAGATGCACACGACGCTAAAACGCATCATTTTTTAAAGTCACTCATTTAAAAAAATTTCTACTGTTCAACATATACTAGTTTATAAATTCCGACATCAAAATGGTATAAAAATTATGATTTTTCTATGCTATATTATAGATAGATACAGATTCAGTATTGCAAAAATAAATTATGTCATTATTAAAACATTTTTAAAAAATTACAAAATAATAATATTTTTAATATAATATTATCTTTGTACACATTTTCGTGCATAATGCGTAAAGGTGGTTAGAAGTATAGAATAGTAAATCTCATATATAATAATACTTAATATCTACAAGGAAAAGCACAACGATAAAACTTAGAGATGTTGTGATATACAAGGTGGAAATGTATTGTTTAAATTGAATAATCTCTAATATCTCAGAAGATTATGAACCAAATCGGCTCAAAAATATTCAGACAATATTCTGACACCTAAGAAATATTCTCTGAAAATTTCAAGGCATTAAATCAGGTATTACTCAAGCTATCGCTGTCCAAAAAATACATTTTCTTGACATTTTATTTTCTTTTTTTCTTAATATGTAAACCGTCTTATTACCTAAAAATGTATAGGAATATACCTGTATATGAAATAAGTATTCAGTAAAGATTTCACTGACATTTATTGTATAGTTTTCGAGTAATAAATGTTGAAAAAAAAAATGTTGTCACACAATATAACAACTGAAAAACGATTCATATAAAATCGTTTACGATCCTAAAATGAAGGATTTTATAGTAATTTATTGTATAAAAAATTCGCTTCCCAGAAACCATTCCTGCATTAAAAAAATTAAGCAAAACAAAATTTGAAAAATCTTAAATTTTGAAAAATGGCCATAAAAAAATTTATTTGATCATTTTCGCTGAAAACTTTCAATCGCACACCGGGTATTGATAGCAAACATATGTGCAAAGTTTGGAAAAGTTATCCGGCAAATTGAACGAATGGTAATATGCCCATTTGTTAAGACCAGTCTATTCGGACTCTCCAAGGCATAAAACATGTTTTACGTTAAATACAAAAAAATTAATACATAGTTTATACGTTAAAAAGATTACAAAAAAACTTTTCACCATCACAAATCTTTCTCTTTGAGAAAGCAAAAGTGCTTGCAGTGGTTTTATATGTCAAAGTGAAGTAATAAAAAGGTGACAAAGTTATTAACTCTATTTGAACTGACTATCATTTTTAAATCTAATATATTTTACAATCATTTTTTAAACTATTTAAAAGTTGTCATAAAATTATTTTCTTTACAGATTCTGAAACTTTAAAATATATAGAATTTTTTCATGCAATTCATTTTAAATTTAATCTGTTTTATACGCACATTTAAGAAGAAGAAACGGTTGTTACTGCCTTGCGTCGGCTATGACACTTTAAATCCCAATTATCAACTACGAAGTTGGAATTATCAAAAACATAAAACGCTCGCATTGCATTTAGCATACACTAAATCCTCGAATTATTATTACATACGTCGATTTTTGTTTATTCTTAAAAAATGTCCGTATGTCTGTATGTACCTATATGATGTGCGTGCCCGCATATGCGTTCGTGTGCGTATGCATTATGCATAGGCCTATTTCTGAGAATGTTCATGGTCAAACGTACTTCTTCAAGGATCATTTTCTTCGTTTTTTTTTTATACCATGTGGGAACAAAAATAATTTTATGCCCATGTGAACAAAAATAATTTTATGCGAGACCAAAATTACACCTTTTGCCTGCAAAAATGATTAGCGGGAAAAAAGTTACTTTCGAAAGAAAAAGGGTTAAATAAGCGTTTTACCACTTAAAAAGAAAATCGATTTTTTGACCAAAAATCGGTAGCTTATTCCCTTAAGGGGGTATGATACCTATAAATCATAAGAAAAGTTATAGACCTTAAATTATCTTTTTATTATTACTACGAATATGTGTTGTTTTGACAGTATAAATGGTGGATGGAAAACAGTGAATTATTATAACAAATTCATTAAATAAGATACGTATCAAAGTATAATTAGTAATCCGAGTATTAAAATAATTTATTTCTTTGTGTCTACTTTTATTTTCAACAAAACTAACATAAATATGGAAAATACTAAGAATAAACAACGATAAAATAATACCTAACAATACCTTTTTCCTAGAGAAATTTTAGAAATACACTCTTCCAAGAAAAGTATACAGCTCTAACAGGTTAGTCTTAAATTGTTATATATTACATTTATGCACACTTCGTTTGTATAGCTATGTATTTTTTTTATTATACATATTTGATATTAATATTTTCAGGGCACATTTTATGACAAAATAGTTATTTCAATGATCAAAAAAGTTATGGATATAAATGAGGTATATCATTTAGATATATTAGTGCAATAATACACTTTAAGTTTAACCCGCTACTACTCAAATCTGTATTTTCAGATGCTATCAAGCCAAGAACATAAAATAAGGTCTAGGATGATACTATTTGGAATATACTAAAATATGTTTAACCTGCAAGTATTATAATAGTAATGGAAAAATATGTTAATTTTCATTTTGCTTTCTCAAAGAGAGTGTGTGTGTGTGTGTGCGTGCGTGCGTGCGTGTGTGTGTGCGTGCGTGTATGTGCGTGCGTGTGTGTGTGCGTGCGTGTATGTGCGTGCGTGCGTGCGTGCGTGTATGCGTGCGTGCGTGCGTGTGTGCGTGTGTGTGTGTGTTTATGTGTATGCACTGTAAGAACGCAAATATAAAAATCATGTGGCAATGTAAAGTAACACAAATCGCGTAAAAGATATACATTACTGGATATATGAAAAGTTATTAATTCAGTAATGTCATTTTCAATGCATAGTATAATTGTACATAACCCATCACTGTATATTTTATAAGAAAGGGCACTCAATTGATAATTCAACAAAAAAATGTATATTTCAACTGCTGAATGTTGGAAATAAAGCGACCCTAGCTGAGTTGAGTGATTTTTACTTTCCCAGAATATGTAAAAGTACAGCTTTCAATGTAGTAAAATTCAACTTTTTTATGTAAAATTACAGCTTTGGCATGAATTATAATAGAAACTGGAATACCTGAAAAATTTCTGAAACTTGTGCTCTAGTCGGTTATTTGGGCATTTTTACGTTTTATTAACTAAAGGTTTACCAATAAATTAAGTTTAAAGTATAATAGAAAAAATCATGAGTGCTTACGAGCTCTAGATTCAATTATTTTAGCTTGCGTATTTTCAACCTAACGTCAAAATCTGAAGCTGGAAATCAAGAATGTGAAATTAGGACCACGGAGTCCGGGTCACTGATTTTGACGAAACTATAGGGTTCGTTTTCTGATACCTAAAAATGAAGCCCAAAACTCGTGGTTTTAGCTTATGGGCCTTTGTACGGTATATACGGCGTATGTAATTAACGTTGATAGTATATCTATATATATTTGATTTTTAGCATTGCCCATATGAGTAATGCTAATGTTTTTTTGGCAATTAGCAGTGGTATTTTTTTTTAAATTGTAGGTGCCTAAGTTATACCACACTCCCTCCACACATCGGTCTATCAATCGTGGCGAACAAAAATATTTCGTTTGACGGACGATCGCCAAGCGGAGCGAAGATGATCGGTTTACCCCCACCAGTTGCTACTGCTGCAGGTATTACAAAACAATTGTCCTCGCACGAGCATTGGTATCGCCATACTGGTCAATGGCAATAGCAACGCAAGACTCTAGGACACGTTCGATGCGATATATAAGAGTGTCGAAAAAAGGTAGAAGCATCAGTTAGCTTTCGAAGCTCATTCAATCAGTACTATAGCAAGACAATCAAACAATTAAACAACTCTCAACATGAAATTCTTCGCAGTGAGTATTATTTCTGAATTTTCCGAAGTAGATGTTCTATCATATTTCGATAAAAGTTTGAATTCTTTACAATAGACCCAATCCCGTATTGTTATAGAAGCGTTTTAAATCACTGAAAATAAATTTGCAGTATATTAATAAATATTTATCACGCCAACAAGATATTTCTAAAGATTCCAAACATTTCTTAAATGCGGCTTTCTTTTAAGATTTGATCTCAGATTTAATCAATGAGAATATTTTTATTTTAATGTTTATCTAAATTTTGTATACTTCATCATTTTTCAAATAATACAATTCTCTACATTATAACAGTATACCCTTACAATCAGTAGTTAATTATACCTTTAAAATACACAGTAATTTCTTTCATACTGTAACAAAATAATCAGTAATGGTTACTCAATGCTTTAGTAAAATACACAATTTATTTGGGTTTAACAAGTTTCTAAGTAAAATGGACTATTTTACTTTAATATGTTAAATAAGTACTGTAAAATAAGCTGCATTATATTCATTTAACATATCTTTTAATTCTTAACTTTTCTTATCTAAATATTTGTATAACAATTGTCACATAGTTGAAATACTCAATTGTACCGATTTAGTATTAGTAAATAATGTAAGGTACTTATTTAATAACACATAATTTATATATTTTACAGTGTGTACTATATATTTTGCTAAAGTGTTATTATAAAATACAAACCGAGACAATCATTTTATCAATATCATAAATAAATAACAAGGTTTGCTACAACATAAGAAAGAATCATGATCCGAAATGGCAAACAACTTTTTGGGATAAATTATTTATTGATAAAATTCATCATAATTCATAAGTCAGATCACTTACGATCCCAAAATCGGGACCAAATTCAGTCCGTAATCGTAAATGGTTTTCTTTTTTACAGGCAATCTTCCTCTTGGCCGCCCTCGTCGCCGTGTCCAACGCTGAGGAGCCCGCCAGTCGCAAGCTCGACCCGGTGAGCGAGGCCGAGAGCAGTGAGCCAGCGGCCGCTGGTCGGGACAAGCGCGGCTTCGTCCTGGGAGCTTATTCGGCGCCTCTGACCGCCGCCGTGCCCGCTTACACCGCGGCCTACACCGCTCCAGTCGCCGCCGCCTACACCGGCCTGCCCTACGCCTACTCCGCGTACAACGCGTACTCGCCGTACTACTCCTACCCCGCTTACTACGTCTAAGCATGGCCATCGACAAGTCCGCTTGATTTCCGCCAAGCTGAGAGAAATACTCAGAGATCGTAGTGGCTATTAGCTTTAAGTGTGTACAGTTGTTAGTTAATCGTGAGACGAAAAATCAGAAGTTTATGAGTAAATAAAATTTTATTCTTGTTGAGCCATTTAAATTATGTGTGTGTATTATTTGTTTATTTTCTTCCTTTGATTATATACTATGTTGCATTCTAAATGCATAATGTATAAAGTATACAATAATATTATAAGACCCTTTTAATTTTCGGCTTGCGTGGTAAAGAGTCTGTCATTTTTAATTATATGTAAAGTAAAAATGGCCGAAAGCTATACTGAAGTAAACTAGAAATTTTATATCGTAAACTTTACAAAATAGTTTGATACTTATAAAATGGGAAACACATGTTCTTTGATAGTTTTACTCTTTATTGTCATATGCCATTTATGCGATGAAACTAATGTGTACAGCATACGTAATGTTGTTTATGACTTATGAGATCATATTACTACGTACATTTAAATTTACTTGCTCGAAAACTTTTCTTTAAGTCTATTCAAAATACTTTTCTGTGATTTATGTATATACGTTTTAAGGGTGTCCGAAAATCAATTAAGAACTCAAATTTCCCGCCCTGATTTTTACCGACCAAGTAGTGAATAATTATTTATAATTATAAAAATACGTATATTTAGACAAAACCCAAACTGGCTGGCCCTTCATTGAGTAGTAATACACCTCTTCAAGGTCAACGGCACCCTAAAAAATTATTGGAGTGAAATGTTGACGGCAAGATCAACGGCACCCTAAAAAATTATTGGAGTAAAGTGAAATTTCATTCGAAACATTTTGTAGGGTGCCGTTGTTGTTGATGTCTGAAACATCGTAGATATGTGTATAACTACTTAATGAAGGACCAGCGAGGTTGGGTTTTACCTAAATATACGTAATTTTGTTTATAAAGTAAATAATGTATGGTTCGGTTGGTAATTCAGGGAATTGACTTTCGGACTCTTTTAAGTTTAACGTTAAATATAAGGCGTAAAGTACTTCGTAATACATATAAGAATAAATTAAAAAGCAGCCAGAAATGTGGTATCACTTCAGACACTAGTTATTGCAACTCTCTCATTATACCCTGTGTGTCATTTTACCCCAATATACCCTATTAGTTGCAAGGAATCTGGAGTTTCATAGACTCGTTTATACAAGCACAGAATTCCTCTGCTGCCGTCCTAATGAAGAAAGTCGCTATCTGCATTTTTGCTCGGGCGGAGATATTTTGTGCATAATGTGTTCAAAACAAATAAGCAATTATACATACCCGGATAAGTGTAATAAACACATTACAAATCATTCTTGGGTAATTAATACTCGCTCTTTTCCTTTCTGTTAAAATTTTGAACATATTTTAACTTTTTAATGTTAAAACAGCAGATATGATTAAATTTTAACTTGAATATCCCGTGAAATCTGGTAGATAAGTCAACATGCGCTGTAAAGTGGTCCGAGTCACAGTGACTTTCGAGTCTTTGAACGTCCTATCTAAACTTCATGAAAAAGAAACTTTCTCGTTATACTTCTAATTCAAATTATTGCGTATATTATTTAAATTATTAGTGAACTGTTTTAAAATTAACTGTAGGACGATCAATAGTTCGTAAGGAGCGTGCGTAACTGTTCTTATATGGATGTTTTTAAAACATTTAAGAATTTAACTGTTTTATTTGCCTAAGATCGAGTCGTTAATACTATTCTCTTATATTAATATCCATCACGAGATATCGAATCCATATAGAATTTTTCATTTATAATTTGGGTGGTGATTTTTCTATTGAAAATATAAAATAAAAAGTACAACTGCCTTTCGTAAGATTAAAGAAACGATATATCGACAAATCAATACACATAGTGCCTACAATTATATTTACAAATAGTTATACAAAAATACTTATACTTACAAGCTATTATGGGGGTTATTAAAATGTAATTTAATAATAATTTAAAATTGATTTTAAATATTAATTTAAAATTAATGGCCGACTTGCAATCATTTTTAAAATCTATTTTAAAAAATCAAATTCAAAACTTGTTTACTTCTTAAATAAACTTTTTAACACACTTAATTATGAGTATAATAAACCGTTTCCCATATTGTTTTCGAACAAAAAGAGTTATGTGCGTTAAAGAATTAATGCATTTTATTTTTCAATTGACAAATTGAATTATTAAACCATTATTAATCACAATACGTATTTTTTAATTGCATGAAATCCGTAAATAGCAGATACGTATTTCTTTTTCAGTAAATATCACTATTTTTCGTTCAAAATACTCTCTGCCCGCCCTACCTATATCTTATCTACGCGAACCGGAAAGTTGGCGAGAGAAGCCGAACATACTGCAAAATGCAATCCTATCTACACCTATCTACAGGAATTCAGTTTTTTTTTTGGTCACTTCAGGCCACTTTACTGAAATTCGTGTAGATTGAAAGCAGTTAGAATTACAAAATCAGTATTTCTCCATTTTTTTCAATACTGTACCATGGTGTATTGAAAATTATAAATAATTTTTAATTTATGATTCTATAAACATATTCGTCTTTTAATTATGAATTCAATAGTATAAATAACTCATTCTTCATAAAAAATGCAGATAGTGACTTTCGTCATCAGGGCGGTAACTTTTCTTTAATTATTTAACTAATATTATATTTCATAAATTACACGTGGATTTTCTTATTGTTCGAAACCACCACTCTCCTGTAATCTCATATATCTCTTCCCTGAATATCCTTCAAGACTCTATTCCAAAAAACTCTAATTTTATTTCTTCCGATTTCATCAGATTATTTTAAATAATCTAAGCTAATTATCGCCAATTATTGATACTATTTTTTTTTTTTTTTTTTTAACGTCGCCATGTTTGTGCTTCTATTTGGTGCTAATCGACGACGGGGGTCTGCGGTGTGTTTGTAAACAAAGCACATGTAATTTTTACAGAGGTGCTTGTATCAATCGGCAGAGACTAGGATTCGAACCCGGGTCACCGGCGTGGGAATCCGACACTCTACCGACTGAGCCGCCGCAGGCCCCAAGTATTGATACTATTAAGATCAAATTGTATATTTTACAAAGTATAATAAACATTTAGTTTGTATGCGTTCCACTTAAAAATACTTTTATTCACGTCTTAACTATAATGGCCACTTTATTGACCTGAAAAGCGGGTCGAAAATTGCACGTTATTCCCGCTTTAGGCGAGAATACAGTACTTTTTCTCATACCCTGCCGTAAAGTATTATGTTTATTCCCCGTTGTCAGGGAATAAAACGCCTAATTCTTTCACGCTTAGAAACAGCGACGTGGATGCTCGTCTCTCTATTTTTCCTCCCATCTAACGCTGCCTGCGCGTTGCTAATTAAGCAGGCGGTGTTAGTCAGGAGCAAAAGTAGAGACGAGCATCCGCGTCGCAGTTTCTAGAAATGAGGTTATGTGACAATTTTGACCCTGAAATCGGGGAATAAACACAAATAACTTTCCACCGGGTATGAGAAAAAGTTGTATTCGCTATGAGCATCTGCTTGTAGGGGATAAAGGAAACGATCGCAGCGCACGAGATGGCAGAAAATGGAAATAGAGGTGTAACCGTAAAGCGTTACTATATATACGATATATATATGTTGAATGTACTACCCGAGTTTCCAACTTTTGGAGGGCGCCACCGGTCATGCTCTGGGCGAATACTACACTCTGGAGCATTGAGGGATATTGACGCCTGTAAGTTTGATGCCCTCGCTTCGTTCGGGCAGCAAGTCACTCGCGGGCGTCAATAGCCTATACTTTAATCCCTTGGTGAGTAATATAGTATTATATAGTATATTACGCATCTAGTGAGGTATTGAATTGGCGAGTCCATAGTACGTGTAAAATGTAAAATATAAATTCTCAGTTTCTCTGGCTTTCTCTCTTTTTTTCAAATTTATATTTTTATTAATATTAATATAAATTTTGAATAAACGTGAATAAAGTGGCCACAGTTAAGTCGGAAATAAAGTTCTATATGCAACACGTGAATAAAGTCGACTATTCCATCGGGTGTTTACTGCCCGAGCTCGGGCAGTAAATCAGCTCTCGGGAATAATCTTCAACTTTATTCTGTTGTTGCATAACGTACTATTAAATACAAGTAAAGTAAACTTTTTGGAATAAAAATAAATATAGCAATCCACTATTCGTTAACCTAGTTAGTGAGTAATGCAGTGACTTGTTACTCAGAATAACAAGTATTATAATATTATTGTATACTTTATACATTATGCATTTAGAATGCAACATAGTATATAATCAAAGGAAGAAAATAAACAAATAATACACACACATAATTTAAATGGCTCAACAAGAATAAAATTTTATTTACTCATAAACTTCTGATTTTTCGTCTCACGATTAACTAACAACTGTACACACTTAAAGCTAATAGCCACTACGATCTCTGAGTATTTCTCTCAGCTTGGCGGAAATCAAGCGGACTTGTCGATGGCCATGCTTAGACGTAGTAAGCGGGGTAGGAGTAGTACGGCGAGTACGCGTTGTACGCGGAGTAGGCGTAGGGCAGGCCGGTGTAGGCGGCGGCGACTGGAGCGGTGTAGGCCGCGGTGTAAGCGGGCACGGCGGCGGTCAGAGGCGCCGAATAAGCTCCCAGGACGAAGCCGCGCTTGTCCCGACCAGCGGCCGCTGGCTCACTGCTCTCGGCCTCGCTCACCGGGTCGAGCTTGCGACTGGCGGGCTCCTCAGCGTTGGACACGGCGACGAGGGCGGCCAAGAGGAAGATTGCCTGTAAAAAAGAAAACCATTTACGATTACGGACTGAATTTGGTCCCGATTTTGGGATCGTAAGTGATCTGACTTATGAATTATGATGAATTTTATTAATAAATAAATTATCCAAATAACACTAATCCCAATAATATTTATTAATAACCACAAGAGATTAATTGTTAACTATCTATTTTATAAAATTAGGCTTTTCATGATTTTCATCTTTATCTTTTAATTCATAACTTTTTGTACCAAGGTTTTATAGTATCCATTATTTTAAAATACACTTGATTATTTTTACAGCTGTTTAGTAATTATTGCAAATCGCTTTTCTTTTTTCAGTGTAATGAACTTTTGTACATTTTTTAAGAACTACATTTGATTGACATGTGTACATTTTCAGTGGTTTGTTATGATCTTATATTATTTTAAAAAATAATGATTTATAGTTTAATAAAAAATTCTCGAATTTACTGAGTCTGAGAATAAACTACTAACACACAATTGCAATGTATAAGTGGATATAGCTAATGATTTTATGAAAAATCCATTGTAAAAAAATGTTCATTAAAAATACGTTATCCACATAAACAAATGTGTTCTATGGGTGTACTAGAGTATGGCTATAATATTAATAAAAGGGTTAATATACTTAAAAGTTTTCAACAGTGGCTTAGAAAGCTTATGCAATAATAATTTGATACTATTATAAAAATACAAATCTTCTTGAAAATATAAGTATCAGCCGAAATATATTATAAATTCAAAATATGTTAAGATTACCTATTTCGGAAAATTTTTAAATCATACTCACTGCGAAGAATTTCATGTTGAGAGTTGGTTGGTTGTTCGATTGCCTTGATAGTGCTGATTGAACGAGCTTCGATAGCTTACTGATGCTCTTCACTTTTTTCGGCATTCTTATATACCTCGTTGTACGTGCCCTAGCGTCTTGCATTGCTATTGCCATTGAACGACGCGTCGATGCCGATGATCGTGCGAGGACATTTGTTTGGTAAGACGAGCGGCAGCAGCAGTTGGTGGGGGCGGATCAACCGATTGAGTTCGTATTGTTTCTCTCTTGGAGTGCGTTACATGCGCATTCAGAACCTTGGACATTGGCCAAACATGGGAGAAACTATGTTACAATGCTAATTAAATTAAAGGTCGCAGTACTATCTGTGTCTATGCACGAATATTAATTTTGTACCAAATAATTTTATTATGAAGGAAAATTGTTATAAAACTAGTACATATTTACATGTTATTATTTTACCTTTAAGGGCATAGAATATTCCAGATTTAGTTAAATGAGTAGTGTAAGTGAAAGTTATAAGATGGCTTGATGACCATTTTTTTGACACAAACTAATTTCAATTCTTAATGTCATAAATCTTTTAATGTTTATTAATTATAAATTTCAAAGTACATTTTCTAATGAATTTTAAAATAAATTTGCACCAAACATTTCTTACTGCTTTTTAGATACTAAATAAATGATTTCGACAAACAGCTTTTTTACAATTAGATATATAATAATGATATTAAATTTATTATTATTAATATTATTGATTTTTATTTAAAAAACAAAGTGAGAACATTTTTAAAAAAATCGACCTTTTTCTAAAACGAATTATTTAAAAAATTATTTATTGTCATAAACTCTTGCACGTAAAAAAAACTATTGCCAAATTTTCTTATTGTCAAGGATATTATAAATATAAAGAATTACTCGTAAAGCTAATAGTGACATTTTTCATTTCGAAATACGCTCATTAAAGGAAGAATAGTTTACACTACACCTATTTTCAGAGCCTTTCGGGGAGCATTTCATTAATTCTAAGTATAATATTATGCACTGTTTTTAGTTACAAAATTACAAGTTATCAAACCCAGAAATTTAATTAAGAAAGTTAGACTTTCGATCGGTATCCACATCCTTATAAATGGAGGACCAAAAAGTCCCTGAACATTTTCACAAAATACGTTTTCTAAATTATTTTTAATATTAAAAGTCCAACGGTCGAGTAGCATTAAGTGCCAATCAAACACCTACAAACAAATTTTTCTTAAAACAGCATACTTCACCAGACCGGAAACAAAGCGAAGGAACGTCCGAGTGTCGCCCTTGGCCATCCGGATGCCTCGGCTAAATTTACGATTGTCGCTCATTAGCTGCTAGGCGCTGCGGACCACTTCGGGGCCTATCGCGTCGTTAAAACCGCACAGACGATTGACGGCTTTACTCCCATTGTTTACTCGCTTTTTGCGCGAAAAAGCGCGCGATAATGAAAGTGCGCGCGAGGTGTATACTCCGCCTGCGTCGCTCTGATTTACGAGGCCCGTATCCGCAAGGTTTCTCTCTCTCTCTCTCTCGTATGCGCTGATAGCTAGCGCGCGCTCTTATTTTCGCACCTGAGTATTTTTTACTTTGAGCTACCAGTCTCTTTTCTTGTTTCTTCTTCTTTTTGGTTGAACAAGTGCGTGATTGGTAGACGAGGAGGTGGAGGTACCCGATGATTGTTTTGCGATCGGCGACAGGCGTGATAAGCTGTTTATGGCCATTTAAAAGAATACAATTTAATAGGACATGTTTTAAAGATTGGTTGCGTTAATTGTTAATCCTTACTGAATCATTTCCGAATCTAGTTATACTATGTTCATAATAATCCATGATTCTGTTATTGTTATAAAATAATTAATTAGACAAATTAATTTTGTTGTATTTATCAAGGTTATAGGTAAACCGGACAAATTTAGATTATAGTGTTTGATCACATCACTTGATCGCATCATTGAATCAAACATTGATTAGTGTACCAGGCTGCCAGCAGTAAATACAGTTAGGAGTTTGACAAGTTTTGATGCCTGCTGACCACAAGACCCGTACATCATGTTTGTGCCGAATTTAGACAAAATTTGGTTAATTGGTAACTATTGCAATAACTCGACCGTCTCTATGTGACGTTAAACTTCCATTTCAATATTAGCTCTCACGAGGGGAGTAATAAAAGACTTACGCAAAATTAGCTGATTAATAAAAAAATTCAGCCGTTATTGTTCCTAGAGATCAATTGAATCATTAACCAAAAATTAATTAGCATCGAACAATATAGAAATTATAGTAATACTTCACTTTTTTAATATTTTACTGCAACTTATTTGACGCATTGTTAAAAACTAAAATTAATTTGACCAGAATTGTTTGTAAGTAATAAATTGTAATTTTCTAAATAAATTACAGAAAATTAGAGTAGTACTTTAGTTCTTTAATACACTACATCTACCTTAGTGAAAATGATTTGTCACAATTCTGCAGAATTTATCGGAAGTATATTAATTTTGTCTTATATTTTATATTTCAATTTAATAGTTTGTTCTGATCTGGTTAATATTGACAAATTCTGGTCAAACTCAAACTCTGACAAACTTTCTAAAAACCAAATATTTTGTAATGATTTCTAAGAATTTTTCAGAATTGCCAGTTATTATTGATCAAAACTAGTTGCCGAATTGAAATGAAATAAAGTCAGAATGCAACCTTGTGACGAATACTGTTGAAGTCTGACAAAATATTTTCATAAGAAAGTATATATTGATGAATCAAAGTATTCATATTCTCGACTACAACTTATCGTTAAATTTAAAACTTTATTTTTCTTTCTTTTATTTTTCAAAATCAATCATTCTGTTGTTGATTTTATCATCGATTGAGTAATCTCCTAATAAATGTTACTACTCCGCTAGATTTGTTTATTATTAGTTTTTCTTTTTATAGAAATCAATTTGTTACCCAACAATAAATCCAACTAGTCAAAATCACTCGATAAAACCGATAAGTTTAAAACAACATATCACAAATTATCATTTCCAATACCCACTTCCCTTCCCTCCAACACGAACCGTTTTGCCAATCACTCGCACCCCCTGCAAAAAGACCTCATAACTTTCCTAACATTAAATCCACACCATATAGCGAACGATTCGCAGTCAATAAATCGCCAGTACCGTCAAATTCTTGTAACACGCTTACACGCAAAGCCACTCGATAATGAGTACATACATTACTTTATTAACGCCACTTTAAGTCCATATCGGAATCCCGTTCGACTCGCGACTCGCGCTGCGCGCTGTGTTTTATACACGCTCCACCGATCGAGCATGAATTTCTGCATATCTCACGTCGTCGCTCGCGGAGTTCGACTTTTGATGAATGGCGCTTTCCCATTATACACGAAGCTCGTGTCTGCACGCGCGCAGATAAGCCTATGTATGCAACAGGCTTTTCCGAAGGTGAAAAGTCCGCAGCTGCTGCTTTTTTGTCGATCTCGTTGCTCGTAGAGAGAGAGAGAGACTCGAGGTTCACGACCTTTCTTTTGCGCTTTCGCTAACCGCCTCTAATTATGGCGTAATTGAGATTAATGGATAGGCGCGCGTTTTATATATGCGGGCGAGTATGTGGTGCGGTGCGCGGCACGCCGAGTCACTTCATTGTGCCGGTTGTGTTGTATATATATATTGGCCGCATGGTTGAATATTCGCGACTGTGTAGTGTGTATACATGCATGTGTGTGTGTACGTACGTGCTCGCACGACTCTCGCGAATTACGTTATCACGCGCGCGAGAGAGAGAGAGGGGACTTTTATAATGGCTGTTTGGCGTTGCACAATTCTTTCTGTTGGTGGGTATATTTATACTTGCGCAAAGGCAGTTTTTTTATTCAAGTGAGAGAGCGTTTCGAATTTATGGGCGAATTATCGCGGTATATTGGCCTAATAATGTTGTTTACGGGCTTGTTTTATTAGTGATATATTTGATGATAGTTTCTTCGGTGCTTGTAGACACCGATGGCTGCGAGGTCGAACAAAGCAAACTTTCGTTTATGCGTGCAGTAATAAGTTCTGTAATTGCAGGGTTGTGTTATGTTTTGATGCAGTAAAATGTAAATTTTGAGTGGTAATTATTGCCTATACAGAAAAATTAAGGGGTAAGACATACGCAATGGGTAATGATCATTACACAATATAAACAATAACACTCGGCGTTTTTGCCAATGAACATGATACAACTATATACTTAGGAAGAACGGCAAACACTCACTTAAATGGTCAATAAAAAGGGACACATGTTGTGACAATTCTTTTAAATTCTAAGCCGTATTATCCTGCTTCTACTTGAAACCAATAAAAATGGTTATTATTACAGCCTACGCATAAACTAGGAAAAACTAAATAAAATTGTTACTCTAAGCTTATTTTGAAGGTTATTTTTGTTATGGGAAATTGTTTTCAAGATATCGCTCCCTGAAAACACAAGTGAGGCAACTTGAAAAATTGCTACTAATTATTGGCATTGAGCTTCCTCAAACTAAATTAATCGTTCCAACACGTAATTATTTGATAATAATTATATATATTTAGAAATAATACCTATAACATCAATATAATTTAAAATTATAAGAATTGATTTAAAGGAATTCGAATGTTCTATTATCCGATGGATACTTTCGTCTAATCAAATATTTGAAAAAAAAAGAAATATATGAGGATAACACAAGAGTCTTATGATCATACACGCAAACAATAATACCTGAATACAAATCTTGAAGCAATTTTTTCAGAATCAGTTAATCTATATTGTGATCTCAAACTTCATTGATATCGTCAACGTGATTGAAATAATATCACGAAATATATTAAAATATCGTATTGAAATATTATAAGCACTTATTCCAGTATGAGCAAAGTTTAGTCGAATTCGCGTTTCTGCGGGCAATTCTGGCCACCTTGATCGAAACCGCATATCATTTATCGGCGATATGCAACCCTGCTTGTAGTCTGGTTTTGCAGCGAAACTTTGTGCGATCGAGCCAATTGTACTTTTTGAAAGTTAAAATGTTATTTAAATTTAAAAATGTTTTTAATAAAAGTGATAGCGAATAACTATGCATCAATTTTACAAAAATATGTTTTGCCAAAATGAAGCAGATTTTAGAAAAATAATTTATTTTTAAAATTGTATAGATTTGAAAAAATTGTTTTTTTAAATCGGCCCTATTTTGTTATTTTTAAACATGAATTAGTTTTTGAGGTACCGGCAATAACGATACATATACAGACTAGGAATCTTTCTGGATTTTGTGTTTGAGATAACTCTAAGTAGAGATATCATTTATACCTCGCATATTCCTTCGTTTTGAAGCACTAAATTAACATGGGAGAAAAACAATTAGAAGCAATTAACGCAAATTTATTCACATTTTGTCTAAACTTTTTATGAACCGACTTTTTGTCGGGGTGGTGGAGCCACACCTCGGGCGATCGGCGAAGTTAAGCAGCGTTGGCCGCGGTTAGTACTTGGATGGGTGACCGCCAGGGAACCCCGTGGTCAATGCAACTTCGTCCGATCTCCTTATGCCTCATTTTCACTGGCAGTTTAATAGAGTATCGCATTAACTTTCAATATTGAATAACATTTATGTGGTTTAGATAAGCAAAACATTTTTAGTATGAAAAAATAGAAGAAATAATTATTCACACAAAAGAGAACTCTTTAAAAATTACTAGCAATTATCACTATAATGTTATTTAATATTATAAGTTAAAGCGACACTCTATTAAAGTGCCAGTGAAGACGAGGCGTTAGGTGATGTGTCACACTCAACAAAGTGAACGGGAGGCGTGGAATGATCGGATTCCGGTGTCTAAGCCTACGAAATGTGACATAGACATCCAATTCGAACATGCCAAATACACCGACCATTCCGGAGTGGGTTTTCTCCGGATACAGGTTTTTCCCACTCCACAGGCATAACCCTGGGCGAATACGGGATATGGACTAGGTAGAATAAAGGTATGGAAATATAGGTACAAAGAAAAAATAGGTATGAAAAACTTGCTATGCCAAGAGGCTGCAGGTAAGATACCCCCCGCGCCCCCCACACAAATTAAACTTTTTTTGCTGCCGGTTATTATATTCTTAAGGCTCTTAGAATGAGGTGGAAACATTCCATTTTTATCGAATGTTTAAGATTTTAATAAATTTTGTTAACAATGGAAAAATCGGCATATAAATTAGCCGCTCTCAACCTGTTAAAGAAAGTTTACTGAAAATAGGATTAAAGTTCTTTTTTCCAATTAGACTGTTGAGTTACTCAACTCCCTCACGATTGCAAAAGAACTTAACATTTTCCACAAAATACTGCTATAGTACTTTAATTATCAATAAAATTAAATTACAAGTGTGTATAATTAAAACTTGTAACTTTTAATTTAAATTTATTGAGTGATATCAGTAAATAAAATTTCCTAGAGAATATTTCTTAATCATCCATGTTCTCTTAAACATACCAATTTAGTTATTATAATGTATGAATTAATTAATGGCGTCCCGCTGTAAAGAGCACATAAATTAGTATGCTCTTCACGATAAGCCGCCGCGCGTCGCGCTCGCGCGCTCATCCCCTTTTTCCGTCGAGTCACGAATGTATAAGTCGCTCGACGCCTTCGCGTCTCTCCGCCGCTGCCACAGTGATAATCTCCTATATGTGGCGTGGCGTGGCGCTAGCGAGCGATCGGTAGGTGGTAAGCGCGACGTGGAACAGGTTGTCGCGGCCCTTGAAAAGTTACGTTGTAATTTATCGAAACACTCGTAAAATGTGGATGTGTCGCCTGGACGATTTTCTTTTTTGTTCCTTTTTTTTGTTTATTGCAACGCACGCTCAATCGTATATAATAAATAGCAACGACGTGTCCACTATCTTTAGATTTGTCATCCTTAAGATTAAGTAGATACGCGCCGACGAGAAACAGTGTGCAGCCAGACAATTTATTTGATAAGCGCGTCACTTCGTTAATATGGAGTACAAATGTCTGCAAAAATTGAGGGGAAAAAGGATTAGCATGCAGTGGCGGACGCAACTGTTTCGTTTTGGTTATCGTATAACGTAATTACGTTACGCAGAGTGACATCATGCTTACTTGAAAATTGAGTTATAAATCAGAATTTTGTTCTCAGTAAAAATAATTTCTTTCACTTGAATAATTAAATTTAGTGATCAGTTTTCAACTTTATGCGGTACATATTCTAATAAAAATTAAATAAATTACGTTTTATTTATATATTATATTTCCTTAAAATATACTATTTTCAGAAAATGTTCGTAGGAATGTGTATTAGCGTGTCTGTGAGCAGCCCGCAATATCTTCTGAACTTTTTGGTCAATTCCAGTTTAAATTGGCTGAACTGAAAAATTTCAATTGGCAAATTGATTGAAAACTGCTTGTTTCTATAAAAACAAATGTGAAAAATTTGCATTCGGAATCAAAAGTTATTTATTTTGTTTTCAAATTGTAATATTGAAATATTTCACCGATAGATGGTGACACATATACAAATCAAATCACATATAAAAAATATAAACCTATACTTGCATAAGGTACACACACAGTAACACTTCTTAATAAATCATAAACCAGTGTAGCAAAATCGGTATGTCTATAGTTCATAATCTATGACTGCGTTTCCTTTATTTATTTATTATTAAGATTCAAAATCATAAAGAATTTCTACGATCCATTTTTATAACTGATTAAAAAACAACGAAACAACAGTTCAACAAATTTGTATTTTTCGCTAAAGTTTTTGCAGGCATTACAGGTACCTACAGCCTAGCTTACAAATTTATAATATAATATTATTAAATCTATTTGGTTACTGTTAACTACTAAGTTTGAAACTAGTTACTACAAACTAGTAAGTTTGAAAAAATATAAAATAAAAAAACAGAATTTATGAAGGAACGAATTCTGAATTAACTAATCTTTGAGAAAATATTCTGCTAAAACAGTTAGCATCAATAGAGTTTTATTCAGATTTGTCAATTTGATATGAGAACCGATAGCTATTTCAAATTCTGGACTTTGGTAAAAACTCATCGAAATTTACTCTAAAAAATTTTTAATGAATAAAATCTCATCTTAATAAAATCTCATCTGTATAATCATAGTATAAAATAAGCTAAATTATTTTCAGTGTAAAAAAAACGAGAAAAGGAAGTTATTGATAGATAGGTCAAATCATTATAGAAATCATAAAATATTATCCCGGAGCCACCACGAAATATATTAATTAATATTCCTTGTTATAGCTTCATGCAAAAGGTTTTTAAATCACTGTAATATGTGTATAGTAACCAAGAAAAGTCGTCTTTGTTATTATATTTACGCGTACAAATACACGTATCCTACTTTGGTTGTAATATAACTTTTAGATCCACATAAATTATATGGGGAAATCTCCAGAACTTTTAACTTTCAAATGTTAAAAATGAGGTCAACTTAACTTAGGAGCACAGTTCTAGTTTTATTCATACAACTTCTCGAGACTATAAACAATTAATATTTACCCATGAACAAGCCCGAAACAAGTGCCTACCGAATCTAAAATGATTTATCAAATACGGCAGGTTAGAATTTCCATGTATATATTTTTTCTTGAATACAGTTCTAAAACATTTGTGCAGCTATTTTTATTTTCATTTTTGATACTTAAATCAAACATTTGTATTGCATTAATATTATTTTACAAATTACGTTGATCTTAATGATTCATTTAAAGTGATTGGTAATGGTTCGGTAGAAGGTACAACGAAAGGCAAGGATGCGTGACTACTCACTTCTGATTCCGAGAGATCCTTTGAGCAGGATGAGGATTCAAATGAGGTCAAAGAATTACATTCCCTAAAGGGCAACAAAAATTTTATGCTTTAATTGAGGGATTTTATTATAGTTCGTTTATAGAATAAAAATACCATAAGTGTAATATTATTTTAATTCAAATTCATCTTTTTATGCATTAATTAAATTTAATTTATAAATTTGGCTTATTGAAATTAACAATTTAAACGTTTAAATTGACTAATATTACCTCTTAGACGACGAAAACACTTTTTTATCATTATATTTCTTGCTCTGTTCACTCCTTTCTTCCCGTTTTTTTAACTCTTCAATTTCACTCAAAGCAGGTCTCATGATTGTAAAATGCAAAGAAACTTCTCGTATTTGTATTATTCAGTTTTACTAGTTGCAATAAGAGGTTATGATGTTTAAAGAAACGCGCGTTGCGGACGGCGCGTTAAGGATGCGACAAATCGATGTAAATTTGATATTTTATTAATACACATGAGTTTTTTAGGTATAATACAAAGCTATTTCTCAAAAGTTTATCAAATAATATATTTTGGTAATTTATTTCATCGATTTTAATTAATATTTATAGCACAAACGTGCGTTGTGGATGTGACATTTTTTATGTTCGTTTTTTAATCGGCTCACTTAGATGTTATTTAAATTTTGGGCATTATGTTTACTAAAATAACAAAAAGGGATTATAATACAATATAATACTGTTGATGTATTTCACCCATATTAAATACTTTTTAAGGTAATTAAATTACTATTTATTGAGTTATTCTTCGTGTTGTGATGCGACACTAAAAAGCCACGACAATTTTCAAATGTATTTAACTCCGATTTTATGAATAAAATTAAATTATTATCAATATTATCATATTCTGTGATTATTTCTTAGTAAGAAATAATTATTTTTATATTTCTATCAGGTCAATTTTAAACACTATTCGAGAACCTATATTTGAAATCAGGAATACGGCATACGAGAAATGTGACAGTTTAGACATTTGATTGATAAATTTATTTAATTTATGACAGAAAGTAGACATAAAAATGTAATAAACGGCAAGCTTACGCTTTAAACAATAACATAAGCCTATGTGAAACAGTTTAATTCAGTTAAAATATAAGAGAAAACGGATTGAAACCTCGAGTCATATAGGTTAAAGGTTTGGGAGATTTCCCCATATATGCTATTTAGTATTTATTCAGAAAAATTAGAGAGTACGTACTTGGAACACCCATTTCCACCGAAAAACAAAAACAGCGAAGACAGCAGCGGTATGCTAACGAAATCGAGAAAACGCAACTACCGATTCAGCAACGCCTGGAATCGCCTGCGCGCGATCCGAGACTTTCTTCGTCTCAAGCAAGAGTCTCCGCGCCTATTAAATCGACTCCCCCGTCGCAATTATCGTTGCGGCAATAAACGCGCGCGCCGCGATGCAACTGATGTCTGGAAAGCGTCTCGCTTTCTTGCTCGACGAATTTTTCGCGTAGAGAGCATCTGCATCATCGCCGCGAGATTTCTATTTCCGTCGATTGTATCACGCGTGTGGAGGGGCTCTTCACACGCGCGCTCGACCTTTTTTCGACCTCGCGTGATATGTTCAATTCCTTTGCATAATTCTTTCAATGAGTACACTCACTTTTACTTATTGATAGTGAGATAATATTAATAATACTATAAACACTTGAACCGTTTTTCTAAGTTTAAACACTGCACTTTCATAATCATTTGTAATGGCCAATTGAATGACTGCATATCAGAGTGGGTGACGCTATATAGTTCTACAACGGGAATATGTCCTCCATTTTAAATGCATTTTTTTTAAAGATGCTTAGGATAGGTTGGTTTTCTCCATTCTGACGGACGTAGTGAATCAAAGCAATGACACCCAATTGCAGGATGCATTTATAACCATTCGTTCGTTATTTAGCTGTGCAAAATAGTAAACAATGATTTTTTATTCAAGATTAGGTTTATAAAAGTATATTGTTTAATATTAATAAAGGCTGGCATTCTTCTAATTCAACTTTATATGAAAGTTTAGTTATAGATGTTGTTCTTATAACACTTGATTTTGATCATATACTACGAAACCCGGTTAATTATTTCACTTTGTTTAGGTTCAATAACGCTAACGTTCTTCCCTTAAAAATTTTTTAGTGTCGTTTATAGTAACACGTTGGAGTATGAGTGTACAAGCTCTACCAGTATGGAATGATAGATTTTTCATAATATATTCATATTATTTACATATTACCACGACAAACTTTTAAAATAAATTATTTTAGATTTGCTAAAATAGCAACTTTATCGTAAAATTGGATAGGTTATTTAAATCCAAAATCGCTTCTGGCTCATGCGCTAGAGCATATACAGCCAATCTGTTACAATATGTACAATATGCTGTATACAAATAAAATGTGGAAACTCGAATCGATTAAAGATAATATTATTTAGTAGTTCCCATTTCATCATAAATCCGATTGATTTAAAATAATATTTCGTTATAGTCTGTTCCTAGGTTCAGCAGTAGAAGCAGGGTATGGTGGGCTCCACTGTACCAAGTTCCAACGGCCAATTCTTCAACCCATGAACCATAATGACAGCGAATCCAGGCCCGTGTCCGTTAGACCAACCCGAAATGACATCCTAGGAAAATCTTGTACCAACCACGGCATGCTGCCAAATTGGTTCTAAGTGTTCTAACAGCCAATTCTATAATCCATGGACCATGTCAACGATACCGGGCCTGAATCCGTTAGACCATCCCCAAATGCCATCACAAAAACAGTTTACACCGATGCAGACTGTTGGTACACATTGCACGGATAGTCGAGCTAATAGACATGAAGATAAATACACCTAGGTTTAATAGACGACTTCCCAAGAAGATTATGAATTAAAATTAAACATAGGCATGAAAGAATATTGTGTTATTAAAAATCAATTATAATAAATTTATCAGCAATACGTTCCATAGAAAAGTAACATAAGTTTCTAAGGAGAGTTATGCCATCATAACGATGCAAATATTGTACAGTCGCAATATTAATTCGATACTAGATTAGAACCTTTGAAATGTGTAAATGTGGAAATATTCTATTTTGAAAATTTTGCATACGTTTATAGTGACGATAACATTTAGGACATATTAAATATTATTTAAACTATAGTAATAAATTAATTGATTAATAAATTATCATTGATGTTATAACTTTTAAAATACGATCATTATTCTTCGCAAAATATTCAAAATTTTTCTATCCTACTATTTTTCTGAATAGCTCATTTATATATAAAATTTGGCTATATCGAAAAATGTTATCCAATTTCAACCTATCAATCATATCATTCACATATCGCCCAACCCACCACCTCGTAGTTCACATAACTTTACTCATTCACAGCTATTTCAGACCTATAGAAGACCTTGAAACGTATTCCAGCGTGCGTGCGAAGAAAGCCCTCGCCTGATAGAGCAAATCGAAAGCAGACTCTCTCGACCTTTCTCAAGCCATAAGAACCGTATACCCCAAGAGATCTTGACTCATCCGTTGTATTATACGGGCGACGCGTCGATGACGAGCTCGCGTCTCACGAGCGTCGGCAGCATACGCGCACATATTAGACACACAGCGTCCTGGACTTCTTCTCTTCTTCCCATGCATGCGTGCATGCGAATCTCGACTTATCTGCTTTCTCGCGGCGCGCGGGCCGTGTTTGCTCGTCGGCAGAAACCATAAGTGTCATCCCTAATTTACTCGGAGTGGAGCCAGAGCCGAAATGCGCTGTAGGGTATGCACACCAGGTTTCGCGAGGTTTTTGTGTGCGCGTTGATGTTTATACGTGTGGGGTAAGGAGCTGTGGGACACTTTTAGCGATTTGCGTTGCTGATCTACGAAGCCGGTTTCTTTCTTTTGGAGGATGTGGTTATTTAAATTTGTTGCGAGTTGAATTCCTTGATTAGCATCCTAAAACACGTGTTGGAACTTTAGATGGGTATGTAAGATGCAGGTTTTTGGAAATTCCAGAGAGACCCGTGGTAAAGTCAAATAATTAATTGATGTATCGTACAACGCATTCATCTAATTATGAGGACTCATGTAGATGACGTTAATACTTAAGGGTTAATAATTTCAATTAATTTAAATCATGGCATTGCTACTCTTTTAATAATGCTATTGCTTTAATGTAGCTAATAATTGAAGAATAATTTAAATAAAATATTTAACGAAATTATTACAAATAACAGAAAATTACACAATTAAAACGATTTTTCAATTGACCAAGAATAAGAAGAATAATTTCAAAGCAAACTTCCGCAACTTTCACATTTCCTACATAAAGAGCAATCTCCTAAACGGTATTATATACCATATAAGCGTCAATTAAAATGCACACAGCAGCAGTTTAAAAATCCGAAACGAAAACTGCAATTCTTTCCAAATCAATATGCTAACCAACAAAAGTACGACCGCAGTGCTCACGCTTGTCTTCGTTTCGACTCTCGTAGCAGCAGCAGCAGCAGCAGCTACAGCAGCAAAGTGGCATTTTCTTCTACGCCTTATTTGCATGTCCCGCGCGACTCTCGCCTGTCCTTACGTATGCGTCGCCGTCGAACGTGTCTACCGACAGTACCGAGTCGGCAGGAGAGAACAACTAACAACTGCAGCGGCGCCGCGACAGGCAGCCGCGTGCACTTGCAGCTTTTAAAAGGGCGCACGGGGGCTCGTTAGGCGCGATAGACACAGAGAGGAGAGAAAGAATCGGCGGGTTGTATTTGTATAATGTGCGACACGGCGAGCCGGCTAACAAGTGCACGAAAACTCTGACGTAAGGAATGATTCAGTTCTTGAAAGTGACTGTTGGTGCTAGCGGGGAAAGAAAACGAAATTAGTTAGAGATGAAGTTGAATTTCTCGTCTTTACTTTTAAATGAAAGGCTAACTGTTTTCTAACTTTTACATGATAATATTATACCAATTCAATATAGATACTAATTTATTTTCCATTGGCAATTAGTAAATACAAGTGAATCTTATTGTCTTAAATATTATTATAAAGTAGTTTAATGGAGAATTTTCAAAAATCTTTTATTTATTGTAGCGAAAAAGTAAAATCTCTTTAGATAATGTGAGTTGTCAACAATAGTAAAACGTATAATTTAAAGTAGTTACAAAAGAACTCTAACAATAAAGTTGATAATAAACTTTTTTAACCGTTATATTAATAAATTCGACAAACCAACTTTCTCTCTAAGGTAAAAAAATACATCTTTTTTATTTCGTAAAATATTAATTAATAAAATAATAAAATAATTAATAAAATATTAACGTACTGAACCTTTTTACTTATCATAATTGCATGATTATCTTTCACTAAAAATAAAATGAAGTAAAATAATAATTTGTTGTAGACATGATAAGCATGATTCAATTTACCCGGGGTTTCCCCAATATTTGTTAAACTAAATTATGACGAAAATTTTCTTAGAATTCTCATGAATTTGTAAGTAGTATAATCAAAATCATGGAAAACAGTTATTTTGCAGAATACTCTTACACGATGACTTACAAGCATGATATTTCAAAAGACTTACATAAAATACTTACAACACTCTTTTTATACCGTCACGGACCCTATTGTGGATCGGTGCATCTATTGTAAATATTTGGTTTAAATTATTATGAAAATTTTGCATTATTTAAAACCAAATGATCCACAATAATAGCACTGATCCACGATAGGATCCATGACGGTTATATTTTCTTGATAAACTAGAATTGTTAGTTGCAAAAAACGTTGTGTGAAAACATTAAATATATAAGGATTTTTTTTACTTTTTGTACCAAACAATTAAACTTATCAGCTGTAAAGATTAAGTGACATCCCAAATATTTTATTTCGATCCATCAAAATCACTTCCGCAACAGCCTTGCCAAGCTCATAAATGTAATACTTTCAATTCTGACAATCAAAATTCAAGAAACTCCGGGCATTCGTCAAAGTCACCCAACCCACCCATTATATCACCCAAAAAAGTCCTCGCGATCGTTAATGCCTCATTCGCACCAGCGGATGACCTTGAAGTATATGCATTCCTATTCCGAGAAAGCATCGCCGCGCCCGACTGAATCGAAAACCATAGAGAGACCCCCGGCCTTTCTCCGCACTGCAGACCCATAACCGCGACAAGCACCATACGACTCATCGGCGTCAGCCGCGCGCATTTCAAGCGACGACTACGACGACTACTGCGTCATGTGGACGTCGTCAGTCATTGTCCTCTCTCTCTCTCTCTCTCTCTCTCTCTCTCTCTCTCTCTCTCTTCCCGCACATATATACATACATAAAACGCGCGAGTACGTGCAGTCGTCGGCGCGCCTATGCGGCGCTTGGTTCATCCTGTCGTATAGCAGGCTCCAGGGAGCGACGTTTTATCTTCTTTTCAGCAGGAGTGGAGTGCAAGAGGGCCATCAAGCTGTTGGCGGCAGCGGGACCATAAAGTGTCTCCTCTAATTCACTCGAAAGAGCGCTAAAATACGCGAGCTCGTTAAGGCGCTTTTAGGTGTAGGCTGACCGACGAGCCACCAACGTTACCTCTGCCGGCCATTTCGAACTTTACGCGCTGTGATCATTCGTTACTTTGGGATTTCGAGCCAGGAGCATGATTTTTAATATATGGATTTTTAAAAGGTGGAGCTTTGTGAAGTATCGTATACGTTAAGGGGGGCCGTCTGGTTAAAACAGACGAAAATCAAGGCGAAATTTACGGTTTTTTCTTTAAAGAAAGTTTTGTAAAGTAAAAAGAGTGTATTGTATGTAAAAGAATACTTTTTTTATAGCTTGGCAAACAAATCATAAATTTGAATAAAAATTTGTCTATACCATGAAAATGTATTTTTTGCCGGTTAAACTTTACCGTTTACCGGTTGGAAAATGACCAACTTGGCCTCCCTTTAAAAGCAAAAATTCTGCACATGACGAAATCTAAAAAAAATACACTTTTTTGGATCCAGATATCGCCAAAAAGAAAATTTAATACTGGGGTATAAAATCTTTTCTATCTTGTTTTATTGTCTATGTTTTTCTGTCAAATTATGTGTTAAAATTTTTTTCCCAAAAAGTATATAAAAGTAAAACAAAAGACTATTTTCAATTGATCATAACTTTGCACCGGAACATCCATTTTCAATGAACAAAAACTCAAATAAAAAGTGTTTTCTTCTAATTTTATATACTTTTTGGAAAAATAATTTTCAGGTATGGGTGCCCAGTAATAAAACCACATAATTTGCCAGAAAAACATAGTCACATAGCCAATTTTCATTATTCAAACGCGTTTTTCTTCATAATTTGGCCCCTAAAACAAGATAGAAAAGGTTTGGAAACCCCAGCATTAAAATTCTTTTTGAGATTTTTGGACCCAAAAAAGTGTATTTTTTTAGATGCCGTCATATGTGTTTAAACGTATTAAATACTATATAATATAAAAGTATTAAATACTTTGCTACAAACATAAAAGGCTGGATAATTTTTATCATCGTACGAAAATTTGTAGTGTCTATATTTATACGCAAATATGCATATTAACTACAAAGTTTCATATGCTTTAATGTCCTTGAGAACCTGTTAATAGCATGTGTATTCGAAAATAAAAAATAATGATTTAAAATTAAAGTAAAACGAAAGATTCCCGAATGAAGCGACACCACACAGCTTAAGAATTAAAAATGCAGACACATTATGTATATACACAATCTTTATTCACGAAGAATGTCTGCGATGTTTTCTATACGTGCCTATCGGAAGAATATACAGCCCGAGGTGTTCCAAAGGTCGTTCTCTTATAATCCTGTCTTAATCGTCGGATTAGACGATGTATCCAACATTTTTTCATAAACTCGATTTTTAACCAGCTTAATTATGATATTTTCAGTAATATAGCTGTTTAAAAATATCTTTGAATCATTTTTAAGGTAATATGATTATTCAAATAAGTTCGTAGTTGGAATAATTGCATTATATGGTTGTTTACGAGTTGAAGGGGAGAAATCGAAGATACATATATATTTTAAATTCAAAATTGTAAAACTATTATTTAATTTGTTTTATATATAATTTTTCTATATATAATTTTGATAAATACTGAAAGAAGTATATATACAAAATCTGTTACTAAAACTGTACTATGTAGTCTTTTTAGTGTAAAATCTGTACAACTCATTTTTTTCTAATAGCTGTAACAAAAAATTTGCGTACTGCGTTCTAAAAACTATATTTATGACTATTTTTACAATTAACTAAACAAATAAAGTAAATAAATAAAAGTTAAAAATTACGAAAATTCAAATTTATATTACCTATAAGATTTTTTTATCACACTTACATGAAAATGCGCCTTTTCATGCTATAAAGGGGGACTAAAATGTGTTTTTTCGGACAAGTGGCCGACAAAAAGTAACTTTACACCCGCTTCTCAAACATATAAAATTCACTAAAAATATGACTTCAATATAACCCCCCGCCCCCTCCCTTATTATCTTTACTACAAAGCCTGGAAACCAAAAATAAATTATCATTTAGTATAGACTATTTGCTTTGGAATAAAAATGCACAAGCTCTAACTATGTGCGAGGTGTAACGCCATTTGAACCAAGCAAATGTTTCTCCACCGCAACAAGCGCGGAAGCCAAAAGACCGCGTCTAGTAAAACGTAAATTCTTAACTCCTTCCGATCCGAAGCAAACGGCGACTGCGTGCGATTTCGTATTCGCTGTCGTATAGTCGTCCCGTCGACGCCAAGTTATCCAAGCGCGTGCTGGACGTCATTTTTCTCGGCGCTTATTTGCATGTCCCGAGTCTCTTGTCCTTACGTATGCATCGTCGAAGTCGTCGCCATCGTCGAGTACAACTGTTGTGGCGCGACCGATTGGCAGCGCTGGCGCTTTTAAATGCACTGAGCATGTGGTTCGTTAAGATAGTTATCCCCAAAAATCAAGAATCTTGAGAATCTTCCGGAATTTTGAGCAAAATCAATTTTTATCTCTAAGAATATCCCTGCAAAACTTTAGACAGCAGCACCATATAGAATTTGATATATACTCATATAAAGTTATCTTCTTTTGTGTCTTTATTCACTACACAGAGAGAATTTTCTTGTAAAAATTACAATTAAATTTACGGTAAAAATTACCGTTCAGTAATAGTAAGAGCGGGACATAGCGCCATCTGAGTACATTTTACTAAGTTCACACGATGAATTTTGCTAAACTGAACGGTAAAAATTCTAGTACTGAAGAGTAAAAATGGCCTGATATAATGTAGTACGACTAACATTATTTTTAAGTAGTATAATCTTATATAATATTTTTAAGGATTGTTTTTTATAATTACGCTGACTTATTTATTTATTATTTAGGAAGTGTAATTATTTTATTGGATTAGAAGAAATAAATTTGATATAAAATTATAGGTTAAGTTATGTACACATAAATGTAAATATCGCACTTGCATAATAAAAATATGACAATTCAACATTTTTTTGATCGTTATTTATCTTTATAATAAAATTAATTTCAAAAGGTTTTAACTTAGAATACAATAATGAAATTCATACAATATGGTGCAATACAATGATAAATACAATCAACAAAAAATTTAATTCATGGAAAATTTACGTTATTATCTTGATTTTTACAAAAAATATAGATTTTAGAGTTGTTATGAACATAGCAACATTGTATTAGCTTTAACAAATAAAATATTTTTTATGTATAGGGAAATAGAAATCTTATACGATTTAGAACCATAGATCATTTATTAATCTTAAAAAACTTTTATACATTAAATAAGTACTATAGTATAATATAATTAATAATACTGAAAAAAATCTCAATATTCCGCATTTAAGAGTGGAGAATCCAATCCGGATAATTTTATTTCTATTCTAACTTTATTGTAATTTTTTATCTAAAAACCTTAATATTTTTTCAGTGTAGAGTATTTAAAATATATTTTACATTGAAAATGAGATTATTATTTATAATACTAATTTTTCGTATAACATTTAGTCGAAAACAAAAAGAAATGAAATTATCCGACTTTGTTTATCACATATTAATTAATATAATGAATTTTTTACAATAAATGTGTTCCCATTAGCTATCCTCACTGAATAAGTGACTTTACATCCATCTAAATTGTCAATTACAACCCACGAATATGAAGGTAACATCATTTCAAACAATCCCATATTTTCATTGAGATATACGTCATGAAATAGTTTTGCAATCGTTAAAAATGCATTTACATTGCTGAGGATGATCTTTTCAACTCTAAAAAATTGTGGTCCATCTTCATCAGGTATCATTAAAATGCAGCCAGGTTTGATGGAGTTCCCTTGGTGACTTATTTTTTCAATTACAGATACTAAACGAGCATTTTTAATTTCATCGGGTAACAAGTCGCAAACAAACGAAATTCCTGGTAAATTTTCAATTGGCATTTCTTTGATCGATTTAGGATCATAATCGCTTGGAGATCCCGATGCTTCTTGCAATAAACGATAATTAAACCGTAATTGATGTTTAATAGCAACAGTCCGGCAAATATTGACTCGACTAAGAGCGACTCGAGATGTAATTTTTCCTTCTCTATTTTTGCTCTCGTATCTCATAGATGATATTTTCCACGGTGGGCCAACCACAGAAAATACTGTGGGGTAATGCACTAATAGATGATGTTTTGGCTTCAATGACTCAGGGAACATAGAATTTAGTGATTCCAAGTAATCTGCTATTTGCACCTGCATAACATCTTTCATATTTTTATATAAATCAGAACTGATAACCAATTCAACGATATTACATAACTGTTTCAATAAGCTCCATACTTTATTTTCGTTTGAAATTAAATGACCAATAATGAGACGGATATGACGAACTAAACACAGCATTTCTGATGCTGACATTATCAAGCGTTTTTTGCTAATATGATCTTCTAAGATTTCAGGTGGTTTATTTTGATTTTCTCCATAATCAAATCCTTTGATTAAATGGTTTAATGTTTCAAGTCTAAACAATTTTTGCACTTTTATATAGTAATGTAAAAAAATACCCAAATCATACTGTGCTATACCTTCTAACACGTCATGCATAACATCAATAGATAAGTTTTGAGTTACATGAAAATCTGATATCGAATGGAATGCGCATTCTTCAACTATTCCACTTTTTTGAGCGTTTCTTTCTAATAAATCATCATCGTATCCTGATTTGGTTCGAAGAACACAATTTTTTTCATCGAAAATGGTTTGGATATTTTCCTTTCGTATGTAACAAAATCTACAAAATATAAATGCATTAAAGCTTGATTGGAATCCAAGGATTTGATTCAATCCCAAGTTATCTCCTAGAACTACACAAAGCTTGAAATAAATTATTTTTTCGCCGTTGGGGTGATTTACATTGATGCCAACTTCTTCTAAGAACTTTAATTCTTGGATTGCTTTCTTAAACACTACTTTATTTGTAAAAACTACGCGATCTAGCGTGTTAAAAAGAAGAAATAGAAAAATATTTTCAAGTTTTGATTGCATATCAGGTGGTAAACAAGGTATTGAAACGTACACAGCACCACTTTTCGAAATTCCCCTATGACTTCCTAAAGGGTTATTATTTTCATAATCGTCATAGTATAAAAACAATGGAAAAACAGTTTTTTCGGAAAATTTCTTAACTGTATCTTTCCATAATGAGCCCTGAATAAAATTCGAAATTATAGTTTCATCTTTTAAAGAGTTCATATAATTGATAGTCGCATCAAATATACCGGGAATTTCGAAAAATACTTTGAAAACTGAACGCAGTGGTACAAATTCTGCTTTTACATCAATCATTCCAAGTACTCGAACTCCATTCTTATAAATATAATCCTTTCTTTCTCCGAGAAGGTAACTTTCAGGGCTGATGTATGTATTAAATTCTTCAAAAGTACGAAAAGCACGCCACTCAGTTGATACTTTATCCATTTTAGAAGTACTTCCATCAAAGATATTTTCAAGTTCACAAACTACTTTAGAATCATTGACTTTAGTTGCTATACATTTTATAACGTCTTCTTTAAGTTCATTAGTCATACTTTGTACTAAACTGTTCACGTCTTTTATGATATTTTGAGATCTAGTACGACAAACATCAGGATAATCATACAACTTAGCAGCAAATAATACAATATCTCTATTTGCATTATTTTTAGAAACTTGCTTGTCCACAGTCTTGGGTTTTAACACTTCGTGAATTTTTGGTATAGATGACTGGTTAAGAATCTGAGAATCATCGCAATTGTTTTCGATTATAATATTTGAATTATTACAATCATCAAACTTAATTTGATGTTCATCGTTATCTTCAAAATGACTTAAAACATTCTTTCCATTATTATCAGAAACTATTATTTTTACATGAATAGTTTCATTGGAAAAATCGAATGATTCATCACTTGATTTCTCTAAAGAATCTCCATGAAAGCTATGTTTTAACTGAACATGTTTTCTAAATGAGTCGAAAGATCTAAAAGTTCTTCTACAATTTTTGTCACAAGTGTACGTAGAATGGCATTGATGTGAATAACGCATATGCGTTAAAAAACATTTTCTATCAGGAAAATTACTACGACATTGTGAGCAAATAAACATGTTTCTATTTAGATAATATTAATTTTATGCAGCTCTAGGTAGTTCGACACTACCTTCAGAAATCACATTTTTTACTTCTCCAATCAAGGCAGTGACAGATCTATTACAATTGTCTGCCTTAAGATTTATATCATATAAACCTTTTTGAATAAACAGCCAAAAAGGTAATGCTCGTTCAGGATATGCACAGTCAAGAGCAGTAAAAATTTTGAAACATAAATCAATCGCGTCTAATGATGAGTTGACTGTATATAATATATCATTAACTGAAACGTACGCTGCTTCAATTCCAGCTAAAGTTCCAACAAATACTGGTATTGGTTGTAATGTAAGATGGGCAGATCTTAATTTATCTTGTAATCTCTTAATTCCTGGTATCAAATCGCCTGGAGTCTAAAATAGTAAATAGTTTCAAAATGTTAACATTTAAACATTTCTATTATAACAATTGAATCTGTAAAATATTACCTGAATGTGTAAAAAAAATGATTCTCTGCGTTCTTCAACGGACAATCGTATTTGATTGTCTGGACAATCATTTTCTGATTTTCTTGTCTTCTTTCTTGTTTGATCAATGAGGTATGGAAGTAAGAAAAAAAGTACTGTATCTTTATTATCTATATCATTGGATAAAATAAATACATTTAATTAACTGAAAATCATTTAAAAAAAAAGACAGACCAGAAAAAATTAATTACTTGGAAACAGCGTAGGTAACAAGTGGACTAACGCTTTATCTGAAACGCTTTTTATTTTATTACAAGTTTGCAAACGTCTTGTTAAATGTTGTCGTATAAGAGGCCATTGAGAGCAAAAATTTCTAGCATTGGGTTGAAGTCGAGCAAAATCATAAGCCAACTGAAATTAATAAAATAATAATAATTTAGGAAAAAGCTCTGACAAAAACTGATAAATATATGTACAACTTTTCTTGTTTTTAAATATTAATCTTTTTTAAAAATTTATTTGATCTGCCAAAAAATAATATTTATTTATAAAATAACCTTTGACTAGGAAGTAAGAAAAAAATTATTTTCATTTTTAAAAAATTATTTTGTTCAACAAATTATATTTATTTATAAAATATCCTTTGGCAGGAAAGTAAGAAAAATTTCAAATATTTAGCTCATCTACCCACCCCTACACCTACACCCATTCATACATACACTACAATGTCCACAGGCACGTACACATATACTCATTCTATCCAGCTACAACATCGGCGTTTTATCCAGACACGCAACTTCGCACAGCGCAGTGCTAGCACACTGAGTGCGTGCATATATGCTGAGTCCACCCTCGCTCTTTCCTCCCAAACCGTAGCTACCGTTGCCTTGATCCTGCCACTATTGATGAATATTACGACGTAAAGGAAGAAAAATCATCGAAACGGAGTCTATAGTATCGAGATCTTAATGTTAAAATTACTGGTTTAAAATTAGTACTCAAAGAAAACCATAATGGAACCTTTATGATGACCACTTTTAGTGCATAAAATAAACTATATACTATTAATTAAATAAATACATTTAAATTTCAATAATTTATCTCAAGTTATAAAAATTAAGTAACTTTATTTATGTACTTTTTTTAATACTTGAATCCTACTTTACCATAAATATTGCAATAACTAAAATTCTTTTTGTTTCGTATAAAATTAATAATCCATAATATAGTGCATATATTTAAAGAAAATTCTTACCAAGGTTGGACCTTGATTTGTTATAAGACAGCGATATGTACTGCAATATTCATGTATTGATGTATTTTCTTGTTTCAAACGACTTTGACGAGCAATGTAAGTGAGTTCCCATTTTTCTTGAACTTCATTTTCAGGTGTAATGTTTTATGCTAACCAGAGTAAAGCATCATCTACGTCTCCTAAGAAATATAAATAATCTAATTATATTTTTATACAAAATTTGATATCTACATTAACATTAAGCAACAAGTACAAATTATTTCAGTTTTATTTTATTAACTTTTCAGTAAAAATGCTTAAGTAAATATGTAAATAAAATGTATAAAATAAATATATGTTGTACTCACTAGAAATTTGAACATTTACAGTATTATCTATTTGTTCAGTACGACGATTGCAACTCTGCAATAATCCAACTCTTCTTAGTATTTTCTTTACGTATAAATAATGTTCAAATAGAGTTCCTGTAGGATTTACTCGACGTTTTCCAATATACTCATATGGTGTATAATATAAATTAGTATTCTCTCCAGGAAACAACTGAACAATTTCATCAGATAATTGCCTAAAGCGGTTTGACGTGATACTGTAGAAAAAAAAACATAGTTTAGAATATTTTATAACATATGTTACAAGTAAATATAGCTTACACAAATTTTTCTAAACAATTTGATTGATTTCCAATTGCAACTTCTCGCAATGCCTTATCCTTCTCTTCTTTAACAACAAGTCTTGATAATAAATTACGTATATTTTTACATAAAAATCGATTGTCCTCGTAGGTTTTTAATACGACTTTACCATCAGCACTGTTATTTAGAAGTATAAAAATTGGCTGTAGTATATAAATAGCATGTATAATATTAATTTATTTGTAAATGCATCTTAAATGTTTTATAATAATTAATATGAATAATTACATTATCTTGAAAATCGTCAGGCCATCTTCTGCCACCCTTAAATAAATAATAGTTTAATAAATATGATTCCAAGTATATAATTAATAAACTTTTTATTCATGCTTTCAAATACAAAAAATTATAAAAAAAATAAGCTGAAACTAGAGAAAACAATATAAAAGAGGTGACCTCACGCAATAATCTTTATCATATTTTAATCCGAAATTATTACACTAACTAATTTTCCAGGGGAATTTAATTTGCTCACCACATTCATGTTGACTGTAAAAAACAATATACAAATGTTTCAAAGGTATGAACTATGTTTAAGAGGTTATGTTGTCTTTACGGTTTAAAGCATACAGAATTGACCACAAGACTATTAATGTACTGACAAATGCATCGCAATAATAACTTAAATAATAATACTTACGAAATACTTTTTTCAGTAAAAGTAATAATTTGAAAACTTCGTAACGTTTCCTCGACTGCTTAGGTACGAGACACGAAATGAAGTCAGAGTCCAAACTCACAGAAAATCACGGGAGTTTGCAGAAATCTTGTTTCCATATTTCTTTACAAATATTCCTTCAAGTTTATCTCCTTATTAGTCTTTCTCATAAAGGCTTTCTTTCTTGAATACGAGACGTGTCGAAAGCGGGAAAAACCCTCCACGAGGTCGAGGTGCAAACGAAGATTAAACGTACATGCGGCGTATGCAGGCGCTTACAGTTATCATGCGAAACATGAGTCTGTTTTACCGACATGTTCAAGCTAGCTGCCGCGACTTTATACTAACTTCAGGGTAAAATTTATAGTGACTGAACGGTAAAAATTATGCATATTTCTCCGCACTTTTTCTACAACTTCTTAATAAATTTTAAGTAGCAGTCAAATTTACCATGCAGTATGGTAAACTTTATTATTCATATAATAAAGTTTATAGAATAAAAAGTAATAATTTTATAAAATATATATAAAAAGTCCTGGAAATGCACAATGTCTCACGGTTACCGTGATTTTTACGGTAATTTTTATCGGATAATTCTCTCCGTGTATGGTACATAATAGCGACATAAAAAAAATAATGATTAGGAGTTTATTTCAGCTTTAATAATTAGGCGAGTCGCCGTTCTCTGAATATCTTATAAAATTAGATGGAACCTTGCTAAAGCATCCATTTTCATTCCCAGAAGCTGGTTAATACAAATTTCAAAAATCGTCTTCTATTTCTTTACAACAATTTAGTTTCCATTTGACTTATGAAAATGCCGAAAAAATCACGTTTTTTGATAATGACTGATGGATAAATGAGATATGAAGAAAAAAATTTAAATGTAGTCAACACTTTATATTCTACATATACTAAGGTATATTTTTTGAAAGTTTCAAAAAGATTTATAAAAACGTCATGCGTAAACCCCTTTTAAAGTTAGGAAAATTAGTTACGTGAAAAACCCGTTAAAGGGGTAACACCACTCTAATTTTGATATATTATTATTCTAATAGTATATTTAAAAAAAATTGCGTTAAAAAAATACAAAATAGCTGATTTATATCCGATTTCTTGAGGCCTCTTGTATCGGAAGCGTTCCGCGCCACGCAGTGTCCCAATCGCACATTTCAACCTGGAACAAAAAAAAATCCACTTATTCTTGATGTTAATAGCTAGTGAATCACGTAGGGAATTTTGAAAACATTGATTTTTGCAAATTTGGCAGTGAATAAATTAAAAATTTTCATGAAAAAATGGCACGTTTTTGTTTATAAAAATTGTTTAAATCAATTTATTAAAAATCCCCTACGTGATTCACTTTGAAATATAATAATTAAGATATGTTTAAAATTTCAAATGCATCGGATGAAAACTGTTCAAGTTATGCTGCGTGCCCGTTGAGAAAAACTCGTTTCGAGAAAAATCAACTTAAAGTTTTAAAATCAGTTTCGGACGTAAAAAAATGAAGAAATCATTTAAATGTAAAAAATCATTTTTTATCGGGATGGGACCTTTTGTACCATATTCTAGAAGTGTCAAAGCACGTTTTAAGCGAATAAAAAAAGTCTTTTTTTTAAATTTCTACAGTGGTGTTACCCCTTAGGATTCAATTTTGTATGTTATCTAATGTAAATTATTTTACTTAAATGCATATAACTTTGTTAAAACATCAAGTTTTGATATTTGATAGGTTTTAGAACATTCTTACAATTACAAAGATTATAAAAATTAAATAAATTTTTTTTGATATTTTGGACAAACAACACCAGAGTTCTACCTTAAAATGAAATGAAAATAACTATTTTTACAATTTATTTTTTATATATAAAAAATTTTAATTTTAATTATATTATGACTCACATAATAGTTATGGAATAACTACCTTATAATTACTCTGATTGAGGAAAAAGAGCAGCTAGTCGCTGCTCAAAGCTTATCTTATTTAGGGCGTTCGTTATATACAGTGAAAACATTTTTGGAATTTTTTACGTAATCTATTATATATTTTTGTAAATCTTCCCGAAATGCTTGATTTCATACAACTTAAATAACAATTCTTGTCAAGATAATTTTTTATGAATTTTTTTTTCTTCCGTTCACGTATAGTTTTACTTTACCACTCGAAGCTACAGCGAAATCTGGAAACCAACAAAAATATTTTATGAATAAAGAACTGTTTCTTATACATTTACATTTACTCGATATTATGCAAAAATCCATCGATATGATGAAGTATTTTCGTTTTACTAAAGTGTAGCGAATTAGGTAAAAATGAGTGAGAGTATATTTTAAATAATTAAAAATTATCAAAAATCTAACAAAAAATCGTACAAAATACATTTTTTTTTCATTTTTATGAATCTTACTAATATGAGATAAGACAGGTTCAAACTATACAAATATAACGGAAATAATTTGTTTATCATAAGATATTGTTATTGCTCTTCAGCTTTTAACATCTTTTTGTCCCAGAGAAGACACAAAGAAACATCTAAATAGAATAAGAATCCTTGTCTTCGAGATACGAGTAAAAGAGTAGAAAATGCGCTGACGCAACGAGAATTCATGGCGGTGCCATTCCATCATAAGCCCGTAACGAGAGACGGACGAACGACGATCGTAATGCGCGACGGTATGACTCTTTTTACATTTTATTTTTGTCGCGCGATCTCAGCGCAGGATACTTCAGGGTCGCGCCACGCGGCCTGTAATTTTGAGAATTCGAAGTATACGAGGAGACCACGCGGCGCCGAAGACAACGACGACGACTGCTTGTGCAGCTGCAGATGCATGGTGCAGATATGCGGAAGCATCGACGGGAGGTTTTGCGCGCAATGCTTGCTTAGGCTAATGCGCGCACGCGCGTAAAATCTTTAGGGCTGCCGTGCTTGGTGCGCGTAATAGTTGAGTTTTGAGTTTTAATGTTTGCTTGTTTTTAGCTTTGAAGGATTGAAGGTTCGGCGCTTAGCTTCTGTCGAATTGCAATGTCAAATGTGATCCTGTACCGTATTGTTAATTTTATGTAAGTAGGAAAACATAGCTGAATGTTATTGCCTTATTAGTGGTATTATGAGTATTCCGGGAAGAATCGGTTTTATGACAAGTTTTATGAGACAAGAGTGCTCTAAAAGGTACCTACTGACATTCCATGATAATGGACTATAATTTGCATTGTTGAATTCAAATACATATATGAAAATTGTCAAAAATCAAAATGATAGGTATGATTTGTCATATAAAATAATTCTACTGTTTTTTATCAATCTGTTGTTAAGAAAAATCAATATCGAAATATAGATTGTAATTAGCTGTTATGAATAAATAATTACTTCTTCTAACAACGTGTTGCCACTTTATCGTCATCTTTTACAAAGTGATACATTTTCCATTTATATAGTCGCCTAGTTCTATCAGCTATTACTTAAATAATTATATTCAGGATTATAGATAAATATCAGTCTCTCCACGTATACCCAACACTATAAATAAACCTGCACCCTATTTCCTCAACGGCGCATCTCAATGAACCAATTCTGAATTAAACTGTAACTAGGCAGTTCAAATTACCAACCGTTATCTTCATAAAAGCTGCTTTTATTTCCCTCTCCAGAGAAAGCATAATGAGCCCCAATTAACCTTCACGCGAAAATAACACCCTTTCGCGCTACCAAAAAAAAAACTCCGCAACTAAATTCACGCTTCTCACCTACCTTTAACACCATACGCCCTGCATACGAACAGTTTTTCTCACGGTCTCCTTTCGCAACGCGCTTAGATTTCCTCTCCAGAGGGCACCATTCGCCTCTTATCAATCCTCAATATGTACTGTATTCTCGCACTGGCGATCAGTCAACTGTACCATATATATATACCCATCCCTCGTCTCACAGGGAATTAAAAAAGTCGTGCGCCAAATACAGGCCTTACGTAAACGCGGGGTTCCGCGAGTTTCCTGATCCTGCGCCGTGTGTTTTGCACATTTGCATGTTTCGAAAGGCAGCCGCGGGGGTCTGCGCCGAGTTGCGTCGTGTGCCGCGCGCGGATGGTTGCTTGGACGTGCGGGAAGCGCAACATCCGATATCGCGAACGACGCGCGCCGAATGTTAAAATTTTGCTGAGGTGTGGAAGTCAATGTTCTTTGCTTTTCAAATTTGAACATTTAGAAGAAAACATGAGCAAAAATAGTTTTATTAGTAAATTAAGTTACTGATAAAAAGCCGCATGTTGCAGAAATTCATTTTTTACTTGGGTGATTATCATAATATTAAAAGATAGGTAGTGCATAAGTAAGGTAAGTCCCAAAACAATGTTTATCTTAAATATTAGCAGGGTAGTTAAGTATATTCATGACTAATAATTAAGAACACTACATATAGATATACTTAAATTACACAATACCACAAATACAGTATATTTTAAAAATTCGTGAGAACCATACCATTGTTTCTAACGTGCGTGTTGGAATACTGAATTCGAATTTGTATGATACCAGCGAAATAAATAAAGATTATAAAGAAAATGTAATGGAATTTTTTCGAAATTTTTAGGATACATTTCTCATTTATTGAATAAATCAAATGTAACTCCATAACCCAGCTTATAACTTTATAGTCACATAACCGGCACAAAGCACATGATTCTTATATACCACATAACAAAAATCTTCATACTTTTTATTAATATAGTTCTATAATCACAAAGCTGGATACAACATAGTCCCATAACCCCAAATCTTATCACTTTGAACTCCAAAATGTTATTCGCAAAACTATACAAATCACAAAATTCGAAATAACCTACACAGAAAAAATCGTAGTAGGAAAGAGTTATAAAAAATGATTATAGCAACTAAACACAAACTGTGGTAGATAATATCTGCGTACGTGTAGACATAAATCCCACCCTACCGATACCTTTACGATACCACGAGTAAGAAGTAAACATGTTGGGTGAAATATCTCTTCATAATACTAACAAATGCGCATAATATATACCGTCATGTTTGTTTAACACCATAGTTTTTCTTTACAAAAACTCCATAATCTTATAAACCCCATAAACGTACAATCTCACAATCCTTATATGTAATTCCAAATTTCATTACCACATAGCCACGTAACAACTAATTCCATGATCCCATACGTATTGGAATTCGAAATTATTATTAGGTCATTGGCTTCGGTGCTATGATATTATGGAGTTACGAGGTTTGAGATTTTGTGGTTTGGTATTACTCGGGTGTTACGAAGTTTTCAAGTTCAAGACCATATGGTTTGCAGTTATAAAGTTCGTGGTTATGTAGTTCATGATATTGGGTATATAATAGCGTAATCAAATTTTAAGTTTATATAATGTTATGCGATTTATGCTTTATAATACGAATTCATATAGCTTGAAACTAAAAATGTATGGAGTTATAGTTGGATGCTATAAGATTACGAAATTCAGAGTTACGATAAAAGGTTTATGGGGTTTAATTGTGGTTCGCGGTGAGACGGAGAATTAGACTATCGTCTAAACTTGGTTTTATTGGGATCTGACACAGGCACCTCGCCCTCTAGCGGGTTTGAGCTAAAGCAATCGGAGCCCTGGAATTCTCATAAATGATTGGTTCACACGTGGTCACATGATCAATATGGAGTCACCAGGCCCGGAGTTACGCCCCTTACTAAAACTAATCAGGTGGTATATCAGGTGAAGAAGCGCCTGATTTTTGATGATTTTTCAGCTGATATATTACCTTTTTTTCGATAGGGGTATCAGATTCCTATAGAGCAAAAGTACGAGCGAGTTCGAATTCAACGATTCAAAATACATATACTTTGTTGCAATGGATTCTTTCAAAAATTTTTCAAGTTCTAGCCGTATAAAGTTAAATACATTTCAACTTTTGTCTCGTGGAAGTGCATGTGGGATATTGGGATTTAAAGTGTCATGGTCGAAGCAAAGCAGTTTGACGGTTTCTTCTTCTCAATTATACTAAAAAAAGTGGTTACAAAGGTTTTATATCTAATAGTGAAGGAATAAAAAGGTGACAAAGTTATTAACTCTATTTGAACTGACTCTAGTATTTTTAAATCTAACATAGTCTCTAATCATTTATTAAACTATTTAAAAGTTGTTATTAAATTATTTTTTTGGAGATTCTGAAACTGTAAAGCATGTCGAATAATTTTATATAATTAGTTTTTAAATTAATTTGTTTTATACGCTTATCAACGAAAATGAAAGTGTCGTTACTGCTTTGCTTTGGCAATGACATTTTAAATCCCACTCGCGTATAACTTCATAGCGTCAATATTTAAAAATTCTTAAAAGAATGAATTGCAGTCGGGTATTATGCATATAAAAAGTATAGTCTGTTTTTCATACATTTCTAAAAAAAATTGTTATGTTCCTGTGCTATAAAAAGAAAAAAACTTAGCATGTCTTGTAAAATTAAATCTTTAGTTTTTTAGTAAGCAATATCTAATTATGCATAATAAAAAGATAAAAAAACAATGAGCAATCAAATTCACCTATAAATAACCAACCCACAACGTATACTTTGTATGCTACAACCAAGAAAGTCACGTTAAGCGCGTCATCGAATTTGTTTTTCAGTCAGAACAGTGTGAAGTGCTCTTAAGCCGACGAAGCAGGCTGACGGCATTTGCACGTTCGCCTCATATATGCGTTCGTGCACCGCAGCACGTGGATAAAACAGCTGAGTGGCTCTGCTGCAAAAGAGAGGCGCAGCGCGAGAATATATAGGTGGGGAAGAGCGCTCGAGGATATGGAGATGAAGGTGCAGAGTGAGAGAGAGATAGGTACGCGAAAGAATATAAAAAGAGGAGATATTTACAGATATTTAGAGGGACGGAGAGAGAGATGCATTTAGATAGGCGAAATAAGAAACTCGGAGGCAGTAAACGCAGTGCAGTAAAAAAAGGCGGGTTGCGAGACGTATAAAAATCCGCGCGCTTCATCCTTTTTCGCTCAAAATTAAGAAGTTAAATGTTATCGTTTGAGGATGGTACATGCGCTCGGGAATATAAAAATGTACTGTTATCAAAATGTATTGCGGTTTCTGGAAATTTAACGATTTGACGCATGGACACTGTGGCTTGTGATTTATAATATTTCGGCGAATTATGTCTGCAGCATTTCGTCGAGAAAGGAAAAATATGACGTAAGAGAAAACGAATGAATGAAAAGAAGATTTAAAGTTGTTTGTTATATCAATGACGTAAGATTCGAGCAATGGGCTCTTGAAAAAAGAATCTTCATGTTATACTTGAAGCACTTGAAACATCAAGCATTTTTAAATCATGAAGAAATCATAAAATACTAACGACCATTGGCTGAAGTACAAAATTATACTTGATTCGTCAATTTGTATTTTTCGACAGATAACAAAAAGATTCAGGGTAAAATTTAAATAAAAAAGTTTGAATTCAGCAAACATCAATGTAAATTTTAACTTTACTTGAATTATAGATTAATCGTTTAATCGTATAATTTTTGAGTTATGATAATTCAACGAAATTCTTAAGTATCAAAGTATATACCTGAAATAGCATGATTTTTCTGTTTAATTAAAAATTGAGTTTTGGATTACAGTAGTATTAAATTAAATTCCAATTATCCAAATACTTCTAAAATCATACTTTGTATTCAATGAAATAGTATAACTTAAAATGAATATAATAATGTATCAAATAGAAAGTAATATTTACTTTATTGTATATTATCGAAAGAATAAGGAAAAATAAATATAGTTTTAAAAGCAACGTTAACATTTTAAACGTTAAAATTAGGTTGATCCAACTGCATATATACTTTTAATTAATAATTATTTTTATAGATACTGTATTTTTGACATATTTTTTCATCGATCTATAAATGTTACTTTCGTAATAATTTAAACTGTCTTATTTATCTTCAGAATACAAGGTTTCTGTGATTTTCTCACTCATATTATTATTAATTATTGATTATTTATTAATGAGTTGACTTTTTCAAAAATTAACATTTTGTATCACAACTTTTCAACAAGTTAACCAAATCAAATATTATCAAAACAAAGCTAAAACGATAACCGGTTGGAGAAGTTGTAATCGATTTTTTAAATATATCGGTAGCATATCAGATAGGCTGTTTGGAAAAGACAGTTTTACAAACTCAACTTTTTTTCAAGCTACAATTTTTCTCCGTTTTGAAGTTTTATTTTGAACTATGTATCCGTTAAAATATAAGAGTAAATCATCTAGCGTTGTTGCTCCGTCTCGTTAAATCCCTGCTGTTCCTATATTTGAAATGCATATAAAATAAAAATAGCGGATTCAATAATGACAAATTATAATAGTTGATTTATGGTTAATCAGTATCAGCATCTATCCAAACCCAAACTCACTTAATCCCATCACAATCCACACACATCCTACCACCATCGGTGCGTTATACTTATAAGTCCCATCCCATCTTTCCTCCGTTGTCAGTCTTCGGTCTTTGGCCGGTGGTTGGTCTGTCTGCGTGCAGCAGCAACAGCATCGCGCGTATACACACAGCTGCAAGAGCGCCGCGGCGCGCGCGCGCCGGCATCGCACTGTGCACGAGAGCGCGAGCGAAGCACGCGGAGCAGCATAGCGCTGCGGAGCCTCGCTCTCGCCGAGCCTCAGTGTTGCCTCGGCCGCCGAGCAAATCGGACCTCGACCGTACCGGCCGCGCGCCTCTTTGAACCTTGTATACGCGCTCTCTCTCTCTATACCTCCTTCTTACCGATTTGCTTTTTAAAAAGATAAGGTACTTACTCGTCGTTCATTCACAAAGTGTGCGCGAAGAAAAAAGGGTAAAGGGTTGCTCTTTGGTATCGACGAGAGAAAGAGAGGATATGAATTTCCGCGAGTGAATCGACTGCTGTGTTTTTATCGGTGTATTTTATTTCGAGTGTGCAGCAGCGGTAGAATATTTAAGCTGCCGATCGATGAGCGTCAAACGCGTCAGAGATATCAGCTGATAATAGCGCGCGTGCGTGCACACAGTGCGCATAAATTGTAATACACAGAGAGATGCCGTCGTCGCGCCGAAGCTGCCGGCGAATGATCGGCCATCGGTGCCTGATGATGATGATGGTACAGCCTCTGCACTGGCGATCGGCGCTGTCGCGCGCGCTTCCGGCCTGACAGTTTTTCCCTCGCGCTGCTGCGTCTAATTCTTCTTCTCTCTAATACTGTGCGACACGCGGAAATTATTAAAAAGAAGCGAGCGCGCGCGCGCGACGACTTACGTAACGCATTATATCGCGGACGAGTTTTTCTTTTTCGGTGGGATACAGAGTGTATAGAAAGCCGGCTGCTGCCTTTTCTAGATTTTTATCTACACAGCCGCCGACGCCGCCGAGTCGCCGCGCAGACTTGATGCTGTGCTTTTGAAGCCGATAAGCCACGCCGGAGAGGCGGACGACGAATTGTGTTATGCGTGCCGGTGAAAAGCATAGCAGTCGCTTTTACGATCGACTAAAGAGCAAATACAGTGGTGATCCCAAGTGTGACGTGTCAGTGCGTTGATTTGACGTGAAGTGCAGTGGTGATCGATGAAAGGAGAAAATTGAAAATTGAGAAGAAATCATAAGTTTGTAAATTTGAGTTTTCGCGGGGAGACGGGAGCAGAAGAAGAAGAAGAAGCAGCAGCTATAGCTGTAGCGTAATATAGCTATATAAGCGAGAGCTGCAGAGCCGAGCACGTGGATACGATATACACACGGAGTCTGGCTCTCTCTCTCTCTCTCTCTCTCTCTCTCCCACGGCGCGCCGCGCCATTGACGAAACTGCCGCCGTATAATACTGCTGCCGAGGTGGAATCTTATCTCTCTCTCGCGCGCGCGGCGTTTCGAGGTAAGATTAATCTGATTATTTCATTCTTGCCAACCATATAACGTAATGACTGTATACGTTTCCTCTCTCTCTCTCACTGTCTCTTGCTCTCGTCTGTAAGCGCGGAGTTTAACGTTTATTATGTAATTTATTTAAAGGCAAGAGTGAGAGAGATAGGTATGATTATGAATATTTTTGAGGCTGCTTTTTTTATTTTTATTGTTTTCGCGACGATAATCGCCGAGAGTTTTTTAATGAGCGTCGACTTAGAAACTTATGGGCGGCTTGGCTTTTTTGTCAGTTTGGCGAAAACTGGATTTTACGAGGTGTAGCCGCTGTGTGTATAGCGCATGTAGCAGTGTAGTGCAGTGTGCGCGAGCTCGTTGATAATCGCGGTTTTGTGTTGCGGTGATTAGGCGTTTTTGCTTCAGTGGGAAATCTCGGTATTTCGCGTTAAATTTTTTCCTGTTCTCTGCTAATTACTGCAATGTCGATGTTGTATGTAATTATGCGAACGAATTGTATTGAGAGAACAATGGTTACGTATTAAAGTTGTGGTAACGAATTCTAATTTTCACGTTTATAGAATTTTATTTTATATTGCACAATCAGATAACTAATAAAAGTTAACCTATTTCAACGCTAAATGTGTATTTATCTATCAACATTGATATGTCCAACTAAAACATATTGTTGCGTTAGTATGAGCGTGATTTTTACGAAATTGTCATGTATTCGTCTGAAACTACTAAAATTATTAGTATCTGACATTTATAGTTCACCTACATTTTTAGTCGCCTAAAATTGAATATTTGAGTTTTATACATATCTGATTTTTTCTTTCATATTTTTCTATGCAAAAAATAATTTATTTCTATCATAATATGATATCACAGAAGACAAGATTTATCGCAATTTAATACTGGCCAAACTTAAGTCAGGAGTCCATGGATACATCCCTTATTCGGAAATTATGCACCTATTTTTAAAACTTTAAATTACAATGAATTATTTTTGTTTCTATTACTTTATTCACTCATAACTAAGTAACGCTGTACAGGCACATTTTCATGGATCTACAAATTTTTTCCATCAACTATAAACCCTGTGAGATTTTTACACGCGCTTTCACATTTTTCATGTTAAGTTTGTTTTTGTGAATATTTTATGAAAAGATGCTACGCTTTATATATTACTATGACACAGTAAATAATGAACCCATAAAGCATACATTTTATAAAAAAAACTAGATTACAATTATAAAAGTATTGAATAATCTATTAAACATGAGTTATTCACTCAACAAAACAAAGTTATCTACATAACAGATTATAAAAATGTTATTTAAAGAGAAATAGATCATTTCGTTGTAACACAATCATCATTAATAAATTGCACGACACGATGAAAAATCGATTGTATCTTATAGTTACAAACGAGTTCATCGACTCACTCGCAAACGTTACATTTACGCGTTGTTTACGGTCTTATGTCTTATGACTCATCGGCGTACAATGGCATTTGCGGTTTAGAAAGAAAAAATTAGGCGATAATGATTATCGATAAAAAAATCATTGTAGCTGAGATAAGCATCTTTGACAGGTAATATTTGCTTTGAATGAGAAGGTAGAGTTTTGCGCTAGAGAGATACGATCGGCAGCGGAACGCTCCATCAAATCTGAGCACCGATTCACACAAATTATATTCCTAAGCGTAACAGTCTAACAGAGAGCTAAATTGAACTTTAATATATGTGACTTGATTAATATAGTTTATTGAGGCATAATTCAATATATATTGTTTTATTGTTGCAATATTATAAACGTGAAAAGCACAGGTTTCAATTTTAAATTTATTACAAAAACAACAACTTAAATGGAACTACAATTTATTCCTTAAAAATACTTAAAACTCTTTAAATGATATTTTCTATACTTTATTCTAGGCAGATTAAGCGTTTCTATGATTATTTTACTTAATAGTTTTTATAGGTAGATAAATAGATTTATATCTATTATTTTATGCAAGACAAAAAATACATATGATAAATATCGTTAACAGTTAAGTATAGATAGAATATAGTCATTCTTGAAGTTAAAACATTGGTTGACAATACTGATTATCGTAACATTATAAAAATATTGCATTCAGTCTTTATTATATCTATCGCGTTTATGAATGAATCGAACAATATAAATATTCCATCTAAAGATAAATGACAATTTATCATTCTAAATGAAATAAACAGCAGAAGTTTAAATTAAATCAATGTAAAATATAAAATAATAGCACTTTTTGAAAATATTTAATTCATATTTTATTTTTAAAAATTTTCTTTAATTTTGGCTAGATATTTGTATGTGGGTATGTATCTACTCGTTATCTCTGAAAAGATTATTAGAACAGCAAATAATGTTTCTTGAGCAAATTTCTTTGCTCTTATTACTACTAATATTCTTAGTAAAACCGAGATACTAGAACACCGTATCGACATTCGTACTTCTCTTATCCGGCTACTCCCTATTAAACACGAAGTCCTATCTCGGAACAGCAGCAGCTGGCCGGCAACTATAGCGATAGGAAAACGAAACTCCGATTCGACCGCTGCCGTGGCCGTCGCACCACTGCTTCGCGTAAAGTGACATCACGCCGGCACTCATCGCGGAATTTCCCGTCGATTACATCGTATATTTGCATGAATGGCCAACGCACACACACTGCATATATCTAAGATTTCTTTGCTATTATTTTATTCACCCGCTGTCGCGACACATTCAAAACTTGCAAATGGTGCTTTCTGATGGTTGAAAAGTCTCACGTTTCTCGATTTCTATGTTCGTTTTTTAAAGATCTTAATTGACTTTTCTGGTGTATTCGTATTCTTTTGGAGAGCTGACTTTCGATCTGTTTACGCGTAACGCAAATGTTTGTTATTTCAAATGTATATCACGCCTAAGTTGTCTCGATTTTGGAAGTTGAATGGATATCTTTGTTCGCTGAGTAGTGTATAACTCTTTTTGTAGAAGTGTACGAAAGATATATTGATGCTAAAAGTTTATTACTTTGAAGGAAATAATTATTACCAAGTTAATAAAATTAACAAAAATTAATAAAAATATATATTAATGTAATTTCATGTATAAACATAAATCTGCTATTAAGTTCCTCATACACTAAATTTAATGTACTTACTACGTATATATTAAAATACATTTATAACATTTTCATTAGTACATAATATGTATTTAGATATTTAAACTGAATTTTGCGCTCAAATTTCGACTTAATCGAATCGAAGAATTTGGTGCTGACAACTTGGCAATATTTTTTTATTGAACCATTAATTTAAAATAACGCTAATAAAAGAATCTTTTAATGAAATCGTTATCTGAATAACAATATATCTTATCCAATTAGCAATCTGTCCTAAATAATTGACTCAATTTTACAAAACATTACTGTGAAATGCTTGATTTTTATATTAAAACAATCTTATCAGGAAGAATTCATCTTATAAATGACTTAGATCACAAATATAAAACCAAATACACGCCATCGATGTATAAAAACAAGACGATTATGAACTAATTGCGATAATACACTGCAACACTCGACAATGGGCAGACGGGATTCTTCTTCAATTTTCAACCAGCGCTAGAATAGACGACGACTGCCAGCTATTTTTGCGCTAAATCGCACGTGACACGAATGACGCTTGCACGTGGTCTGAATGTAATTAATTAGTGATTAATGGCGCGAGGTGGCGCGTAAGTTCACGTACAAATGCTACAGACTGAAGTTTTTTCCTGTTACGCAAGTAATGCGCTTTTAGTCTCTGCTGCAGTATATACTGCTACACGCTGTGGATATATGGTTTTTTCGCATTCTCTCTCTTTTGCTCCCTCTCTTGAAACTATTGTTTATTTGTCATGCTACGAGCGAAGTTCGTACATGGAAACTCACTTTTCATTATCCGCAGATTATTCCGCGAATCATCTCGGTTTTTATCAAGGCTGTAATTTTTATGTCTGCTTATATCTCTTGTTATGCTTTATTGCTCCTTTCACATTTTCAGAAGCATTTAATTCATTTTTTATACAATTCTACAATGCTGACTATATTTTTAATTTTCTTTTACATAGAATGTTATATAAGTAAAAATATATATAACATTATACCAGCAGTTTGAAACTAATCCATTATCTTAAAGCTGGAGAAATTACGAGTTAAAGCTCAAGGCTTCGAAAACACTTGTTCGATAAGCTTGATCAGTATGACATCTTCAAGGTATTGCATATTATCTTTTACTATGCACGTAAAATGGAAATAAGCGGTTGATAAAAAACCGGCATTCAACAAACAGATGACAAACGTCAAAAGTCTATTTTCGTAACAAAATATTATTGTGAACGTCGATGTAAAAAGTTAAATATTCTTATATCAAGTGAACCCTAATGAATTTTAATGAATCGTAAATATTTTATAACTCGAATAAATTTAAATATCATACATACCTCTTCGATACATAATTTATGATACTCTATAAGAATTTCTGTACATCACTCTTTTTTTTACATATTCGCTTGTTTGACAACTTCCTTTTTCAACACATAAAACTCAAGAACACTGTCTTCGACGTAACAAATCAAAGAGTAAAAGTGCACGCACGTAAGGTGCTCAATTATTTCTAAAATCCCTCATTAGAAACCAGTAACCAGTAACTCACCAGAAAGTATCGACAAACTTCATCGCCGGCGTGTTAACCCGACCAAAAGGAGAAATTGATGTCAGTCCCGTCCGCGTCGATCAATCAGACAAAAAGCAAGAAAAAAAGAATCCAACAAAACGCGCGAGCCTTGCGCGTACAAACCTTTCTCCGTGACTTCGAGGCACTCGCGGACGACTGACGTTTTCGTGATTGATACGTCCCGCGAATTTCGGCGACGCGCGGGAAAATGGAAATCGAGCGAGCGAGTGACTTTCCTCTACGCGAGAGTTGGCTTCCGTTTTCTCCCCGTGAGACAGCGACGAAGCGTTCGACGCGGGATCTTCTCTCTTTGGTTTGCACTTTGCGGTGCCTCGTTTTTCTATGTTTCTTGCGGGGAAATGTGTCTGCGGTTAATTAGTTTGAGTGAGTTGGGGAAACCTGAGTCAGTGAGTCGCGGGATTGCCGTTGTATGGGGGGCAGCTAGAGGTTTCCGATGTGGTACTTTCATCAACTTTTGTGTGGAACGGTTTCTGTGCAATGCACTTTTCATGGAGTGAGTGATCTTTTATAATGTACGAGATGCAAATAAAATGAATGGTTTGATTGAGATTTTTAAATAACGTATTTTATTTGTTTAGTATACTTTCACATTACATATATATATATATATATATATATATATATATATATATATATATATATATATATTAGGCTGTAGTGAATTATTTTTGTAAGTAGAAATACTTTACTTTTAAGCATTTAGGAATTCTGTACAAACAATTTAAATTATAATTCTTTAGTTTATTTCTTATAAAAGTATAATAATTTTACATTTCTTTATATATGCTGTTGGAATATCTCTATGCTTTAGCATACCAATGTGTGTAACTGTAGTTCTACACTACTACAGGTTTGTACAAAAATTAATCGACTTACTAAGAAAATTCAGGTAGATACTTGAATTTTCACTTTTTGAATCGCAAATGCATATGAAAATGTGCCTGAATTTTCAGTACCTACAATTTCAGTTATTATCTGCTTGAATGATTAATTACAGCGTAAATATAGTTTTCTGAACTAATGATAACTTAATTTTTTAAGTCTTATAGTCACTAAATGCGAATGAAATTTTATTGTGTGAATTTTCAGTTTTTTGTAACTGTTTTAAGCTGAAAATTTATGTCAAGTACTTCAAAATTTAAATACTAATTAAAGTTTTGATGCACAATGTTGCATAAAAGTTCATGAATTGCATTTAAATGGCTAACTATTCATCAATTGCATTATAAATAAGCGTCAAGAAACTTTTAGCAGATGGCTAATGACTAATATATCTTACGAGATTCATTTAAATTTCAAAGTTTAAACATAAAAAACGGAATTCCCATAATTCCTATATAAATTACAAATTTGGAGAAAAAACATGTACCGAGAGAAAAAGCAGCGTCAGAAGTCACGTACCTACACCGACAAAAAAGTGCAGAGCCAATAAGTGCGTCAGTCATATTTCGACGCGCCACATCGAAGAGCGTACGTGCCGTGCGCGGCGAAACACCATAACACGGCTCGAGCGACGTTCCCATCTGGACGTCTAATACCGAGAGAGCGGAAAGCAATTACACACTGCCGGTAGTTTCGGCGGCCACTCGAGGAAAACCTCCTCGATTCGCCTCGCCTACCGTATAGTAGCCGCGCGCACTGCTTAACACAACACGTGGCCAACATGTGTGCGCCCGGTTCGTCTCCGAAAACAGAAGCTGAAATTCATCTGCTTGCGGCAATTGGATTTCAATACTTTTTCTATATCTGTGGTCGCGAGAAAAGGGGCTGCGTGTTTCATTTTTTCACATATTGAGTTATAGTATAATGCACACAGACGAAAATCGTGAGCAAGAAAAGTGCTCGAGTATATCGAGTCAATTTAGCCGAGTTCGACTGGTAAACTCTACTGAAGAGTTAAATATCTTGAAATAAGAAAGTCTTTTTGCGCCTGAATCGCACATACGACGTGCTAATAAATATTGCCCTTTTAGTTTTAAGGTGATGGCAAACCTACCCGCCACCGACAATTACGAGGACCCACTTTTTTCATTTCGTTTTTTTTTTAAGTAAATATCTCTCTGGAATGTTGTTCTTTCAATAAAAAAACAACAACTTTACAAAGAGATATTTATCAAAATTAAAAATTAAACGAATAAAGTAGTTCCCTGTTTTCTCTGGTAACGGGAAGGTTTAGTATCACCTTAACATCGTGTTAGACGTGCTTCTTCCTACTCAACCAGTTTTTCGTCAATATTACTTTGTATTAAATTATTAGTGTTATTTGAAAAGTTATGAAATTTATTCTTAATGTTATAAAATTGCTCAATCAGTAAGTAAATTAGATTAGCAATCGCAGCCCAAAATCTTTAGTAGACCTTGAGCAATTATTGCTGAAGATTTTTTAAAGTACATACGCATCTTGCGGTTTTTGAGTAAAAATGGTCGTAGAGAAAAAACAAATGACCAATAGGTCCTTTACGAATTTTCGATTTTGAACTTAAATATCTCAAATTTCTCACAAGTTACATCGCATCTCCAAGCATTTGCTTGATCTTAGTGCAAAAAGAAAAGAAGAACAAAACAGAAATGCTACCTATACCAAAATATCAAGAAATATCCGCGACATGTGCCCTTTTACTTCCCGACCATTGATATCTGACGGAAACTGCTTTCATGAGCAAAAAAGGGGCGTTGGTACAGCAGTGAAATTAGAATAAAGCGAAAAAAGTAGGAATCCATTAATCACAAGGTGAGGCTTTGTTAATGTTGACACAGTTCGAGATTGACGCGCTCGTTACTATGCCCTTTTTCTTTCGGCGCGCGTGCGCTCGGGAAAATAAATCAGCCGCGTTATTACTGAGCTGCTGCTGCCGCTGCCATTGCATTACCGACGACGGGCTTTTATTATTTATAAACGATATTTTACGCGCGCCTTTTTGTAATTGAAAACAGGCTAATTTGAAACACTGCAGTTTAATTTCGCCCCACGCGGTTTTAATGCGCTGTAAATATTCTTTATGTTTGGGTTGAAAAATTTTTTTTAGAGTCCGAAGGCTTTGAGCTGGATATAAGTTCTCTTTATTTATGGAAAAAGTTATTGGCTCGATGGTGATTTCGAGAAGGGTGTCAATTGCATTTCCTTATTGTGAGGATCGAAGTTTTAAGGATTATAAAGAATGCTGTGACTTTCATTGCTAAATAAACTTGCTGACAAACTGTACAATTTTATGTTGTTTTTAAACATGAAACTATATTGCAGAAGTAACTTTAAGGGAAGAAGGTACTGAAAGTATCGTACTTAATATTATTAGGTTTACTTGCAAATTTATACGCGTTTGTAACATAAAAATGTACATCCGGAGCCAATTTCAGTTTATATACTTGGAGAAAATATCGTTGGGATTGTAAAATGTAAACACTATAGCTAAAGAAAAGTAGAATATATCAGATAAGTTAGCTTATTTGATCGACTTCAAATTGATTCCCTAGACTATCGAAAATTTTGGTTATAGCACTTACTTGTTGTGTACAAATCAGTGATTTTGTGCGATGTTCCAGTTCTAATATTGGCTAATCGCTTATGATTTAGCCATATTTTATGCTATTCCAAAGAAAGTACTTTTCTCTGTGCATAGTAATACTCATAAGTACTTATTCGAACACTAAACTCAATTTGCAGTCTTATAGATTTGCACAACATTGAAAATTAGTTTGGTGTTTGAAATCACATCAAAGTTTGGTGCTATTACGAGCTCAATTCAAAACAACAACGTTCCAGAGAGATATTTTCTCAAAATTGAAAATTAAATGACAAGAAAACAGGTTCCTTGTATTAATTTTTCGGTAACAGGGAGGGTTTAGTATTCTCCTCAAGTACATTTTCGCGGATTTTCTATGATATAAATTATAGATATGGAATATAATTTTGAACAATAATATTAGTTAAACTTTAAGAATGTTTAACAGTTAGAAAGTTATCTACCATTGTGTAAAGAATAAAATAAATTATCGAATTCAATTATCATATATTACACAACAAGAACAAATTCCATCAACAAAGAACTATAATGATTTTCTATTTTACTTTATACAGCACTGCTAAAGCACCACAACAAAGTCTAGCTACATCATAAAGCAAACCCCAAACCAGCACATAGTGCACTCAATTAAGCATGATTAGGAGCAAACGCTCGATTCCCTGCACGCACTCGACCGCATCTGTAAAGAGGAAACCATATTTTCATTTATTACACGCATGCGCAGTCGAAAGAACAGTACACGAAACGATCCTTGCACGAGCTGGCCCTCCTCTATAAAATCCCGACCCCTTTTATCTTCCGCATTGGCGTGCCACATAAAGTTAACTCAAAAATTTAGGACTTCCTCCTCCGCCTCGGCTCTCCGCGCTATGGAAGCCCTCTCTCGGAGAGTCGGCATCTTGAGAGAGAAATAAGCCTCTCGGCAGCGGCAACTTTCATGGATTCAGATGTTCCTCGACGCGAGCTCTGCAGCGCGAAGCATATTCTCCTCCTCCTGTCTGTTGCAATGTCCGTCCGTCTATTCTTTATCTTCGTACTTGACTGTTTCTGCGAAACGCGTAATTCTTTTGGAATATTCTAACGCGCTTTATCGCACGGCTTTGTTTCTGATATTACGTTTTGAAATACTGTAATTAACATTTAGATCGTGTATGGTTTGTGGGATTAGTTGCATGCTTCGTTGTAAGTCAAATTAAAAATCGATTCTATTCTAAAGTCAGTTGGTGTTTAATAGTTTTGATTATTTTCATTGGGTAGCATGTTTTATAGATTATTCTTACAGATTTTTTGTTTTACCAACAACATCGAAGTTTAATATTGAATATGTACAATTGTACAATTGTGTATAAAAACAGAATTTTTCAATTTCTTATGAGTAAGAAAACATTTCTGAGCTAAATTAATTTAGCTATCGTCCCAGGAGTATAAAAACCACTTACACAAATCCTCTTGAAACTCTGCTAATAAGCTTATTTCTGTACAATAGGTAGAATTTAGATTCAATTTTTAAATATATATGTACAGAGATTAATAATTAATTATATTGTTCTTTAGTAACTGTTTTTAAAAATTAGTGTAAAATACGAAATATATGACAAACTAAGTTATAAAATATAGTCAATAAATTCTAACTTTTATTATTTATACTAAAATAAGCATTTTAGCGCAGTTTTAAGAGGATTGGTCAACAATTTATGAAGAGATCATGACGAGACTATCTCATCGATGGTTTTGGGACTTTTAACATGGAATACTTTCCTTTCTGTAAAAATAATCAAAATCTGAAGATTTGATTTGAAGTTTCATTTTGAATTAAAAAATTTAGTAAAACATATAAAAATATCAAAAAAGTCATAGCTTCATAGCTTATCCTGTACAAATCTTACAATATTTGATAATATATACCTATGATCAATAATTTATTTCATTCCACTATAATGATTAAAAAGTATATAAACGACAATATGCACCCTGCAACGTGCATATACCTCTCACGCCCTTCAATTACAAACGAACATCCCCATTCTCTCCCTTACCTCCCGTTCATTTCCTGTAGTCGGAATCTTCCTTGCATTCGCGCTTCTTTCTACCTCTCTAATTTCCTCGCGCGCATACATACACTTTCTTACGCATCCTTAGGAACGCGGGCGGGTCTCTCTCTCTCTCTCTCTCGTCTTTCTCTCAACCGGGGGCTGATGATTTACGCCCGGCGTTTATGACGCAACGTTAAAATCATGCAAAACTCCCGCGCGCGATATATCCTAGTAGAGAGGATAGCGGCGTGCGCGCGCGCGTGGATAGGTGCGGTAGCTCCTAGGCATTCGACGACTACCTACTATACTGCCTCGTGTGTTCTCAGGCCGGTCTTAGCCAATCTCACCGCGTGCGCCTCGTGTGTTGGTGTGAAAAAATTCGAGGGATTTTTTGCGTTAGGCGCGATATTTCTTCCGCGTTTAAAAAGCGCATTAAAATACTTGTCGGGTTTAGTGTATGTCGGCGGTATTGATTGGCTTGATGTTTACTGCATGCGCTTGACATTCGTTTGGAAAAAGTCGATGTTACGCAAGCGAAAATTATGAGATGTTTGAGGTTTTAGTTGTTGTGCCAGATTTTTAATAGACATATCTGGTATTAATTAAATTAAATGATTTTAGTTTATAAACTTACTTATATTGTGTCTGAAAAATATGCAATATAATACCTATTCATACCATTAATTTACTCTACTGGTTTAATTTACCCTTACTGGTGATTCAAAATTTTAGTATATATTTTAACGTATTAAAACAAGATTTGTGATCAATATTTCAATAGAAATAAGTAAATACTAATGAGAAATATTAATGAGATACTACAACAAAATTGATGTTTCCTGATTGCACAAATCAGATATGTATAGCTATTATTTTGAATTGGCTTTAAATAAATAAAAGTTTATATAGAATTGTCGATAAAAAATTAATTGCGTTAGATATGTTTAAACAAGAATACAAGTAAGTTGTTGTATAGTGTTATTATAATAAGTCTTCGAATAGCAGAGACCTCCCCGTAGGATGTCCGATAGTAAAAACGATTGTCTGCATTATCGACAATATTTATCATTACATTTGCACTACATATTATTGACTTAATTAACAAAAGTATTTCGATTTGCATTAATTTTTAATTTATTTACGTTCCATTGACTAACAATGGACCCTTGTATGAAGTTTAATTCGCACGTCAAAATCATCTTCACCCTTGAAAAATTATTGAAATGAACTTTAGTCAATTTTAGTTTACTATGAGTTTTGACGTCTCAAAAGTTTGTTCAGAAGTTTAACATTACTCAATGTAGTCGAACTAGTAATTGAATTTTACGGAATTTTGTCTAAATGCAGGTATTTTCACTATAACAGTCAATAACTCATGCTTCGGTCGGTAAAATTCAAGACCTAAAATTCAAATTTTTAATTGTCTTTCCGACCACTTATGACAAATTTCGTTTATCAATAAAAACACCCACACAATACAACTTCCTAGTCTTTGCACTCGTCTGTGCAGCACCAACAATCGAGCAGGCGCTACCTTATACAGCATACGCTGCACCCTCTATGGAGGCGATCTATCGACGAGCGGTGCTGGTTGCCGCAAACGCATCGGCACGTCGGAAATGCTTTCTCGACGAGTGAGGAGATCGCACCAGGAGCGCGTGGCGCGGCTCGTGGGTCGCTGCAGCAGCGGCGAATGCCACGTGAGAGAGGTGGTGTAGAATGAGAAAGAGAGAGAGATAGTCCGTTCATTGTACCCTGGCCCTGACGCAGACGCTATGCGCGAGTAATGCGACCCTCTCGGTCGCGGAGTTTCAAGCGTGTTGTTTTCCCGCGGTAGAATTTTGGACCTTTTTGTATGTACATGTATAGCATTTTGAGGTTTTTAAGATATATATATATATATATATATATATATATATATATGTTAGGTGTATGAGAGTACAACGTGTAACTGAAATGTATAAGTTGATAAATTATAATTGTAATTTGATCTATTTGAACAAATAAATTAATATGTCAAGATTGTATATTTTTATTACATTATATAAACATATTTTGATTTACATCGTTTGGTTACGACGTATAGTACGATATTGCTACTTATGGTGATAATGCCGAATATTTAGTCTAACAAATAAATATATATATATGGGTGATTCCACGTCAAGTAAGCAAGTAACAAATTTTAAAACTCTGAAACTTTAAGAAAATGATGTATTTCATACCCAAAATATATAAAACAAGTTCAAACCCTATTAGTTCAGGACGTTCAGGAGTTACCTTTATTGGTAGAATAAAGAGCATATCTCATTTGTTAAATACTATTAGGTATTATAAAGAATAAAATTCAAAATTTTTCATTGTAAAATGTACATAGGACACAAATATACTACATTTTTTAAAATCACCTTACTTTGAATAATTATACATTTCATTGTTGTTTGTTGTAAGTCTTGTATTTAACAATGATAATTGTTTGAATTATCTGCGAAAATGTGTGTACGTTTAATTTTATATCCACAGCTCTTCATAGCTAGTTTACCAGCCAATATACATGCAAATCGTTCCAAAACAAAAAAATGCGTGTTGTGTGTAGAAGTTTCCAGAGGTTAGCTCGTTTCCTCTGGATTTGCATAATCGCTTCAGGAAATTAGTCAAGACGGGGCCCTTTCATTTTATACTTCAGTTGATTTAAGTTTAATGCTATCAAGTTGTTTTCTATATTTTATTTACATTACTGAAATTATCAAACGGTTTTCTAATTGCAATATTATTAATTATACATTAATTATGTATATAACTATTATAAAGTTATAACAATATCGTAACTAACGCAACATATGTCGCAACAATTACGATATATAAAAATGAAAAAGTTATACGTTTACTTGAAAAAAATGTTTTGAAAGATATTTTTACAATATCGTTGTTATAATATTCATGACGTTATAGTTTTGCCAATGACGTGTTATCGCAACGCAAGTTAATCTACCTCTTTTGCATTCTTATAATTTTCAAACAAATAATATTTTATAAAAAACTGTACGTTTTACACTGTGTATTCGATCCAATATAGTACAACACAATACAATCTCGTAACAATTATTCTATATCATAATATTCATAAGGATATAATTCTCCCAGTAAAGTCTTATCACTACACAAACTGATCTATCTCTTTGACATTCTTACAATTTCCAAATAAATAATATTTTACAAGAACCGGACATTTTACACTTCGATAAAGCCAAATCACATCATCATTCAATCAACTCCAATACAATACAATCTCGCAAGGATTATTTAAAACAAACGCCTCGCAGCGTGCGAAATATGTATCACCAACTCCGGTGTCAAACTCCCTCGAACAAAGATATATAAAGACTTCCTCGCGCGACGTGATGCAGCGAATCAATAGATCACGATTTGGCGTCGGTCTCCGTCTCGGTTGCACACGGCACGGTTGTACACCGCAGTCGTCAGGAAACTCGTGTCTTTGCTTGTTAAAGTCCTCGGTATATCCTCATTGTTCCCACCAGACTCTCGTCGTTGTGAATTCGCCTCTGCCGCTTTTTTCTCCCTTGTACACCCCGCGGGACAAAGACACCACGGGCTTATATTAATCCATACGTTGGGAGACTGTTGAAATCGCGCCGACGTTCCTTATTACCCGCTTATTAGCTTTGTCTCTTTGCGGGCAGGCAACGAGTGGGATGATTCGCGCCCGATTGTCTGGTAGCAGCGCGTTGGCTTTGCCGTGCGTAGTAGATGCGCGAACAATGTGTCGCGCGACGGCGCGTTGTGTCACTCGCGGAAACACACCACGGCGCAGCTTCCTTTCTCGGGTTTTTTATTTTTGAGATAGAGGCTTGTTTGAGCGACTGGTTGGAGGTGCCGCAGTTTGCATAGGAACGAGGCATTCGAGTGTCATAAGAGACTGCTTGGTATTGCTGAATATTGTTGCGTAGTTTGCTGAGCTGGAAGTCGATAATTGGTGTGGAATGAGTGTTTGTATGATAGAATATGCAGATGGTATTTTTTAGCGATGCTAATAAGTAATTCATAAAATGATTGAAACAATACGTAGAGTCAATAGATTTATGATTCATGCGGAAACTTGGCGATGCTGCGTGAATGCTGTATCAATAGTGTGAGTAATACGCATATTAATATTTATGTCCTTTTATGCATTGCTTTTAGTTAGAAGGAATCGATGGAGTTTTATTGCTTCATTATGAAGAAAATTGAATGTTCACGATAGTCAATGCTTGATTGTTTGATTACTCACTGTGCAGAGTAAACAGCCATAAATATCTAATATTATTAATTTCTTTAAAAAGTATTGTTCATTTATATGATTGAATTACTACCTATACCAAAATCTATTTGCTTACAGGTAAATAGTATTGCTATGCATTATTTTAAAATTGATTTATTTATTATATAATTTAACAATTCTTATATTCAAGAAATTAGTTACATAATTAAATAAAACCTGAATAAAAGCGTAATTTTAATAAACTAAATACGTTTTACTACAAAGCAATGCTTCAAACTCATTCAAGATTCAATGCATCATAAAACAAAGGAAAAGCTGAATTAAAAGTTATATAAATATTATAGAAGTGATAATCTAGAATAATAAACTTTTTAACTAGGAAAATCAGATAAATAATAATATAATAAATAAACTATAACATGATTCATGGGCGAACATAACAAAATGTCATAAGCAATATAGTAAGCTATTATTCTCCAAATTGTATATTGTTTGGTATGTTTTAAATTGTAGAAATACATTCGAGAAGAATAAGATTTTAAATTCACTAAACTTGGTGTAATAAAACTAAACAATGCATTTTTTTTCTAATTCTATAAAACTGACTTTATTACCGATTTATTTTATGTCCAACAATACACAATATTGATATAATGCTGTAATGCATTTTTCTACGAGAAAGGCATGATTATTTCTCATCGAACATTATTGCTCAAATTGGCATGTCATGTTAAGACAATGTCCATTTTCTCGTTTAACCGTGACTCATCTAAGACTAACGACATATTCAAACTTTTGATAAACCGAAACATTAATAAAAAATAAATTAATTAATAAATTATATTACTATAAAAGCTTTTCAGCCAGGTTTTAGTCATTATTATTTATAAAATTTTGTAAAATTATTACATCATTTGAGCATGTTTCGAGAGTATATAACCATTGATAAAAATGCATTGAAGGATTAGACTTGGCAGCCATCATTTGATAACTATTCTTTGAATACTAAAATCACTTATCGTGAAGTCTCTAAAGTATGTGGATCTTTGGCATAGTTCTTCTACACATTAATACTTACCGCCAGTAGAAAAATAAAAAATAAATAATGATATGCTCTCTAATTTTAAACTTTAAGTGATACAAATTAATAAATAATGTATAATATAAAAACCTAATAAAAATTGACAAAAAAACTTTTTTATGAAAATAGCATTATAAATTATTTTGGTTGAGATAGTGCTGGTGCTAAGCATGTAGAAGAACTATACCAAATTTCAAGTCAATCTGACGCAAGTCACATCAGATATTGTACCATAAGTAGTTTCAGCATTGAAAAAGTAGCCATCAACTGAAGGATGTACCATAAGTCTGGGTCTGGGGTGACATGTGTAATACTTTGAAAATATGCTCAAATAATGAAACAATTTCACAAATTATTATAAATAAAAATAACAATTTTACAGCTGTTTTAGCGTAACTTTAATTTTTCATTTTAATCATTGTATAACCTCTTAAACCTCTCAAGCCATAGAATAAAAAACAGATCTACTAATAACTTTCTCACTTTCTCGGCATTAAAAATCCGCAAGATACCGATCTTCCCAACACATCGTCTCCACTAACATCCCCGCATCCACACGCGCGAATGAAAACCGCTCTTTCTCTCTCTCTCTCTCTTCTCTCGCGTTCGATTCGAAACAATCAACGGCATTTATCTCGCCGTATGCGTGCTGCAGCGGCGTCTCCCTGATGCATCTCCCGCTCGCATTCTCGAGTGCGCTACTACTACCAGTACCAGCACTACTGCACACACCGCGTGGAAACGAAGGAACGACCGGTCGGCAGGAGCAGCGGCAGCCGCGATAATAATTGTACTTTGCATTACAAATCGACCGACGGTGCAGGCCGCCGCTACCCCGCGGAATTGTTTATGTCCGCTCTGTGGCGAGAGAGAAGAAACGCGAGCGCGGCGTCTTATATATACCGTGAGTCACGCGGGCCGCGTGATTATCGGTCTTCTTCGCGAGAGGCGGTTTTATATTGTGCATTTTTTTCTTGCACGACTGGGGGGAGAGTGTTTTATAACTCTTTTGGGGATGTGGGGGCGCTTTCTTTTGGTCCTTGTGCGTTTTGTTTGTTGGCTGTTTGTTAAGGATGGTGGATGCGATGCTTTACCGTAATCGCTTCATTAGTGGAAAGCTCGTGGAGGGAGAGAGAGCGCGAGACGTTAACTAATGTTTCGTTAAACGTAAAATATGGAGAGAGAACAGATGGCCGAGAATGGAAATTAACAGAAATGATATATCATCGGCTGGGGTATTTATGGAAAGCATGTCGTAGCGTGGAAGCTGAATAAACCGTTATACAGCAATGATAATTTGTTTGTTATTTCTTCGTATGCGCGTATAATAAATCAGAAAAAATATTATTGTATGTAATAAATTTTCAAAGTGAAAATTCATTTATTATATTTTAATTAGCCCTGTTTTTATACCTTACAAATAATTTCATAAAAAGGGTGTCAAAGTTATTTAAAATTTTTCTACCTTAAATATTACCAATCAAACGATAAATAATTGGTTTTACTTTACTGAATATTTATTAAGTAAAGCCTTCGTATGCAATTTGATATACTGACCTAATTATATAAATCAAGGCATCGTTGATTTCATAGTAACAGCATAATAATAATAATAATATACAGAGAAATTAAATCAAACATTAAGCATTTATTACATCGTTTATATAAAAGCTATTCAATTGAATATTCAGTCTAAGTTCTCAAGTGTTTGTTCGAATGGCATTTCTCGATCTTCTAAAATATTTGCTCAAAACTGCATTTAATGCTACATAAATACATAAGCAAAGGCAATTAAGTTCTAGTTTAGCCGCATTCAGTCTATACATTAATTACAACTAACTATTCAGTTTTCAATGGTGAATTGAAATTCTAATGAACTTAGACACTCCCTTAATCATTTAGATATTGTATCTTGATACACAAAGAAATAGAATTCAAAAGATCCAGACCCCTGCACCGGCATCATCCAAAGTACTATTTCACCACCGCCGCTTTTTTTTCCCCCCACACTCGCCATTCTCCGCTCACCATCTCGCCGAGCGATCATCAGCTCGGCATCGTCGTGCATCTCCACTTTTTACGTGCGATCTTCGTCGCTCTACTCCCGACACAGCTCTCATCTGCAATTCGAGCGCTCGGATCTGGCCTCCTCCGTCACTCGCGTACAGTGCGCGTCGCGTTTCTCTTCTGAATTCCAAGAATCGAGAAAAATCTCCGGTATACAGAAACACTTGCAGCGCGAGATTCTTTTGGCGGATCGCACGAGTATTAGAGCGCGGCCGCTCGGTGATTATGCGGAGGAGCTGGAGCGCAAAACCGTCCGATGTCGATCGCCGCGGGGGGAGAGAGAGAGAGAAGTGCGAGGCTGCCGATCGGCCTATCGCGCCGCGGAACAATAGAAGTGGAGTAGATGAACTAACGGCCCGAGGTGTTGTAAGAGAATTGAGCTACCGCTGCACGCGCGCCGGCTGCTTTGGATTGCGAAAACTCGAGAGTATGTTTTGTTTGGGTTTTCGAGGAGTAGAGCCCTGTTGCGCTGACCTAGGGCTTCGCAAGAGACCAAGAGTTATCTTGATATTGTCTTGTTTTGTCTTGATTTCAAGACAATATTCGAGGCAAGATTTAATGATCAACAACCAAGACGATACCAAGAGCAACTGCTCAAGAATATTGGTCTTGACAATATTTCTTGGTTAACATTTTTGAACAATTTTATAAAAAAAAAAAGAACAAAGATTCATCAATAATTTGAAATACGATTAATAATGGTTTTAATATTTAGTGTTTTTCTTTCATTTATATTCATAAATAGACATACAAAAAAAGGAAAAAATGACAGGTATTCGATATCGCATATTTTAATTTTTAAAGAACTTTTGAACCAGGAATTTAAACAAATTAAAGCTGTCATAGATGGGGTCTTTAGTGATGATCTTATATTTGTCATCAAAAGGGAGCCCTCCGAGAAGAGTCGCTCAACAGGGACAGACGTAGCGAGCAGAGACAAAATATCTCTCGCCATTTTTGCCAGATTCGGATAGACTTTTTTATGGTCATTCCACCATTCTAAGATATCTACGTCTTTATAGATACTTACGTGTATGAAATTGTTTTACTACTATAGATAGATAATATGAGAGATAAAGAGGATTCAACGATTCTTATATCGCGATCATATATTAAATCGTTGCTTAAATAGCAAGTATCATCAATAAAAAAGCATGTATTTTAGTCTATTAATCATTTTCGATTGTCTTTTAAAACATTCACTTGCAATAATACACTGTCAATACCATTTTGTATGCCTTATAAACTGCTGCTAAAAAAACAATATTTCAAGACGAGATCTTGTCAAGACAATATTTTCTATCTTCAAGACCAAGACAATATGAATTTCTACAAGATTTTTCAATAGCAAGACGATATTTTTTACTATATTGTCTTGTCTTGACTCTTGCGAAGCCCTAGACCGGTGTGAAGAGTTTCTCTGGTGATGGGCTTGCTTAAAATTATGTAACTAATATTAGAATGGGTAGTTGGCATCAGAATAAAGTATATTTTATCCGATTTGGTATGTAGTGATATTAGACATTATTAAAATTAAACAATTTGTATCTTGTTTAGTGATCATTTTACTCAGATCTTTTGAATGGTCTATTAAGTATCTCTAAACTTTTCTTAAATATTATGGGTTGTATTCAAGAATGTTTAACGTCTTGGATTGTTCTTAAATTGAAATGATTTCACGAGTTGATATTAGGAAAAGTTTCATTCAGATTTTTGCTGTTCCAAATTTATTTTATATTGCTTCAATCATCAGCACGCTTTAATAAAAAGTGATTTAATAAGATTTAATAAAAAATTAACAGTTAATTGTAAATAACAAAAATACAAATATTATTAATTAGTAATCAACTAACTTATAAGTGTAATTTTAAATATAATCAACTATTATATGCCAACTAATTTATAATGATTCTTTTTCATTTAATCTATCATTTATCCGAGTTATTTATATGTATAATTAATATTAGATCGCCGATATACTCACCTAATTTCAGCCTATTCTAGCACTGATGCTACCCCGAGCTCATCACTCCCCGTAAATTCGCACTCACTCACATCGGCTGCTCCTCTCTCTATCTCATTAGCCTGAACTTTGCATAGTCCCTCACTCAAAACCCAGCGCGCAGCATTGTTCCATTATGAAAACCACGCCGCCTAACGCTTCTACACAAACCCATGCTACATCCCGAGCCCGCTCGGTAAGAAAAAGATATATAGATGCGGTGTACAGAACTCCGCGCGATGACAGTCATTCGCGGATTCCCCAGTGCAAATTCATATACGCCGGCTTTCAAGCGGAGCCGCCGAAGATTCTCTCCCATTGTCGCGTATCTGCATAGTCGCCTCTGAGGTTTCTCATTGTGCGACTCTTCTATGCATGTATGCATGTATGTATGTATGTATGTATGTATACGTATTCTACGCGCGACTCACGCTCGTGTCACGAGTCTTTCTCTCTCGTTCTCTTTCTCTTTCTCTTTCTCGAACTTCTTTTAGTCTCCCACGAGGTCGTGGAGTTTATGCGGTGTGTACGTAGCGTGCGGCGGGCTCTTATCTTCGCCGCGTGGTAATGTCCTGTGACCCGAATTACCATACACACACAAATCCGTTGTCGTGCGACGGGCCAAGCAAAGAGCGTACTTAGTAGCGACCGGAAGTCTAGAGCTAACTGCCGCGAGACTCTGGCCTCGCGTTTGCTTGAGCTCCGGATCTTTTAATCTGGTGGAATTGTTTGCTTGGATTGTAGTGCGTTCAGAGCGGAATTATGTTGTTTGACATGCTGCGATTGTGTTGGAAAATTGAAAAATGGTTTCCTTATTGTCGTTTCTTTTATATGTGAATGTTTATATGCGGTTCTATTTTAAGTTTTATTTAAAACCAATTTTAATATAATGATTATGAAGTAATACAAATATTACATGTAAATAATAGTTATATTTTGAGTCAATGTATTCCATGGATTTTAACTGATAAGGAGAATATTAGAAATACCGGCCCTGACATTTTTTGAGACCGTGGAATACGTTTATTATCAAAGTACATAAGACACGTGTTTCAGCATTTTTCTGAAACTGAATGCCCCCTTGTTCTCTAGATATCAGCTGTTCTACACTTTTACTCAAAATATACATTATTTTAGAGCAAAATGGTATACCTTTACTTCTTATCGTAACTCGATCTGTAAATTTTAACATGAAAAAACAAAAGTATACGGAGGGAACTTCTTCATTACGGAGTGAAGACAGAAATTCATTCATTCATTTTTCGTCACCATCTTCTTTTCTTTTGGATTACCTTTTAGCATAAAAACTTGCAGAGCTATGGTCAGAAGTAAAGGTACCACTTTTTAATAAAATATTGCATATCTTGTTGCAGTAGAAATACTGATATCTTAAGATAACGGATCCAGTCACATAAATGCTATACACGTATCTTATATTTTGTACAAATAAAGTACATTGCACACTGATGTAATGTTCCTTGTAAGTGGAAAAGCCATAGAAAAAGCTTTCTTCAACATTAATATTTAATACAAATATTTATATTTTAAAATCGCCTCTAATATCTTATATATAGATAATATTCATTGATAAAATAAGAAGGATGCCCTAGTGGCCCCAGATAAACATTGTTACTTCTGGACCTATGAAACTGATGTAAGCGTGAAGAATCCATAAAACATTAAACATTTACACAAAAATTTTCTTTTGGCATAGATATATAGTGGAAACATGACAAAAAGTGAATTTCTATGTTTACTACTAAATGTCTGATAAAACCTTGATTTTTTCAGTAATTTTATCGCGTTTGACCTCATGTCTTAAGTTTCACTTCCCCTTCACTTCCACAGATAAAATGCTTTTTTAATTTTCATATTTTGACAAGCTAAATAAACAATAGTATCAGTTTTGAACATGTCCCGCATTCCCCTATAACTACTACGTGTCCGTAGGCATCCTCCTTTCGTCATTACTCTTATTCCTAACACTCCAAATAAAAGCTACAAATGTACGAAAATCGTGTAAAAAGTAGCAAAAAAAAGCCGTTTAAAAATACAATACACTATTAACCTCCTTTTTTTTTTATTTAAAACACGCTTCACATGACCCCAAAAAATGCCAATATTTACTTTTCAACACTTTCTGTTTACATTTCCATTACAGCATGCGCTCGCAATAGGGGAGCCTGTCGCGCGACGCGATGAATCATCGCTCGTCGCACAATAACTCGTCTTGCAGAAGAACGTATTTATCGTATCCCCTGGCGCTGCAGCCAAGCAGAGCCGCACGAGAATTTGTCGTATACGAGAATTCGTGTATACACGCGCGGGATTGACCTAGAACGAAAAATAGTCCGCCGACGCTATATTCCTCCGCGACCCATTAAGTTTACGTGCCGACCGATTTCCCAGCATCGTGCGTGTATATTATATTTACGTTTTCGTCGCTGCAATCGTCAATGCGAGTCTCTGGCGTTTCGTTAACGGCGTCGCGCGTCTTTTTACATTCGCGCTGGCGCGTGATTGCCATCGTTTCCGGTTTCGAGCGAGGCGGTGCACACCGCACACGCTGCAATAAGTCTCTCGTTAGTTTATCAATCGCGAGAGCGAGATTGTGCTGGGGTGGAGAGAGGCAACAATGGCACTTTGCCCGGTTGCCCGATTGCCCGATTAAGAGCGCCACGCTAATTTGAGATGTATTTTTGAATCAGGTGTTGATTACATGTATACTTGGTGAATTGGATAGTTATAAGATTCTGCTGCTGCAAAGGTTATTTTTACCCGAATATTTGAAACTATTTTTAGAGACACCACAGAACAACAGTAGTTAATTATTTGTAATATATAATAATAAAATCTGCTAGTTCACAATGGAACAACAGCTGTTAAATAGTTTATAATGTATAAAAGAATCTGTTGGTTTGAAATTTGATTCATAACATTCATACTTATTTAATTATGGGTGAATTCATAGAGCCATACCGTAAGCTATTGCATATTCTCCTTGTAATGACGTAAATCGTTTTGGTCAGCTATTAGTGTTATTCATGGATTTTGTCCAAAGCTTGTCTTAAGGTCACTTAAAGATAATTAATTTTTAGACACAACGAAAATACAAATTTGATTCCACAACTTTTTTAAAACTCATTCTAAATTGAAAGATTTTAGATCCAGTTTGGTCCTTATCTACGAGTAAAACTAATGGACATTTCCTTGTAAGAAGGTCACAATCCAATAAAAATTGTTTAACAAATTTATCATCAGATTTACTCCTATTATACTCATCCTTTATTGCACGATCACAAAATGTAATCGAAAGTTCAAGAAAGCACAATAACAAGACCCAAGTACACCACGAATCCTCCACGTGTCTTCAATTTGCAAAAACGAGCGATTCTCAAGTCCCTGTGCAGCAAACCCCAAAGAAAACAAACTGCAGGTGTCGTGACCCGAGCAACCAAGACAGGAATCACACAAGAGACCCGCGGAACCTAGCAAATCTCTCTTCTCTCGCTTAGCCAAGCCAAAGGTGCGACAGTCTCCGTACACACACAGCCCTCCGAGGCCTTATTCTCGCATAGTTATGCCAAGATAGCCGATACACCCCGCGGAGTCGCAGAAGCTAATGCCAATTAGACGAAATCCAAAGGACAGGGCTCTCTGCTCGGTAACGATTGGCCCCTTCTTCAGTTGCATATCTGCAGCAACAGCAGCGGTCGCCGATGCGGAATATCGCGGCGAGAGACCCTCCTCTCGCGCTCGCCTACTGTATGTACTGTACACACAACACGCCGAGAGTGCGGCTACGGACACTTATATACACTGGAAAACCTGTTCCGAGTCATCTCGGCGCGGGTACGAAGTACGAACACCACGCGGATAGTTGTGTAGAACGCGAATAGAGCTATAGAGAGAGGGAGAAGGAAATGAAGGAGAGAGGAGAGAGAAAGAGGCTTAGATGGTGATGCGAGTGGAACGAGCCGCTGACGGTATGCTGGTCGTTGTGTGCGCCGCGGATGAGGGATTTTATGGAGATGATCGGAGGGGGGATATTGGGTTGACGGCGTTCGAGGACTGATGCGTGTGAAAGCTCATTGTGCATTTTCGAAGATGCTTCGGATTCATGGGGATAAGCTTCGTTCATTCTCAATTTTTCATTTGGCTTTACTTAAAAAATTTAGATTTGTTTTTTCTGTAACTTATATAATATATATATATATATTATAACAATATTTAAAGATTATATGAAAGATTGGATTTGCTGGATTATTAAATTTTATCAAAAATTAATTATTTGTTATATATTCTACTTTTGGCAAGTAGTAGATTGCATCCCTAATAATAGTACGTAGATAAACAACACAATTTTCTTTAGCTTGATTTTACTGTAAAAAACAAGTAATAAGATAACTTTAAAGGTATACTTTGAATTTTTAGAAAAATACGCGATTGAAGAAATAATGTAATTATAAAATTCAAACGGAATTTGCAAAAATGTCTTAAAGCGAACGACACGTATTTATTGATTCTGATTAATAAGTTAATGAAGTTTTATATCTCTTAAATTAAGCATCAACTGCAGCTTATTTACAACATTTTCATTTAAAAAATAATCATTTGCGAAGTATCAAACATCTTTACAGATTATATTTATAAAAGGTAAAACTAGGTATTCAAGGCTTAATATTATTATAATATAAAAATCATATAATTAATTTTCCAATGCTAACAAACACAATGCTATTTTTGGTCCATGAAAACAAAATGTTCTTGTTGTTGTATTATAAATTTCATCTTAGATGACAATCAATGTAATTGCTTTTGAATCCAGTTCGTACGTGTAACTTTTCCATGTAACCCCGCATATATTAATACGCCAAACTTTGTTTGCTTTATTGAAATTACTCTATGGATATTGAACCTTGATAAGCCTTCGCAGGGATCGATATGCGCTCGCACTGAATTGCAGAAGATGAACTGCACATATAGAAGCGAGTGAGAGTGAAAACGCGTGCGTCATGCTTTATTGTGCCTCGACCGGGTAGTAAAAGTGTTCCAGTTGTTCAGCGACACGGCGAACCGATCGTCGAAATGACGGGAAGAACAATGTGCGTTACCTGAGCAGCCTTTGTCAATAAAGTTCTTTTCGCTTTTTTGTAAGTTTGAAGGCGTTATTAATTTTTTGCTGCTGATGAGAATTTCTTTTGTATGCTGTGTGCAATGTCAAGAATGCCCTGCAAATTAATTTCAAACTATAGAAGTACAGTAGAAGTACATTATTTTATATAAGGGTATCGAAAAAGCTTTGAAGCAAAAACCTTATTTACATACTTTTCATTTTTCTTTTTATCAGTTATATACTTCTTATACTAAATTTTAATCTCCGCGCTCCAGTGAATCGATCAATCAAACGACGTTCCAAATCGCTACAATATGGATCCAGCTTATTTTAACGATAGATATATCCAAAGATGATTTGTAAATTATAGCAATGCTTGAATTCGGTTGCAAAAAAAATGTTTTCTGTCAGCATGGATTTATTTAGTAGTAATCGTAAGTCGATGTATAATGCATTTTGAATTTTTGTTATTGAACTTTATTTGAGAAAGTTATAGCGTTGTAAAGTTTCTTTATGACGTCATGATCATAACGACATCAAAGCTACCGCCGTATGATCCTGACGTCACCAAGAACTTTATAACATCATATCTCTTTCAACTTTCAAAATATAGATAAAATTCCAAAAGTTCACAAAGGAAATATATTACGATCTATTCAAATATGTTGTTAGAAAATAATGCTTTTTAACGCAATTAGTAGATGGAATGTTTAAATATAATGTTATATTCAAACAATATTTCAACATGATAACAGTGTTGGAATTAGTAGTTGGAACGTTTGAATAATACGTGAATGAACAACGGCTGAATTCAAACCATACCAGACCACTTGACAGAGAAACTCAACTAAACGTACGATCAACCCCAATCATTATACAACGAGAACAATAAAAACCGATCGCGTAACGCCAATGTGCTTGGTTATTTTTACAGACGCGCTTTCGCTCTTTAATTTTTATAATCGAATTCTTCAATCAAGCATCTATGCGCGCACCCGCGAACAAAGCCATACAACGCAAACGCTTGGCATCCAACGCTTAGAAAAAAATTCAATAAACCGAACGGTCTTTTTATTGAGCAAAAGCAGATTCGATTCAGCGGCGCAACGAGGCCCTAATTGAAGTCGATTGAGCGGCGCGCGCTCGACGGAAATGGGGCGCGCGCACGTCCAACGCAAAACAAAGTAAAAAGAAACCAGAAAAGAGCAGAGAAATGAGGAGAGAAGAAAGATCGAAATCGCTTATTATGCAACGCGCACGACGACAAAATGCGTTAAATTCAAACCCCAAAGGGGAATCGAGATACCGCAGAAGGCGATCGATCTACTGCCGCTGCTGGTATACATGCAACTCGCGGCGCGCTCGGAGAGAACTTATGTATATCGAGAAGACGCGCGAGACATGGTAGTCGTCGTTGCAGCGTATTACATTTCACGGCGCGGGGAAATCAATATATCATTGCAAGGACATGCAGTGAGGTATTTCGCGCGCGCGATGCACGAGGCGAGAACCGATCGTTTCTACTGTTTCTCTGGGAGTTTCTTTTTCTTTCGTTTCTGCAGTGTATTGCCGATTGTTGCGAGTTCGGTGAGGGATGGATAGATGGACGGAGATAGGCACGCACACACACACACGCCCTTTGTGAGGGGATCGCGTTTCTGCTACTTCCGCCATGCTTATCGCGCCCGACGATGTGAATAATGCATCGGCATGGGAAAGACACTCGAAATACAGCCACGTGCTTGACTGAGCATTGCATTTTACGTGAGTGAGCGTTGCGATTTTCTGTATCTTGTGGAATTTTTTTCGTGAGATGATTTTATACGCGGAGTTGGTATAAATTGCGTGGTTTTGCTTCGAGGTGGATAAAATTCTGTGGCGACGTGTCTTTTGTTTTACAATTTATTTGGTCTTGAAGACCTTAAAGCAATGTGACATTTCATGGCTATTACGATAATACTTGCTTTCAGATATACGTTTTTAAGTGTCTTTTTTTTATTGGGTTTGAAACATCAACGCAGGTTTAAAATGGAAGCTTACAGCTTTAACTGGCTAACTTAGCTTAGCTAGGCTGAGCTATTAAACCACCGGGGGGCCAATTTTGGTTAACCAGCAACGTTTCTGGTCCTTAATGATGATCTTCCTGCTTCCATAGGCTAATCTGATAGATCTCGGTAATGAGTTCTGGTACTTAAGATAACAGCTAGATAATAGAATTTGAGAACAGTAAAAGAAAGACAAGCAGCATTAACATTAACAATGTAATGGACACTAGAGTAATTTATTACTGGTGTATATTCGTAGACTATCATGTAAGTAATATTATGAAATAAGAAACAGTATCTCAAGGTATTGAAAATTGTGTCAGACGGTGTTAATGTTGTTTATCTTGTTCAGGGTGTATATAAAACACAGGTGTAAATAGTTTTATGATACATTTAATCATTTCATTAAATGAAAAGTAACGCGTAATCAATATTCTAAAATAAGGTTTAACATAGTATGTTGAAAGTATTACTTTCTATAATCATCTAAGCAAATGTTCTGAAATAAGAATCTGTATCTCGGCTATTGAAAATTCTGTTATTATTAATATAATTTGTCTTTTTCGATAAGGTTTATGACTTTGAATGTTCTACCAAATAGTTTAATTATTTAATTTGAATATTTTAAGTTAACAACGAACTTGACAATCATTATGTCAATGAGCAACTTCAGTAAAGAAGTACCTCAATTTCGTTAAGATTCCATTACCATCCACACTTATCGATAACCTATCGTTTCTCCAATCACAGCAACATCCTCTCCTACTAATCTTGTAAACCTCTATCATTTCACTTAAAAACCTAGAAGAACTCCCATCGCAACCTCACCCAGTGAGATACTCACTTTTCTCCCCGACTCAACTCTCACCTTCGTTCGCACTTCATCCGATAAGACACATACACACATGCGCGAGATAACCTACCGCCTACAGTCTCTCCTCTCCTCTTCTCTTTCCATATCAGACCCAGCAACCCCATTGATCAGCGTCGAAAGAGGCTCGAAGCTATCGCTAGGCCTCGCGGCGGCCGTTCGTATGGACAACCTTGCAAGGCCTTTTCTCTCTCGCCACGGCCCCAAGATCTCTTTCTTTCTTTCTTTCTCTCTCTCTCTCTCTCTCTCTCTCTCGCTTCTACCAATACACGAATACACCTACGGGTATAATACATATATATGTGCGCACCAAGTGCGTGGAAGAGAAAGAGAAAGAGAAGCAGAGACAGAGATTCTTCGAGGAGGAGGACTCTGCAGATGCCTGCGGTGTTTAGCGGGTGTTAAACGGCTCTAAACGGCCTCGGCTCGCACGCATCCCGAACCTGACCCGCCTTTCTCTCTCTCTGTCTCTCTCTCTCTCTCTCTCTCTCTCTCTCTCTCTCTCTCTCTCTCTCTCTCTCTCTCTCTCTCTCTCTATTTCTCTCTTTTCTCCGAGGATTCTTCCGCGAGGATGTGTGTGTGGGATTCTCTTCTCCGCGTGTCTTTTTTGTATATCTGTATCTGCATCTGTGCTGTTATGAATGCCTCGTCGACGACGACTGTTCCCTTTGATCGGAATCCTCGATTCGGGGAATCTTCTTCTATCCTCGATTTGATATTTGGGCGTCGGGCGGGGGGAGATTCTTCAGTAGGGTCTTGAGTTATGAGATGGATGGATAGGTGTGCGCGGGGTTCCCATATAGCCAGTCATTCGGTTGGATACGATTTTTCGGTTTATTAAGATATGGTAATTTTTGATCGGAAATGTGGTGAAATATGATGTCGATTACAGGGGTATTGGGTTAGAGAGTTTTGTGGGACCGTAGATTAGTAGGTTGTCTGCCTATTGTAAAAATTTCTATAACTGACTTTTTATTTTAGAATCAAGATCATTTGAAAACAATAATGTCCTTTAATTTTGATCTTTAATTTTTTTTAATGATGTTAAAAAATATAGGTTTGTACTTTCTAAATTTGTTATATTACAAGTAATTTTATAAAATTAATATTATACATAGAAAATATGACATATTATGAACCATAAATAGCTAATGAAAAGCACGAATGTTTCGTTATATAATGTAGGTTATTACATGAACTCCAGCATTTTTGTACAATACGATTATGTGAGTACGTCGATAATTTTAACGATGTCAATTATATAACAATCTTTCAAATTGGAATGTAAGTCATGCGCACAATAATCTATGCAATTATATGAACTATGCGTATTTATGCTAATTTAATAGAAACGTAACAAATACATAGCTTAATTTCACATTTAAAATGTGTATACCATATAAGAACAATAATAATAAATATCGGATTATACCTTACATTTCCTTAATATAAACATCACCATCTTGCTTATCGATCATAAATATATTATCTAACGTAATGTATGTCTAAAGTGGACTTTCAGCAAATATTAAATGAACTATCAATATATAAAATATTTATAAAAGTATCTAAAATAACGTTGTATTAAATAATATTTATTAATAGAAATATCTGCTTTCTGAGGTAGCTTAATTTCCATGTTTTTTTTCTGTCTGTCATTTTAACGATGTGAAACTAAAAGTTTATATAATTGTACAAGATATTATTTTCATAATTTCTTTCAATGATTCATATTCATACTATTTTTATAATGTGTATGTTATTTTTCTTTTTAAATTCTCTTTGTGTAATATTTAGAACAACTTAATTTTAAAACACACTGTGCACGTATAATCAGTTACAAAAGCAACAAGCACTCAACAATCCCTTCATTTTTGTTCCTTCTTTCATCCCCATCTCATCCATCGCTAACACCTTTTCTTTCATCTTATTCTCGCGCGCACTTACATCCTAAGACCCTGCACAAAGTCTCTTCGTTTTCCTCACTTTCTGCGTGAAAACAAGTACCTACACGCCAGGCGAATCGGCGTTAATTGGTCCTCGCACTATACATTCACACACACGCACTCACACTCACACAAACTCATATATACATCATGCACACTAACATATACCCTCACGCTGGCACACATAATCACACACATGCACGCACATGTAAACCCATACACACGTATGCACACAAATGCCCGTACATACTCACACGCGTATATTCACGCACACCCACTCACGCGCATCTACATGTGCATTCGCGTGCACTTTTCGCATGATTTCATCCCGCGCTTTCATTGCATCGCTGCGGCGGCGCGAGCTACTCGACTTGACGCGATGATTACAAGGGCGCAGCTGCCGACGGCCGTAGGAAGTAAATCGCAGCGCCGCGGCCATACAACATCCGAACCTTCGCCTTTACTCGTCGGACGGCTTAAACATCGTCCCGCAATAGCGATGTACAAGGGTTATTCCGGCACTTCGCTCGACCCTGCTTCCTTCTGCTCCTTTTCCCTGGCTGGCTTTCATTGTAATTACGGGTTTGAATGACGAAAACGCGCTCGCTCGCTGATACAAATGCCATTACCAAGGTTTAACGTCCTCGCGAGGCAATTTTAACGGGGAAAGGGAAGATTCTCCGGGAATTAATGAAGTGCTTCATTAAGCGAGTGGCGCGGTGCTTTGAGTGTCGCTCGACGTCTTTGTGGGATTTTCCGTATTATCGGAGATGTGCGCGTAAATCCCGTTGGATGAGCAGTAGCCGGTCAAATGGGCTTCTTATGCTTAGTTATGGATGTTCTAAATGAATATGAATGTTTTTGATATTTTTCTGTGGACACGATCGTTTGAGCTTTGAATAAAGAAGCGTTATACTCATTGGATGTGCATAAAGAATGAGTTATCACACTTTTTGTTGTATTTTGACCGTTAATTAATTAATGAATTATTTATGTACTTGTCTCAATATCATCATTACACGAAAAGGTTACCAAAACAAATTTACGTAACACAAGCTAATGAATCACGTGTAATTAATTGCCAACACTTTAATTATTTTTAAATTCAATAAGTAGGTTAAGTACATTACTTATAAAATTATTTTTGGTTTACTGCACATCTGAAGTTCCCAATTTAAGTTAAATGCGAAATTTCGTACCAACATTTTATTACCATTCTCTTATCGTTCAAACTTATCCTATACATCTTTCGGTTATCTCTGATCGGAGATTTCACTAAATAAAGAATTTAATTTATCACCAAGCATGATATTAACCATTGCATTACTTAACTCTTCGCTAAAACGTTAATGAAATTTGTCTTTAAACATTTGCAAGGAATTTCAGTGTTTATGATAAAAACTTTTTTCTCATTAATAACATATTCCACACGAAATAAAAATACAATTCACACACAGCTCAAAGAATCAAGCTACTCAAGCCAACATCTACGCCTAAATCAGACCTCACACGTGTACCTCCCTAATTCGTACAGAATAACCTTATTGCATCCAATAAGCATAACAGTCCGTTAAACGATAAAAAAAGAACTCTCCATAAAACCACTCCGTACTCCTACTATACCTCCTCTTCCCCAGTAGATATACCAACTCCCGCCTACGAAAAAAAAGATCTCAACCTTCGTGGAGGTATACGTACGTACACTCATCGACTCTCACGTTGCACCTCGTATATATATATACCTATCTCCACCATGTGTGCAGCTCTGCTTCACGGAAGACGTGGCGCCTTGCTCTCCGTGAAAATGGACGTACCGTGTACGCCTAATTACCGGCGCGCAGCGCCTATCGCGGTATTTGTCATTCATCCCTGCCTTTATACATATATATACAAAAGAGCGGCTGCATTTAATTCCAATTAGCCCAGGCGTATCTACGCGCGCGCGCTCAAGGGAGATCCGACGTTAAACCTGTTTCCAAACGGCGCGGGGAATTTTATTGAAAAGCCACGACTATAGGTACGCTCGTTCCGTCTTATCTCGGGCGTATATATATACACTCTTTTCCTTCCTCTTGCGCTCCGCTTTTACTTTCGTCTTCTTCTTTTCCCGAGAGAGAGAGAGAGAGAGAGAGGGAGAGGTGTATATGTATGTGTGTACATTCGTGGTGGTTGTTTTGCGCGTGCGCAGCCTCGTTATCCGGGCCCTGTCATTATTTATCTTCCTATCGAATTTTTCGTCTTTATCGATGTGTGTATTCCTTGTCTTCACCTGGCTCGCGGTTAAGACTCTTTAGGCGCGAGAGCTGTTCTTCGTTATTGGGTTTGCAGGGTTCTTTTTTCGCGTGGAGTAGACTCGATGATGTCGCCTACGTCGGGGGCTTGGATGGATCTTTTTTTGGTCCGGTAGTTCGATTGACATTTTGGCGAATTACTTTGTGCTTCATTAACCATTTAAGAGATGTGTTATTTTTTTGTTTTCGGTCAAGATTCATGTTTTGCACATGATATGATAGATTTTTATTCGATAAATTGATATCGTTATTTACTTACTAAAGGAGTTTGTTGTTTTTATGTTTTTCAGTGCTTCCTGTAGTCATAAAAATTGCTCTTCAATACATATTTTTACATTTTAACTTAACAAGTTAAATTAAAATTTTAAAATAAAAGTTTTAATGACGTAATCTGTAATATATGAAGTACTAGCAAATTTTTTTGTTCGTCATTAAAATATTAAAATAAAACTATGATCAATGAGTAAAACTTTTTATGATTAAAATCGAATATTATTTCAGAAATACGCGTTTTTCATTGCTATTTGGAGAAAAACCATTAATTTATTTTCACATATCGAGATTTTATTTCTTAATTTCGAGATGTTTTCCATTAAGTACGCAAAATTCGTTGGGTTATAAATACCACCAACGAAGAATACACCGAATACCTTTTTCATGGCCTGCCCGACACACACCATCAACTGCATATCTACTCGACATTATCCGACATTTCGTAATTAAAATAATTTATACCGTCGATAACTATATAAGTAGACGATAAAGGCCAAAGAGCCTGCGCTCGCGCGCGCGCAAGATAGTAATTACAATAACAAGAGGGGAAACATTTTTTCGGGGCAAGGATTTTATCGCGAATGAATAAACGGCTGCTGCGCTTTTTTTTTTGCTCTCTCCCTCCTGCACTGCGCCGCGCAGCAGAAAAGTCTTTGCGCACGCGCGTATTCGGCTCGCGAGGAAAAAAATTACTCAATTTACTTCGTCGTTGAATAATGCACATTCGCGGGCGCGCGCGCGGAGCGGCGCGACTTTTAAAATTTAAATCGATAGCCGAGGAATTATACATTGTAATTGAGCGCCAGCTCCAGCTCCAGCTCCAGTTTGTTCGGCGCAGATACAACCGGCAAAAACATTGAACTCGTTATTATTGAAAGTTAACGGTCAACGGGAAATGATATGCCGTGTCGATGACTAAAAACACGCCAAGTATGCAGATATATAAGGACTGATTTGCCGCGGTAGCGAATTCTTGGGGCCAGTCTAGTTTCCTGTTACGGCTTGATCAGTGTGGCAAATTAGCAAGATATTTTTGTTCTATTATTGATATCTAAATTAAATGTAGTGATTCTGTTTGCTTGAGTGATTTATTGTTTGTTTTATCGCGTACTTTATATTCATATTTTCTTTTTCATATCGATTATTCTTAGTTATATTTATTGTGGATTGAATTTTATTTTTAAATCATATCATATATATATTAAACTTTTTTTTTATTTGATGATTTGGAACCCATCTGAAACTGTAGGTCCAAGTTAAACATTGATCAACCAAAACAGATATAAAATGGCTTGGGTCTAGGTCAAAACAAGAGATAGGTATCTTTTTTATTTATGAGTAATTATTCAAAAAGAAATAGAGATTTTACTAATTTTTATTACTCTTTATCTTTATTTTTTAATTTTTTATTATCAATTTACTGTTTAATGTTGAACAGATATTTTCTATTTGCAAAGTATATGAATTCTAACTATTGTTTGGTATTGTCAATTAATTATAACTCAAATTATGATTAATCTTGACGAATTCGATAATATGACTTTATCATGTACGACGTAATTCTGAAGGTAAAACAACAAATTAGACAGTTATCATACTTCCGCAAAGCTCTGAGTGTAGAAACACAGTATGTAAGAGTAGCTTGTTCAGACCTACGGAAGTATGATAACTGCCTAAGGACAGTACTCACGGGTTTATAGGTTAAAAATCTAATAATATAAACTTAAAAATAATTGACCCTCTCAAACAAAGGGAAAGTTGTCAGAAATGACCTTATAAATGATGCTTTTCGATATTTTCTACTCAAGTCTGCCACGATTAGGACATTTTCTTTAGGACACTTTTCCTCCAATTGAGAGGGTTAAATTATTGTTATAGAATGTTTTTTTTAGATCTAAACAACCACGTAGGTTAAAAAGATTACATGATGACATCATAGGCACAGTTGTAAAAATTGACAAAAGTCAAAATTCATACCTCAAATACTTAAATTCCGCTGAATTTTGACAAATCATTTATCACCAAGATAAAAATATTAAAATTATAAAATATACATCAGTATTGTAACTTATATTGTGACGATCTGATGTGACGCTATAATAAATATCAAACAATCTTTAGGGAAGAGTATTTACGAATAATCTGATTTTATTGAAAGTCTTTTTTCAGGATCCATATATCTAACAACTGTTCAGCCAATATTTTAATTTTAACGAGCTAGATTCACTCGCGTTGCCCAATTAATATTTCTAATGTCTTTTACTAAAATTTTGAGATTATGTTACAAGTTAAAAATGGAGATGTTTCTTATTTTGTTCTTAATTTCTTAATTTAAACCCCAAACTAATTTACATTCCGTTAACTTCCCGCCCTTTTCTAAACAGCCATTCATATTTCATTTTCAAATGCTCCTCTCCTTCCGGCCGCCCCTCTTTCAATACACACAATTTACTCGCTACATTAATAATCCCATTTTTCTTACATCAACCTGAACAACAGATAAAAGCCAGCGTCCAAAAACCTGTGCAACGGCCACCACTTACAGCGGCAGCTGCGAATACCGCTCCGCAATCTCCGCTTTGCAATCCCCCACGAGATAGCGGCAGGCGCGTGCGTATACACGCTATATATATGCTCAGAGGCCTTGCACCGGGCGACGCCTCCGCTCTTTTACTCGCGAGCGCACCGCGGTTCCGTTATATATACCAGGCGCGTAGGCAACCAAGAGTCAAGACACGGACTCCCTCTTCCTCTCTCGGAATAGAATCTCGCCGCACGTCTTTTGTTTTTCCGCGCGGGCCCTGCGTGGAAAGGGTCGCTGATCCGCGAGAGCATAGGCGGCGCGTTATAAATGAAATTCTGATGCGTCGGCGGCGACGATGGCCTTTCGTAACAATCGTGTGGATACCGAGGATGTGAGCTGCAGTGGGTGGGATGGATGGAGCGGTATCGGCGATTTTCCGGTGCGGCGAGTGCTGCGGGGGGAACGCTGTGGGAAAATTTTGTGGGAGCTGTAGAGAGTGGAGATAGATAGAGAGAGGCGTTGAAGCTTGAATGCTTGCGGTGATGTTTGCTAACGATCGGCGTGAATCATTGTATTAGGGAGGGATAAGTGTATGATATAGGAGTAGGGTGCATAGGCGGTGACGGTTTTATTGTTTGATGTAATTGTTGGGAATTGATGACTTCCGAGTATGAGGCGAGCTTTGGGTTCTTTCGTAGTAGGTTTTTTGTCAGTTGATGGAGAGGTTAACGTAGATTTTAAATTGTTGGTGAATAGATTATCGTTGGGGTATTACATTTATTTACTATATCAGGTACTTTTATTTTAACCTATTTTTTTTCGTAGTGTAACATCTAACCGGGACGAGTGACTTCTTCTTTGGAAAATAAAGACTTTGTATTGTGTAGAGGTTGGATTACTCGTGAAATAGATTATACACGGAAAAAAATATCTCGTAATATTTATTTGACAGTAATTTGGGTACACAACATGTTGATTCCTGTTAATCTTACAAGCTCGGTTTGCAGAAATCCCAATGTAAGCTTGCGCCCAAACAACCTAACCTTTTTTCATCACATACGTGTGTCTGCTTAAATTTGTTGGAAAGCGAAGAAAACTAATAGTAAAATTGCCTTTATATTTTTTATAGCACACTAACCTCAAAATGCCAACTTTATTGTCGATTTTGAGGTTGTTGTGCTATAAAATATCGTATGAGACTGTTGTGGGAGGTGTTTTTCTACCTTGCTCGATTTTCTCACTCGCTTCGCTCGTGCGAAAACCCTCGAGCAAGGTAGAAAACCATCTCCCACAACAGTGTCATAATATACTATTTAAATATGATAAATATATGAAAGCAAACAAGTAGATCGTTTTTTCAACTAATATATAGTTATTATCGAAATGTGAGGTTACGCGGACGTAAGTATCCAAGCCGCTGGCTTGGTAAAATCCCAACCGCGTCAGTAGATTATCCAAGATCACGCATGGAGGCGATACAAGTGACACTGTTTGGAGAATTAACATGACTTGGCCTAGAGTATCCACGTTCTTTCCTGTAGGAATAGCCGGCTATTTTTTTCCGTGTAGAAGAAGAAGGCTCTATTGATCGCTACGAGTCAATTTTGACAAAATTGACTTGTGGCGATCAATAAAAACTTTGGTTTATAATATAAAACTATTTTCTAAAGCATAATTGTCTGATCTTATTAAGTTAGACATTACTTAGTTCACTGTAGCATGTAAGGCAAATTTTTTCCAATATAATAAATATATTTTGTAAATTGATTAGTGTTTATATGAAAATATGAAATGAAAATACTTTATATTTTATATTAAAGTGCCTACTGTATTATATTGCGTTACTACAATGAATAATGATATGTTATCTTCCTTCCTTGATAAATAAATAATAGTTTTTAAAAATAAAATTTTTAATCCAGTTTTTGACCTACAATATTTAGTTATAGACACCAAATTTTGAGAAACGTACTGCCGAGTCGAATTAGATCAGATAAACTTTGAAGTTTAAAAAAAAAAAATCTATATAGACAAATCAGAGGATTTATCCCTTTTTAATGAAATAAAAATAACCCCTCATAGTCATTAGAAATACTTGCAAGAAATACATTAATCAGAAATTCATGAGCAAATTTTTAATCGTTAAATATTGAGTTGTATATAATCTCCAACAAGAGAACATCTTGGATTCATTCTTTAAATTTTTAAATTATGATTATATTGGCATAAACATTAAATAATCTTAATCCTTTTATCGTGCTGCAAGTCAACGTTTATTTTACCATATTACATCCAAGAACTAAGTAAAAATAGTTATGGCCTCATCGCACGTTAACACTTCCATCTAAAAAAGAAAAAGTGACCTTGGATCCTTGAATAACTGAGTCACATTTTGTTTCTCATAACAGCACGTTCTTGATAGCGCCTAACGATAACACCAAAAGACAATTCTCCAGCCTTAATTCTAATAACTAGACCACCTCAAGCATAAAAACACCCTGGCCTCCTTCTCTCTCACAGAGCACAAAATCACACGAACCAAGTATATAAAAAATCCCCTCAAATACAGCAAACCTACCGAAAAAAAAAAACAACAAGCAACTCTACAATTTCCTCTTCCCGCGACAATAAAATGATTCACTTCCTTTACTTCAAGAACCGACGACTATAACTCGCAGACACAGCAGGAAAAAGACTAAGTATAGGATGAGAGAAAGAGAGAGAGAGAGAGATAGAGAGCCCCTCAACTCCTTCGCATGCAAAGCGCACAGCCACGTATCTACCATATAACATTATACCCGCGCGAAACGTGGAAGCCCCATTGTGCGCGGCGATAATGAGGATGATGACAATGAGTCACGCACTTATAGGAATAGCCCCGCGCGAAAAACACTCGCGGCTAACGGCTCGTCCTTGATGATCCGCAGTCTCTTTCTCCTTATAACACGGCACTCAGTATTATTATAGTTTTCCCCTCGAGGGCTTATAATGCAGTACCGCTGCGTGATGGCACATAGGCGCAGTGATAAGAAGTCGCCGTGCACACTGCAGTGAAAGACGCGAGCTGAGCTGCGGATGTTCAGGTTAGATATGGGCTCATTTTCTGTGTTTGAAGAAGAAATGGTAGTTCTTGATTTTTGTTGTGTGCTTCTGAGGGACTATTTGTTATCGCGGTGTCAGCTGCGAGGCGACGATGGCTCGGTAACTACTGTTGAACCTAGGTTAGTTTATACAATGATAATAAGAGACTGCAAGTAAGAGATATACTGTTATTAAAAACAGTACTCATATTTCATGAGTACCGGATAATTACATTTTTTTTCCAAGTTGATTATGTATTTTTTGTACTGAGCATTCAAAAATCATTTTCTGCAAAAAATGAACATTTTTGTGAAAATTTGTACAGTCAAAACAGAGTAATCAATTACGTCAAAGAAAATTTCTATTTTTTTTGTACACCTAAAAACTATTATATAATCAGAGAATGTTGTAGATTTTCTGTTTTATATTTATAACGAACAATTTACTAAAAGAAATGAAATGCCTTAGTATATATTAGTATATATTAATTGCATATATGATAACATAATTCTGATTTTCTTGACGCTTTATGCCAATATTATGATTTAAGTTGTATGTTGTAACTTTAAAAAAATACTATTTTATCTGGCTATATAAATAAACATTTACGGCAAGCGTAAAACTACAGGGAATGAATAATGAAACTATAAAATTTGCAAGTTTAAATGTTTTATCCATAAAATCAGTGATTTCATACCATGATACGGTTATATATCAAGAACATCGTCACTGCAACATTCAACTAAAATCAACGGCTTATTAAACTAGTTCCAACGAAGAATTGGTTCTAGGTTGAATTGCATTTTTAAATTAGTTTCGAATTTACTATTCCATAAGTTATTGGCGGATAAAAGCACACAATTGTTATAATAATTTTATTTTTTATTCATTATTACGAGACTGAATTTTTTTATTACTATACAACCTATGATAGGAAAAAATTCAAAACATTAAAATTTCTTAAGAAGCAAAATAGTATGATTATCAATATAATTCGTTACTTTATTTCTTCATATTGCTTCAGCATTGGACAGGCATTGTCTATACGACAGTAGATTGCAAGGCCTTCATAATAGCACTTCACGCACGAGAAATTCTGAAAAATGCACAAGTTCCGGTGCAGTTGGCTGAGGGGAAAGTCGACTTTTTTGTCGACTGCTTGATTTAACGACAGTTCGTCGTCGCTCGCCGTTTTATGATGTATTTCGCGAAAAACTTACGGCGCACGGTTGATTTTCCAGTAAGCGCGAGAAAGCAAAGATTTAAAAGGTAGCCTACTGACTTTTATGCTAGGAAGGAAAGTGTCCACTTTGAAGATATTTGGAATTTATTACCAAGTTAGGAAGATTTCACGTTCCTACTTTGTTGCGTAAACAGATTAGAATGATTCCCTTTGATTCTGCTACGTCTAATTTATTTTTATATTAGAAATCATAATAATTTGTTAGGAATATGTTTTAAAGCTATTGCTTTGTGTTACTAATTATTCATCTAATAGCTATATAATTTTTTGTTGCAGGTGAGCTTTTTCAACTTCGTATTATCGCGTGGTGGAATTTTAATTGTTGTAAGTGTTTTCTATTTTTAATTTTACGATCAAAACTCAATTATGAATTTAGGTCACAATTATGTTGTTAAATTAAAATCTTTTAGTAAACTCGTAAAATTAAGAGCACTACGTTATTTTTATAATATTTACTCTACTTTCTATGGAAATTTTCAAATGACCTATATATTTTATAACTTTAAATAATTTAGTATTTTTTTTATTAATTTATATGGTATTTAAATAAAAAAATACTTTTAATTTTATGAATTAATATTTAACTAATACGAAGATAAATGTTTCTGTATATATAAAAATGTTCTTCTATAATTCATGGCTATAGTTTTTCCCTTTATTAATCGTCACGATCGACTTTTTGTTAGGACGTATAGATAAAATTATTCATGACTTTTAACAATACAAGTCATTTCATGAAATTTGTTCTCCGATCATTTATCTTGAAAAAAGATCCTCTAGACGTCCATCGATAACGTGACTTGGCTGATTTCACGATCCTCCCTGACCGCGGCTAACCCGGTGTCAAATCAGTCGAGGGCGCGAAGCGCAAACAATCGACGAGATAAAGAAAGACAAAAATGGAATCCTCCTCGACATTTTTTTGATGATCGATGCTTTCGATTTCACTCACTGTCAGTAAACTATCAGATAATTTTTTTACTTATAGAATTTGATTTCAAAATTAATTTAAAATTTGATTTACTTTTCATACGGAGATTGAAAAATTGAATCGAAAATCTTGTATATGCGAAATAGCTATTAATTTTCTTAATAATCTTTTCTTTTTCATAAACAATGTCATCAAAAAGTGTACGCACTGTAATTAAATATTTCGAAATGTATTTATATTGTACTGTCTTAAATTTTGTTGTTCGTTTTTGGAATAGAATTTGAATAAGCTTTCTTTAAAAACATTTTTATAAACTTTCATTGATATTATATAAAAATTCATCGTTTATTCTGAAAAAGACGCAATAATTTTATAAACTACTTTCATAATTAATTTGGTATACCATGAATAAAATGATTAAGGGCTTACGATTGCCATAGCTATAGTCAACTAATATATATAATAAATGGGAAAAAATTTCCTCCGTACTTACATCGCAGAAAATTAGTGCAATAAAAATCCGAGAGGTGCGATCGCTTCCTTTTTACCTGTTCTATGGAATGATCTTGTTTGGTAATAATCCGTAGCTTTTACTATGTGCCAGAAGAAAAATAAAAATTGCAGGTTGCGGAATTTGAAAACAAAGATATTTTATTTGGTGACAACTTCATGAGTTGCAGCCTCTTTGAACAAGAAGATTGATGATCAACGAATGCCGAAAAAATAAATACTTTTTACTATGATAATTGTAATTTTATTTTAGAAATTAGAATTATGCTAATGCTTGTAGATCAGTAGAGTATTATTTATTATTTTTTTTTGTAAGAATATGCCTTTATAAGTAGAGAAAAAAGTCATAAACTTTCCCTCCCTTATAACCTGGAAAAGAAAGTTGTCATATGAAGTATGATCTTGTTTTTTAGAAGTCCGCGATTTGCCAAAATTCGCCACCGCGAAATTTATTTGTCTGCTGGCGATTAATTAAGAAGCTATGGACTATGGATATTATCAAACAAGATTATTCCATAGAAGAGATAAAAAGGAAACGATCGCACCTCTCGGATTTTGACTTGCTTAATTTTTCGCGACGTAAGATACGGAGAAAACTTCTTCCTCAATTACTATATATATTAGTTGACTATAGCTATGGCGATCGTAGGCCCTTAAGAGTCAAAATTTAGTTTAAAAAGCAATTTTTATAAATATTCTCAAATACTCTGGTGGAAAATAGTTTAGAACTATGTAGATCTATGTATCTAGTTTGCTATGGTAAATATTCGAGGTCCTCCATAGAACTGGATAATTTACTACTAGGGTAACAACGTTTGTTTACAGCAAATTAATCAAATAATTAATTATGCCCTTATGACTTACAATACGAAGTTTCAATATAAGTATACGTAAATTATATACCAAAATTTGCATATAAAAAGTAAAATACAAAGCACCAGTCGCTACATTTCGCGCCCGACCCGGCGTAAAACCAACACTGTCGAGCGCACGAGTAAACACTTCACAACGCCTGTGCTCGCATTCAAAAAGAAATTAAAATTCAAGCCTCTCTCGAGTGCGTGCGCGCGTGCTCACTTATATGTACTCTCGGACGCATTGTTTCGCGCACTTTTCCGCGCTCACCGCTGCGCACAGGTCATGCTCAAGGCAAAATCATTAAAATATATATCGAGAGCTCGTGAAATTCCATGAATATTGCCTTGAGTCGACAGTCATCGTCCTTCCACGTCCGCGGCCGTTAGATTTACGATTTCGGGTCTGGCGCGAAAGTCGCGAGAGCACCGACCACCGTTTCGAACTTCCTGATACCAAAGGCGAAGTGCGTTAGCCGCCGACCGCGCACGCGGGCATAAAACGGCATTTTTTTTTCTCTCGGCGCAGCGCTTCGGTATTTCGTGCTATTTGGACGTTTACAGGCTTGGAATTCTCGAGCGTGTAGGTTCGGGTGGCATGGACTCGTCGTTAAACGAGTTGGCGATAATTTTTTTGGCTATTCACACGCAGCTCTGACTATTACCGAGTTCTTTTTTCTCGAATTAAAGACTCCTTTGAATAGTTTACGGATCACGGTGTCTGAATGGTATTTAGCGTGTTACTTTGCTGATTTTTCGAGTAAATTCAGGCTTTGTGGCTGAATTATTTGATCTAATCATTTGTCTAAACGGTTATAGAATAGACCAATGAATAATATTTGAATAGGTGATAAACAGAATAGTATGATGTTGCTAATTTACAGTGTTCCATTGTACCCTAAGGAGTTAGTCATCATTAATTGTATCAATAAATTGTAGGATTGTACAAATTTTCAAACACTATGTATTACTCCTTTCATTAGCTTGTACTCTGAGAGAATTATTTTTGTAAAAAGTACAATGTTGGCTTCCGCAACTTGGATATACGACGCCTATAGTATTATTTACAATATATCTAATAATTTTTCATGTATTTGGTATGGCATTTTAACAATGTGTATTGTTAATTCTGCTTTGAACATATTAATATTTATTAGATGTAGCTAGAACACATGCAGTATACCATACTAGAGAAATAAACTGAAGAGTTTTTATCTAGGTCGAGACGACAAATAGATTCTCAATTTACATGACCATATAAGAGAACCGAGCAATATAGTAACCTTTAATTAATACTTTATTTTGAGCCAGTTTCCTAAAAAATAATATAATTAAATTCAAGAAAGTTGCTAATAATCAAGTCTTCTTAGAACTTTTGAGGGAAAGGGGGGGGGGGGGGCTAGCGCTATAAAATTTTATGATGGCGTGATAGTAAAGTTTCTTATGTTCTAAAATTTTCTCTTTCTTTTTTGAACCAAGAAACTGACCGATTAGCTACTACGTGCGAATAGAAGATCCTTCGGGCATACGTAGATTGTGAAGTCTAAAAGAACTTAAGAATGATATTGAAGTAATGCTTACTTTAAAAATTTTAACTGATCTTTGCTAAGAAAAATAGTTAAAAGAAGTTTTTCACATGTTTTCAAATTTTCACCTAGCTGTAAACGTTATACCATGATACGAATATAATGTAAACCGTGTCAATGAAGTAATTATTAGAAGTATTATTGTAAATGTAGGAACTAATGAATGGAGGGATATGCATTATTCGAAAATGTGTATAATCTTAAAATTTCTTAATACAATTAATATTGACTAATTACTTATGGTTTAATGGAATACTGTACATTAGCAAAGTCATACTATTCTGCTTAGCACCTCTTCAAATACCATTCATTGGTTTATTCTACAACCGTTTAAGCAAATCATTAGATCAAATAATTTACACAATAAGCCTTAATTTACTCGAAAAATCAGCACAAAAATACGTTAAACACCATTAATTTTACCGTGATCCGTAAACTATTCAATAGCTTCTAGAGCAATACCGATTGCTGTGACATCTTTATGTATAATGCTTTGGCGTTGAAATGTTCTGAATGATTAATTCCTGCAATTGTCGTTAAAAATATGTTGTTTAAATGGATAAAATTTATTTTAAATTTTTGCGACATTTGTTCATCAAACACAATGTAAAAGTTGTTTTTTTTTAAATATTTTTTTTTGGTTACTTGATAAAACCATAACCATAACAAAATACCCCTTGGCAACGCGGTATTTATCAGATTTTCATCGTTTTGAAATATGATTGTAATCACGCGATTCTTCTGTCCTTACATTAACTGCACCATTGTAACGCGCATTAATTTATTTGTAAGGAAAAATCCTTTCGGTAAATTGCTAGCTATATCAGCTACAATATTATTCTATTCAACGAAGCATAACCTATGAACAATTAAGAATTTTGAATACTCCCTAACCGTATATTTAAATATAAAATGTACTTCATTATTCTATATTTATGATCTTTTTAATATAATTTATTAAAAAATTATTTAAGAATGATGATGTAGAAACTTAATTTTATGAATTAATTTTTTTTTATATTTTCATTTTGTATTTTCATATATTAAAAGATTCTTTGAATATTCTAAAACCGATTATAATCATATATTAGATAATCATATAATAGATAACACTATAATCTCTATCTCACAGAATACGATATTGTTATATCTAACCTTGAAGTAGACACTGAATTCGGAAAAACTCTACGACAAACGGCTGATCCAAATAGGTTACTTGAAAAATTCATTAAAAAAAATGACGCGATTGCAATTTTTACAGATGGTAGCAAATCAATCAATGGTACGAGTATATCAGTAGGAGCAGCTTGCTTTTCTTTTGACTTAAACACTTCTATTCAAAGAAGTATTAACAATAATGCGTCAATTTTCACAGCCGAATGCATTGCATTAAATGATGCACTAGACCTGGCTACAAATTGCACAAACACAAATGTAATCGTTTTCACTGATTCCTTAAGTGCATTACAAACAATAAAATCCTCAAAACTTAACATTAAATTAAATCACTATATTTATGAAATCAAAAGAAAAATTTGTGAATTTACAAAAAAAAATACCAACCATTTTAAAGTTAAGCTAGTTTGGATCCCTGCACATATAGGAATCAATGGAAATGAACGGGCTGACCAACTTGCTAAAGCAGCTACAAATAATCCTTATTGTAAAGATTTCCACATTCCTTTCTCTGACTTACGCCAGAAATTTAAACAAACTTCCAAATGCAATACAGAAAAAATGATTACTGAAATGGGCAAAAAAAAAGGTGTAGACTATTTTCAAAATTTTTACACTCTAAAAAATAAACCCTGGTTTGAAAAAAGTAATTTTAATCGGGCAAATATTGTCATGATAAACAGATGTCGAGCTAACCATTATAATCTCGCTGCATCTCTGGCTCGCATCAGCATAATTAGTGATCCTAACTGTACATGCAATACAAACATACAAGACCTCGATCACATACTTTGGCAATGCCCACTTTATGAAACACAACGACAAAACCTTGTAAGCGACCTCAGTAAATTACATATCTACCTACCTAATAAGAGCTCATCTATACTTGTTGATACGCGGCCTTCTGTATACAAAACTCTGTACAAATTCTTTTGTAACTGTAAGTTAAACTTATAATGTTATACATAAACACGCTATACTTTGTAATCAGACTGTATATCTAATCTATGTAATGCTAAAAAACCTCGTATGAGGTTAATAAAGCTTAAATTAATAAAAAAAAAAAAAAAAAATCATATATTAGATGTATTAAATATTATAATTAAAATAAAAATATATTGTAATCTTCTCGCTTTTTTCAGCCTATACATTGTTCTCTTAACTATAACAGTGTAGCTGGCATAGCAATACTGAATCGTTACTATGACATCCAAACTATGTATTGATTGCTCTACGAGAATCTAGCTGACTGAGCGATTATTTTCTTTCAGTGCGTTAAAATAAATTAATTTTAATTTAGAAAGAGACTATGCAAACTTTACACATTCAAACTCTACACGGTGCTATTATTTTACACGGAAAAATTGTACACGACAAAATTTTACACAACAATTCGCTACACCTATAATGACAATAATGATTAAAGGTTTAAATAGTACATACGCTGGCGGAAATATTTCTGTAAAATTTTGTCTGTTTCTTTCAGTTTTTACGTAAAAAAATCAATTTGCGTGGGAAACTGTTAGAAAATGTAAAAATGTGTCAAATAACGTTAGAAAATGTCAGATTTCGGACAGAAGAATATAGTGGTTTTTAACACTTTCCAACATTTTCTAACATTAAAAAAATTCAATGCAACGTATTCTAGGCTTCTATTAAATGTTAGAAAACATTTAAAAATTTTGGAAAGTATTAAAAAAAGTCCAAATTTGTCAAAATATGTCAGAATCGACGTCCTAAATCCTACACTTTTTAACATTTTTTAACAAAAACGAACATCTTTGACACGTAGGATTATACATTATTATTAACTGTTAAGTAATGTTTAAAAATGTTAGATAATATTAAAAAACGTATACATCGGTCGAAATATGTTAGAATCGCAGTCTAAAATCGGACACTTTCTAACACTTTTGAACATTTTTTAAAACAGTAATTAAAGTTTTATGATTCAGTTTCAGTCTGTTCTGTTAAGTAATTGTCTTGATATACTAACCACGAAGTCGAGTTTCAAACCATATTTACTACTAAATATACAATTTTATTTAATCTTATGTACTATAATAGAAATCACTCCTAGAGTATTTAAGTTAGTTATATCACAAACGAAGCTACAAAAAGACATAAGTGAATACCCAATTTCATCTCCTATTGAAAATTACTATGTAACAAAAAGAATACCAATTTTTGTAATAAAAACCAGATCTTTGAAGACATATTAAAATATTCACAAAATTACAAAAGAAATATAAAACTTATTGTAATATTGTGAACACAATCTATCGACCTAAACATTGTTGAAGAAAATCCTATCACTCTTTGAAATCAGCGGTTTAAAAAATAATTATCGAAAAATTGTATGTATAAAACATTTCCTTATGTTAGTGGCTCAATAATTATCTTACGTATAGACTTTATAATGATATAATATTTCATTCTTTAAAATATCAATTAAACAAAGTTTACACTTAGCTTAAAAAGTTTAAAATATACTTCTACTAACATTTAATACTACAACATGTGTTTTGCATGATAAAGTTTAACCTTTTAATATATCCTTTAGAACTACAGTAAAAAAGTGGAACTGTTTATATTAAGATATATAATTTTTTTATTATATTTTAATTTTATTATTTAATAATGATAATAATAGATATTGTAATTAAAAATTGAATCATACAATTTTAATAATTTAGAAGATACATATATCCAAAATTAAAACTTTCAACTTAAAATATTATCCGTAAATTGGCTGTCTTATAGTCGCTGGAAAAGCCAAGAGGGGCAAAAGGACGCACACATGTGCGAAGGAAAATAAAGGGATTTTATGAGCCTTTTTATTTTTGTTTTGCTGACGCGCAGTCGTTTGTTTTGCTGCCGCGCGCGGACGCCGAAGTCTTCCTCGACTTTCTATTTCACTGCTGATATTCGTTCTGACCAGTCGTAGAGTGTTAGTGCGTGTAGCAGAGTACTTGTTTCTATTGTTCTAATAAATATAGTAGATATTTTGTTAAAGAGTGTATGAGACACTCTAAAAATCTCGTCTACAATTTGCTGTTAGAAGCAATCATCTAAATTTTAAAATATACCCTAAAAAAGTATCAGATTTATTTACTCACATTAATTGCAAGTGACTGATTAGTATCGATATGCCAATAAATAATATAATTTCATCAAAATCATCCTGCAGGTTTACAATTACTGCCTTGAAATAGAAGAAAAATATCTAAAGAAATAATTCGTAACTTGTTCATCAACAGCGTAGCAGCTTCACATAGGTACCAACGTACTGTCTTGAAAAACGTTCTGTAGCAAGGAGGCTTGCTTATACTCTCGGCCTAAAAATCCACCATAGAAATTTGGTCAAACATGTGCAGACACTAACATATATGTGCACTATCTAAGGCAGAAGAGCAACCCTGCTAGAATAGCCCGGATTTTGAACTTGTATCATATTATTAGAACCCTTCGTTTTGGTGAACGTGATTACACTACAATATTGGGCAAGGTGCTTTACGACTCTAAGGCCCAACAAAGCCTACGAGTCACAAGCCATACTTCAGTTTTGCTTAACAAGGCTATATCATTTTTTTTAATGCAACGGACATGCCCCGACTTTGCTTGAAGTAGTCTAAATGTATTGATTACCATATATCTTGATTTGGTAAAGAGTTATTGGCACGTGTTCAGTACGATAGAGCGAGGTCCAGGTTTAACCTTTCTAGAACTACACGCATTCCTATTGTTCCTCAGGAGTGAATCCTGATCTATCATTGCGTCTAATACTGAAAAGACGAAGCAGTATTTATTATGTGCAAGTCTGAGGATGTTGACTATCATTGCTTATAACCATAGTAATCAAGTTTAGTGAAATAATCAATTTTTCAAGATGAGCCTATGACTGTTTTTTCAATTCATTCCAATATACATGCAGGAGTATGAACAGCTACGGAAGTGGATGAAGGTAGAAAGAAGCATTCAGTTAGATTTCCAGGGACATGTTTAATAAGACGTACAGGCAAGTACAAGCTCAGCCAGCCGCTTCTTGCCTACCCCTATTATATTAAGTCCTAATCTGAAAGAGCTTGGTTCATATTTTTAGTCAGGAACTACGAAGGCTTCCACTTTTTCATTTATAGCAGATTATAGTAGATGACATGCTCAACCAACAAATAGTTTTCGTTGCATAAACACAACTCTGTAGGTATGGTAATCAGTTTTACCTCTAAATCTTTATGAAGAAGAAAATTTGTTTCCAATTCTATAGTAAAATGTTTGTATACTGTGTACTTTATGCGTGCTTCTTTTCTACATACATGATAAGGTTTCTGTGTTTTTGAATGAAGAGGTTAAATAATTTTGTAAATCACGTAACCAATTTTTATTGTTTGTAAAATTGGTGTTGATTGATTGCAATTTGCACATTTTTTTCTTTTCATTGCCACAGATATTGCAAACATTTTTCTTTAATACAATAATTATCTCCTATAAATATTTCAAAAAGTCTTACAGCATTAGCTTGACAGTCAATCTTAGTCAAGTGATTGTTCTTATTGAATATTATAAATAAGTTACTTCTTGCTATACAATATTCTATTCGTCTGATATAATAAGTATTTCTTGAGAGGTTTTCTAGATATTCAGAAAGGATCTCAAATATTTCTGAATCAACAGAATTTGATGATTTAATATCTAAAACTAAGTCTCTGAAAGAACTCATGAAACAATAAGCCGCTGTGAAAACTTCAAAAAGAATATCCATGGGGCAAAAATTAATTAATTTAATATTTTTGTCTAGCGATACTACTATTTATTATTTATATAGCAGGTAAAATTAATCCATTTTTAATGAGTTTGGTATCTTCTATTCCGATATAAGCATTGATGTTGCTTACAGAAGATTCATCCAAACTGTTCAAACTGTCCTCCATCCATTTTCTTTATGTGAAGCTTTCTTCATCATATAAGCTATTTTTTCTTTTATTGAATAATACAATTTATTTTTCATTTACATCTTTGGACTCTGATGTCTTGTTAGTTGTTAGCTCTCTGTATGTCATGGATGCGGTGTTGTTACCACTAGAGGTACATTTCAGTGAATCATCTTTTTACTCTGTAACATAATCCTGAGTTTCTTCTAAATCAAATTAAATATTTTCTTCAATAAGTCCTTTCCATTTTTCTTCAACATTTAAATAGTTGTTGCATACTGTCCCTTGTACTTTCTTTTGTTTCATACTGTTTGACAGGATTAAAGTACGTCCCTTTTTTTAAATTTGATGTTTAAAACTAATCAATTTTATTAAATAATAATACGTTTATATTGATTTAGACGGATCAATGTTCGCAAAAATTTCAAATTCTTTGAAAAAAGCTTTTACAGGTGATTTAGATATATTATTATCACATACAATATTAGTCCAAATAGGGAAATCTGTGCATAATATTTTAAATGGGTCTGTCATTTTGATATCATACAAAGAGTTGAGTTCATCGGAGTAAGCTACAGCTTCTATCCAAAATTTTCTTGCTTCGTGCAATATATTATTTACAGTCATTAATTTTGGTTTGTAAGTCGTTAGATGCAAATTTATGAAGAGAAGATTTCGTATTCAATTCATTTTTAGAACTTAAAGTTCTATGTGATCAATATTTTTATGCAAAGTTAATAGATAAAAATTTATTTGTGAGGATGAACATTCACTACCTGCTACGATGAATATAGATTTAAATAATACTTCAAAACTTGTAAGATCTTTCGATTTGCTCAAAGCTATCACACATTTTGTGTACAATTCTTTGTTTACATCAGTATTATTATCATTATACATCTCCAAATACGCTATTGTATGTGAAATGTCAATCTTTATTGCTAGTTTAATACTTTAATAACTTATTATTATTCAAATATTCAAAGTACATATTACTATACTCTTCTTTCGAAAGGTCATAAAAAGCTAAACAGGCAGCTTCTTTTAAGGCTAGATTACACTTAGAAAACTTTTATTTTTTTTATAAGGATACAAAATAATTTAAACATTTCACATTGCTATACATGAAAACATATAGAAAAAATCCTATGATGTTCTTAAAATGAGGTCATATGCCAAAAACTCCTTGCGTCCAAATACTTTGGCATGGATCCTGGTCCGGTAGGATTCAACTTTTTGTATGAAATACCTAAAATTTATAGAGAGATATAATTAAGATAAGTACAAAACCATTAGATATAACTTGGTTAGTATATTGTTTATTTAAATTGTTAAAATAACAATTTTTACATACGCAAAGGTAGGCATTATAAATTATAAGTCGGGGCAGAAATTACAAAAGCTCTCTATAGATCTTTTACTTTTATGACATAGAATATGTAAATAAAAATTCAAGTAGATCCGTCAAATATGTGGACGCAAGTAACTTTTTTGAGATTTAAAAACTTTACACTGAGAAAAACTACTTTTAAGTTACAGTAGACAACAATATATTATTATTAGCTAATATTCAATCTATAACCACATACAAATTTTTACTCACTATTCAAAATCATCCAGCACCATACTACTGCTCATCTGACATCTTTGAACTCCTAGTAGTTCCATATTTTTGTTTGGTTACGTCGCTGCTTCTGTTTGACAGTTTGCTCATAAGCCAATATCGTAGAATGGAGCTCATCACCAATCCTTAATGCGGCTTTCATCTGTATAGTCTTCAGTATTCCATTGTTGAACTCAGACACAGCATTGGTCACAGCAATTTCAATCCGCTCTTTGAAACAAAGATTTCTTTTAGACACTTCCTCCAAATAAGAGAATGCAAACATTCATTAGCATTCTGGGTTTTCCCTCTTATACACCGCAATAAAAGTTCATCCTCTGAAAGATGCTCGTACACTGGCCTTATTTTGTCAACACTGTCACTATGTCGAACTGACATGGAAGTGTAATCATGTGGTACGTATCTATGTGCTTGATCTGTATTATAAAAACACCAGAAATTTCCTCCAACAGGATACTTGTGATGTTTCGGAGTAGAGTTTGTAGAGCTACAGTGATCCAGTGCAGCAATAATCTCTGTTTTCATTGCATCAATATCATTCATATTTGATGCGATTACCTTTCTGTAGTAGCTGTTCAAAGATACAATCTTCTTTTCAGTCAGTGATCCTTCCTTGAGGCCACCCAACTTCTCTTTCTTGGAAACTTCTCTCAAGGCTTTTCCCAAGCGCTTGGATACATGATTAACGCATTCTTCCATAGTTATGCTGATGTTCTTGCCATAAGGAGCAATCTCTTGTAAATGCATCCAGGTTTTAGCATCACCGTCAGATAATATAGTCGTATATCTGAGTTTGTGTAGAGAAACTGAGCGTATCCACATTACTTCAGCAGCTTTTGCTTCCATAGCACCGGAAGAACCACTAAAATTAATATCACACTCTTCAGACTCTAGGTGCGTCTTCTTCTAATCTTCATATTCTTCTGAATCACTTTCATATTAATGCGTGCAAGTGTACACGAATAACAAAACTTAGATAACACTTCAAAGTCCAGAACTAATCCTGTCACAATATCCACGCCATTGCCAAGTGTCATCGTAAGAATTACTTATATCAATAATATCTTCACTTGATATATTAGAATGAAGACTCATATATGCTCCACGAACATCTTTTTGAGCACTTGCAAGCACAGTTTCTTTCAATTGACTTGTCTCTGTATGCAGAGATGCTAATAGCTTTTGATAAGCTGTTTTCGAAAGACATTCCACACCCATTTCAGCACACACTCGTTGCAAAGCAGAGAATCCCAAACCGATAGATTTGATACCTCCAACCATTCGCCTATTTTCTAAATATGGAGCATGAGCTTGAGTGTCTGCTCTTGGACTTGAGTACGACTGACCAGCAACCCACTCACAATTACTGCACTGAATCATAAATTTTTAAACAAAACCAAGAGCACAAGACATTGTCACATCTAAATATTTTTCACCACAGTCATTGTACGAGGGTAGTTCAATAAGTCTTTAGAATGACCAACAGATGGCGCGCGAATCGCTCCAAATCATCTGTTTTCAGTCAGCACCACTCCCGACTAGATATATGGTGCAGTCACAGTCCACATCTTCTGAGTTTACGTGTTTTTATAACCAATTGAAAAAAAATTGCTTGTTAAGAAAAATGGAAAAAAACGAGTTCAGAGCGGTAATTAAACATTTTCATTTAAAGGGTTTAACTCCATATGAGATAAAAAATGAATTGGACTCAGTTCATGGCACATCTGCCCCTGCCTTAGCAACGGTTTATAACTGGGTAAATGAATTTAAGCGTGGTCGTACATCAATAAGTGACGAACCACGTTCAGGAAGGCCCGTAGAAGCAATTACTCCCGAAATCATCAATAAAATCCACGATATGGTGTTGAAGGATAGAAGATTAAAAGTGCGTGAGTTAGCTGAGGCCACAAGGATATCTATAGGTGCAGTTGTTTCAATTCTACATGAAAAATTAGGCATGAAAAGGCTATCGGCAAGATGGGTGCCGCGTTTGCTCTCAGCTGAGAATAAACGCAATAGAGTGGTCGCCTCTGAGGCTCTTTTGGCGCGCATAAGTCGGAATCCTGAGGAATTTTTTCGTCGATTTGTGACTGTGGATGAAACATGGATACACCACTACACTCCTGAGACAAAGGAACAATCCAAACAGTGGATTTCCACAGGCGAACCAGCTCCAAAGAAGGCAAAGACCGTAAAGTCAGCTGGTAAGGTTATGGCTACAGTTTTTTGGGATGCACGTGGAATTATACTTATTGACTACTTGGAAAAGGGTAAAACAATTACTGGTGAGTATTATGCATCATTATTAGAGCAGCTGAAAGAAGAAATTAAAAAAAAACGAGCACATTTGGCGAGAAAAAAAATTCTCTTTCATCACGACAACGCCCGAGTTCACACATGCTTCGTTTCAATGGCTAAAATTGAAGAACTAAAATTCGAATTGGTCGAACACCCACCGTATTCACCAGATTTAGCCCCCAGTGACTTTTTCTTATTTCCAAACTTGAAAAAATGGCTCGGTGGACAGAGATTTACGGACAACGAAGACGTCATTGCCTCTGTAAGTGCTTATTTTGAGGAACTTCCGAAAACGCACTTTTCTGAAGGATTAAAAAAACTTAAAAAGCGATTGACCAAGTGTATAGAGCTCCAAGGAGATTATGTTGAAAAATAAAAAAAAATTTACCCAAAAAAAATTGTTTTTATACTTTATTCTAAAGACTTATTGAACTACCCTCGTACTTGATGTATTTGGGTTAATTTGCCCAAACAGAAGAATGTACAAGCAAAAATTGTGCTGTATTATTCCAATCAACAGGTAGTTCTGCCAGGTTACTTGTAGGGTTAGGTTGATCCCGATTTTGTTGTTTGGAATTTCGAGTATTTTCCAGATGTATACGTCTCTTTAAAGGACGGTTTCTCTCCGCGTGCCATCTTTTATGGCCGGCTTGATGCATTTTCAACTCAAAAATAATTAATGCACTTATATGTAAATATATTGTTTTCGCAATATTTATAACAAAATAGGTTAGTTCGTTTGGAAGCTTTTTCGTGAGAAGAAGTTGGTAACAGTGCGCCATACACTTAGTGTATAATTTTAAAATGCGAACCGTGCCGTTTGAATAAAATACGAATACTTATACCAATAATGTATTTTATCTAAAAACGCAAAAATGCAATATTAAGTTTTTTTAAACTATCCTTCAATAAATCATGAAATAAATTTTTTCTAGCCTTAAGACTATTTTTTCTTGAAAGATATATACTTAAAGATGACTTTTTAGAAAATTTTTTTTTTCGATTTTTGGGTAATTTCTGAGTATACTTAATAGCCTTAATAGTTCAGAATCTGCAAATATGGATATAGGTAATTTCATATTTTTCATAGATTTAATCCATTCTACGGGACAATCATTAACGCTAATTATTAACCTAATAGTAATGTCAACTGATTTACAACGCCAAGTATCGATATATCATTGATATTATTGATCAAATAATTTTTATTTTGAGAAATATCAACCTCATTGTCTTCAAATAACTAATTAGCACTTGTCATAAAGAGAGGTAAATTGATAGCTCACATACTGTACCACATATTTTATTCTTCCGGAGAAAATTATGTACATGAAAACTATATATGTTGATATCTTTAATATACATTGCGTAATTGTCATTTTTCATTAAACTGCAAATACTTTCTATTTGACCATTGCATTTCTTTATAATAGTCTCAAGACATAACTGTTCTTTGGTTCGATTAGCAACATTGTCACTTAAAACATGTTCACGTTGAAACTTTCTTATCTTACTCTGAACATCCTTTCTATTGTTACCAATATATCTTTGAATGATGCAGTTTTTCAATTTCTTGTGAAGTGCGGAATTCTGTGTCGAATTCTGCAGGAAATGAGCAATTTTTTGCCAGATGGGATCAGACAATGGTAAAACTTTATCTTCTAAATTAAATACCTTCTAATGTTTTATAACGTCGAAAATAATTTCTCGTACAATTAATGTATTCTCGTACAAATATTTCTATAATTTTCATATTAATTCTCAAGCTGAATACTTTCATTTTAATAAAAATATTTTTTTTTGTTTTTACATATTCTTGTTTAATTTCATATTTCAATATACTAATCATACTGGATAAAATTTCAGTGAACTAACCTATCAATACCGACATATCGTGATTTTTTTCAAATTTGTATAAAGGTGGAATTTATGACTTCCAGTGGTGAGTAAACACGCGTCAAAAACATTCTTTACACGACACCGTGTCATATACGTAATTTATATAATTTATGTTGTAATCGTGTCCTATGTCATAAATGAAAAAACCGATGTTAACTGCTTTAGCAGAATGCTGTCTCACAGAGAGGTTCTGAAAAATCGACTTTAAGAATTTTCTAATTGAAATTCGCTTTAAATTAAATGATGCTAAAATGAACTTATTAAACACAAACATTTAAATATTGCCATTCAAAAAATATATTATAACTTGAAATAATCTTCAACATGTCTGAATGCTGAAAGTTCATTATTTTCAAAACCATAAATTTATTAAACATTCCGATTTAATTTCTTTTTAATTATTAATTGTATTATAAAAAAATATAAAAAATAATAATAATATATATATATCTCAATCACAACAAAGTCACGTTTATTAGAATAGATTAAAAAATTATTTCTGAATTTTTTAAAATTAACGATTTTAGAAAAATACGTATTCAGCATTTAATCATATTTCTTCCTCTAATATAGTATTAAGGTAGTTTTTATATATGTAAATTGAAAGAAAATTACATCTTTCTCAAGACAATGTACATATCTTCAATATGTTTAACGTAAAAAGAGAAAACAAATTTTCTTAATTATTACAAATTTTGTAAAATTTATATTTTTCTTTTTGTATTGAAAAACAATTTTAAATAATTGATAGATATATCAATCAAAAGGAAATCACGCGTACTTTATGAAAACATACATATTTTCAACATATTTAACGTATAAAAAGAATTTTTTTTCGATTTTTGAAATTTTCTTTAGGTTACTATTTTTTTTATTAAATGTACTTTTTATTATCCAATCATCTTCAAAATCTAATCAGTTCTAAGTTGAGCTATATTTCATATGTCTGCAAAATTTTAGCTCATAACATGCTTACCTTGAAGAGTTATCGTTCCACAAATTTTTTATCCCATACATTCATATATACATACATACATACATACAGACATTTTTTAAAAACATGCTTTTCTGGCCCAGGAGTCTTGAAATCATAAAAATTTATCAATATCTCTGTTAAAAAAAATTTCAATGTCATAAAGCTTTCTCTTTGAGAAAGCAAAATGACACGTGCATGCTACGAAGCCTTTTCTGTGAGCAAATTTCAACTTTTACGTCTAAATAACCTAGCAAAAACTTCTATTTAGAATAATAACAACTAAATGAAAGTTCAACTATAAAATAAATAAACCTAAACATTTAAAAATGTATACAATTTAACGGGTTGAGGGTGGCACTTTTTATAAAACCGATTATTGTATTATTTAATATCTTAGAACGAGATTTTTATCGAATGTTTGAAATTTGAATTAATTATGTAGATAATTAAAAAAATCAGCTTATACATTAACCGCCCTTAGCCTGTTAATTATTGCAACATTAATTGTAAATAGGAATCTAATATTATAAAATTTGTTGATTAAGGCAGTAGAATACCTATAAGCACTTTATTGAAGATTTCCATCTGTAAAAATAATAGGAAAATAATTAAAATATAAGTATGAATAGATCCTTAAAATTGAATACATTTCATACAAAAATCACCCTTTCGGAGACTCCCCCCCCCCCGAGGGAGGGGGGGGGGGGAAATTTGAAAAACATTATTTTGAATGAAAAAAATTTTGAATTAAAATATGTGGAAACGTAAATTTACGAAATGAATATTATTGGAAAGTTATCGTGTAAGAAAAATAAAATTTGGAATTTTTAATATACTAAAGTAAAGTATTAATAAAAAATAATTTTAGAAGTAGTATAATTTGGAAAATACAAATTTTGAAATAATTAATTTTGAAGAGTCGAAATAAAGAGTTAAGAATTTATTGAAAGTTTATTATACTGAAAATTATAAATCAGAAAATAAACATTTGGAATTTGTAAAATAAAAGAATCGGGATCAGAACTCCTCTCTACATAGAAAGAAGTTTTGCAGAGCTGTTGTTCAGGCAGGTATGAGGAGGTAAAACGGTGACTCCATAGCATGCGTTTGCCAATTTACACGTGCTATGAACTTGTCAATTATTTACATCCCTAGATGCGTAATATACTATTTCGCTCCATTTTATAGCAGTCAAAAATGGTATTTTCTATACACGTGTTATCAGTTGAAAATCGTTCATGTATGAAAAAAAAGTTTTTCTTTGTCTTGAAGTGTCCCTTTTTTATATTATATCGTTTCTCATATTGTGACATAAGAACAGATTATTATATAATTTTTCTTTCAGGTATGTATTGACGTCTCAACCACCTTAACTGGCTTCCAGATCATTTTTAATGAACAAATTTTTGCCAAGGACATTAACAATAAAATGAACATTCTACTGTAAAGTGGACATTTTTCTGTTTTTTTTCTATTTCAAAAGTTTAATTTTCCAAATAATTTTCTTTTCTGTTATAACTCATTTTCAAATTCCAAATAATATTTTTTTGTGTTTTTTAAATTTCTTAAGTTGTCATTTTCTTAAAATTGATTTTCAAAAAATTTTACTTTATATTTCTGAAAATTTGATTTTTATATTTCAAAATTCTTTTTTTCAAATAATTTTTTTTTCAATATACAGCACTATCATATTTACATTTTTTCTACGTTTTTCCCATTCATTAAATCTTAAATTCCAAATTTTCACTTTAGGAATTATTTTACTTCCTAATCTAAATTTTCAAAATTTTAATTTTCGTAGTTTTAACCTTTCCAATTTTTATATATCAAAATGTGTACCCCCCCCCCCCCCCTTACAGGGGGAGACATTAGTCTATGAACATTTTTTGCTTGCATGTAACTTACAGACCCAAACGATGCTTGGATTTTAGTCCTGCTACAGTTAAATTGTTCTTCTTGTATGTTGTTTTGGACTGAAGCTAGTTGGAGAAATTAAATTTAATTTATTTAAATTTTTCACTGAAGACCTGAAAGTCAAAAAAATTATAATTATTATTAAAATTGTAATTTTTTCACATTTAGAGCAGAATACTCACATGATAATCAATTCTTAGAGGTTTCTAAATAGCTTCAGTCCAAAATAGCATTCAAAAGAAACATTTTAAGACCTGGATCATCAAAATCCATGCATCACAGTTGTGAGAAAATTGCATTTAGAGTTACACTTTACTAAAGTTACAATTTCTTCAAACATTACATCTCAGTCCATACTATAACATTTTGATCCACTTCAACAGCTATTCTCAAATACAAAACATGATTTCATCATCTCAATCATGCAGTGCGTGTTATTTGTAACCTGAAAGAAATTAATATTACTCCAATATCAAATAGAAAAATCATACGCTTAGAAGTAAAAATAGTTTACATACCAATAATAGATTTGAATATCTTTCTATATGTGATTCCTTTTAGTCAAAATTAATTTTTCCTCATGTGCAGTTGACTAATAGTAGATTATGTAACAAGAGCAAAAAGTCATATATTTTTCCCACGGATGGTTATAAGTTATTTATAGCTTGTAAATCAAAAATAAATTATAAAAAATATCGGTTTTTTCATAATTTATAGGTATACTACCCCCTTAACAGAGCATGTAGATTGACAGAAAAGTTTCTTCGACACGTGTATACCTATATATCGCTTGTTTATGTATACGCACCTCGTAGTTGATGATTCAATTCAAAGGATGAAATTGCTCATTCATGTCGTTCGGTTAGTCGACGTTGAAAAGATTAGAATAGTATATAGTAATAATATTATATTATTACTGTGTATATAATATTATATAGTCATATTACATTATTAGCAATCTATCGTTCTCATTGAAATATAAAAAATAAATAGTAAAATAACGTCGTTATTCTCCCAAAGAGATGTATGTTAAATATATTCATTAGTATACATTAGTATACTAATTCGAAATAAACTAACTCAAAGCAAACTATATTTTATTTGTTTATTCTCTATTTTTACTAATTTATTTTATCGTTATTATATTTTTATTTCCTGGTGGGCCATTATGTTTGAGCTCATATTTATATTATCCGAGAAAATGTAAATTTTTAAAAGCTTTCATCGATTCGCATTTTTAAATCCGACTCCTTTGAAGAACTGCGTATTTTCCCGTATCCAAAGTCTTACGTACGTCTTTGAGACAAAGACCTGGGATTTAATCCGAAGCTATGGCTTCACTATTCATATTACTATTTAAACTTTATTTGTATTACAAAGAAAGGAAAACCATTGATCAGTCAAATATGAACACTCAAAATCAGTATCGACATCTAATAAAGAATGATTAAAACTCGTGCATTTCATCTTAATGAGTGTCAAATATATATACAAGACTAAAATCGCGCTGTAGGGAAAAATCCTACTAGTGCAGAGCATTAGAATCCACCAAGCAAAAGCGCAGATAGAGAGAGAGAGAGAGAGAGAAAAAAGAAAGAGAGCGAGCGAGAGAAAGAGAGAGAGAGAGAGAGAAGATCCCTTTCATGTGACTCGACAATGCTTGCAGCAGCTCATTTTTTCCTCTCATATTCTTTTCTTCTTTCCTCCTGATGATATTTCGCGAGGCCGCGTGCACAAGGAGGAGCGGAATATCCTTAACGACCGACTGAGCTTCGAGTCACGACGCCGCGCGTTATACTGGAAAATGCTGACTCTCTTGCAGCGGAGGTATTGCGTTGTAAAATTTCACGATTGCACGTTACCAGTACACAGTGTACGGATGCGCTCCTTTATTGTCCGGACGAATGTGCGATTTTTTTTTCTAGTTCGCATGGTAAGGATTGGGGAGACGGAGAATGGAGAAGCGGAATGGAGACTAGCGTGGCGCAAGCAGGAAAATCGGAGATAATTTCGGTGTTTGATAATTATACGCGATTACTGCGTTATGTATTATTGAATAAGTTTCAGGTTCTTTGGAATTTTATCAAGTAAATTTGAATCATTAAACTTTTTTCGTTCAAGTTTTTTTTACTCTTATCTGCTAAATTTGACCGATTTACGGCGAATAAAAATAAAATTACAGGCCGCAAATTATATGCGATCAAGATCAGTACCATTTATCTTGACATTTGATCGCAAAAGGAATTTCGAAGTTAAAAAAATTGCGCACTAATGCTTTTCTTTGAGGTGTACAATTACAAGTAAGCACCGATAAATAAGTCCTTTTATGACGTGAGCAACGTAGATTTTAGTTAATTTTATTAAAACATTTTTTTCATTAATGTTGTGTATTTTTGGTTCACCTTGATTATTAAAATTATAATGTTTCGAAAACACAATTACAAAAAGGAGTATATTTAGTTATAACTGATCATAAACAGTCTATGCACTTTATGCTTTTAAAATTAATATCTGATAACTGATTGCTCAAAATTTTAATTATTTGAACATAGCACTAGTATAATGTAGTCATAAAAATATTATTTGCGCTTTTAAATCATAAGAAAAAGAGTAAATATCTATATACATATATTTAAAGAAATATATTTGATTTTAAGCCAGTTTCATAAAAACGGTTAAAATTATATTCAAGAAAGTATTGCTAATAAATAATCAAAAACCATCTCAGAATTTTTAGCGGGAAATTTAGCTATAAAATTTTATTATGGCATATTAACCCTGGTAGACACGTTGATGAGCTCTTTACGAATAAATGATTAAAATCGCATCCATTTTAGCCAGTTTGTTAAAAATGGTTAAAAAGTGGGTTAAATGCATTATTCCTTATCGCAAATCAAATATTTGTATAGAGTTCATATAATATATATTAAAAAAAATATATTTTGTAATATATATTAAAAAAAAGTTATTAATCATATTAAGATTATTTAATAGATTTATTTTTTCATACCGCCTGATATAACTATAGTTTAAACTCTTATATAAGTATCTCAATTTTTGTATAACAATTGATTTTTATGACAAAACATGTATTACATCAAATGGAGTAATCAATTTATTATAAATATTTCTGTAAGTAGCTGCAGCGAACTTGACCAACCGAACTGGTCAATTTTCTACCAGGGAGTAAGTTTCTTCAATTCTAAAATTTTCTCTATCTCTTTTGAACCAAGAAGCTGATCGATTACCTGCAACTATCAGTTAAGAAACGATAGTCCTCTGACTTTCTTTGTTAATATATTTACCATAAAAGCGCTTATTATTCGGACAAAATGTACTTACAAGCAAAACTACTCACCAACAATATACCTGGGTAAAAATGGTTCAGGCGTTATCAGGCATTGCCATGCATGGAGAATAATGCATGATCATGTATGACATTTGACCGGGGATATTCGAGCATGGGCATGCAAGTTCATGAGTTAACAGGCATTATGCTGCATGTAGTTCTAAATATTTATTTTAAAGTAGCATAAAAAATGTAAATTGTCGTTGAAAAATAATCTACAGCCATATTGGGCTTGAATAATAATATTATTTTCAAAATAATCAAAAAACTAAAATCTATCCAAGCATAGAATCGAACCCAAACCGCCAGCGTTCAAGCCCTACACCTTAACCGGGTGAGCTATCAAACTCATTATATTATATACAATAATTATTTTTAGCTTATGTGTAGTAGCATATGTTCGATTCAAACTCGAACAATTTCTAATAAAATCTCAAATTGCAAACATATGATGTCTGCGTGTGCCTAAGTCTTTATAATTATATTTTTTTGCATTGCGCTATATTTTAAATTAGCATGGACATGCATGAATATGCATATGCGTGCCTGCACATGCATGTAAGTGAAGGTAAGTGTATCAGTACGCATAGACACGCATGACACAGCATTATTATCCATGAGCATGAGTTCTTACAAAATTTAAAAATTACTGATTCAGAAAACATAAACATTCATGCTTGTACACAATTATGAACAATTATGCACGAGCTTGCTTAATTATTCATGAACTTTCATAAACACGCATGGATGTCTATGATCATGCGTATGCATCCCCAGTTTTGGGCATAATAATGCATAAGCATGTACAAACATATAAAAATTCAAAAAATTTTGAGCGTAATCTAGCATGATCGTGCACAAACATTCTTGGGGATTCATGATAATTCATGAACCTGCCTGAAATCCATTTTTACCCGGGTTTTTCAAAGCTATTTTTCAAGCCGTACTTTGATAGCTAGTCTTTCTTTAAATATTGACAGTATGCAAATATATTAGGCATATAATATTTTAAAAATTCAACTACACGATCGCGCAATTTGTTTTGGAAGTTATCAATAAATAATCAACAGTATTAATAAATATAGAAAAAACTATCTTCGTTGCAAACGGTCATAGGAAGCTCGGCACAGTGGGCTTGAATTAAGTGTAACCCAAAAGTGCTTCCACCTCTGGGATTTTCACGTATATTACTTTTATAAAGTTGGTAGATGGATTTTTAAGTAAACTGAATTTTACATAATTTTGTACAGGTTATCGAGTATATTTCCGTAGAAATATTCCTAAACCATGAATTCTTAGGCTTGAGTTCTATATCTCTCTATATTATAAAAACATTTCGCTACCCCGTCGTCGTTTCAAGAATCGATGCCCTTCTCCATATCTCTCTTTTTCTAAGTTATTTTGGCCTTTTTTCATAATTTTTTTTATTTTTACGTTATTTATGAGCTATTTCACGTAGTTTACGTTAGCTTACGTTGGTAGTACGTTAGTCGATGTAAATGTAAACGCAAACTTCACCAAAAAATAGAAAAAATGATATACATGTATAATATATTATAAATGCAGTATATACACGTGCGTATATATCGTAAATGGGGGTCGGAGCCCCTTTAGTTATGTTATAAAAATACAGAAAACCTAAAATTTTCTCAATTTTTGGAGCAAATCACTTACTTGAGGGGTCTGATGTGTAAAATAATTGGATTATCATTAGAGTAAGGTACACCCATTTTTGTCGTAACAATCGATTTTTTTTATTATTTAAATTGAAAGTTTATATTTTTATGATACATTTTCCATTGTTAGTTTAATAATATAAATATTTTTTCTATTTAAAATGATTTTTTTTAATAAAATCGTTATTACGGGATTTACACGTATTTTTACGTTTTTTCTTCATTTATCTGTCTGTAAGAAGTTTAGGAGATAATAAAGTTAAGGGGATCTGACCACCTTAAAATTTTAATTAAATTGGATATATATTTTTAGATGAGAATTAATTATTCATCATATATTACAATTTCTTTTTCGGTAAATATAAATATTTTATCGAAATATATCACAAAAGAACATTTTTTTTCGAATGTTAGGTCACCTTAAATAGCTACCGACGAGAAACTGCTCTTTTTTTAAACTTTTAGATAATATTATCTTTTTTATAAAAATGCCTAAAAAGTATCAGAAATATTTCGAATAATTTTTACTTAAATGAAATGACTTTTGAATCATCTTGTAAAAGAAGATAATATATCTAGATAAAGTGTTATATAGATAATATATATAGTGTTATATAGATAATAATATAGATAATAAACTATCTAGATAAACCATTATCTAGATAATAAGGTATTTAGAAAACACATAATCTAGATAAATTATCTAATTACAAAGCCAAACAATATTATCTAATTTTTTTATCTAGATAACAAGATATCTAAATAAATATTTATCTAGATAATAAGAATGATACTTTTATATGAGTTTTAAATTAAATTATTTTTTGTATTATCTAAATAAATTTTTATCTAGAAACATACTTATCTAGATTACGCATTATCTAGATACATATTTATCTAGAGTCTCTAAAATTCATATAATCATAACAAATATTCCATGTATGTCCCAGATTTTTAAAAATTAATACAGAGATTTTAGAAATTTCACCAGGGAGCCAGCTTAACCCATTGTTTCCTAAGTATTCGTTTTAGTACGATGGCTTTATTACTTTAGAAAATGGTTAAAGACTGCGTTTTCTGTATAAAACTAGGTTTTCGAAAGCAAAACTGTCTGATGTTTTCACTATTTGAAGTCCGTTTTTCAAAGTTACTTATCTAAATATGAAGGATTAAAAAGATACAAATTTTTATTTTTCAAACGTTTTCTTTAAACATTTCACGGAAATAATTATTTAATATTCTGTAAGATAATGATTGTTTAACGCATTATCTAGATAAAAATGTCATATCAATTTATTTAAATAAATATTTATCTGGATAATGTATTATGTATATAAACATATATCTAGATACTTGTACTCAAAGATAGCATTCATCTAGATAATTTTTTTTATCTATTAATTTTAAATTGTTCCCCGACCTTTATTTTCGTTAAATATGAGTGTCCTTATCTTATGCAGGCATTTTCTAACAAAGATTATTATTAATCTAGATGGTTACCTAGGTAAAATTATTTAAATAATACCCATAACTGTGGATAATCTACACAAAATTATGCAAAACAGATTTTACTTAAAAATCCCTTTAGCGATTTCTTTCTTTCTGGGCGCAAAATACTGGGCGCAGATTAGAAGATACACATTTTGTTCATAAATCATTACTAGAGTTATTATCACTACATCATTACTAAAGTTTGAAAAACCATTCATTTATGGACGAAAATAAATTGGTCCCGTTCATAAGTGGGTTTGTTGCAAAATGCTTAGTTGCAACTCCGCATGGGGAAAAATCATTAGTAAAATCTACGTAGTTCATTTATATATTCAAATCCCATTAGGGAAGTGGTTATTATTTTTATCAGGGTATAGATTCAATTGTTCGTCTAATTGTATCTGATAATTAAGTCCATAGAACTGAAATATAACACTTCTACGTTCTGTGGATTGGTATTCTAACTAAAAAATTATAAATTTATAAGATCGTTATAATTACAGATAATAACAAGTTATATAAACTAATTGCATTTATTTCCTTGCTGTACGAGCATAAAATCCCATTCATAAAATAATAAATAAAAATTCTCTGAGTTTTTTTATTTTATGTGATATCCACATAATAACTTATTAAATATTAATGAAAAAACGTGTTTGATGTTGCAGGAGTGCTGAGTGAACATGCAAAAAGTTTCCGGGTGAAGCGGCATTATGGAGGCCATCCGCAACGTTAGCGGTCCGACGCGAATCAACGGACCAAACAAGGGAAGTGTAGTGTTGACCTTGCCCAAGAGCAAGGATATAAATCCTCTGAAAATTGTGGAAAGTGGTGATGTCAGTGACGCAGTGACCAGTGAAAAGTCTCGCGCAGAAATGGATATGGATCCTTACAAGGAGCTGGAACTGTACCTCGCCAAAGTAAACGTGAGTGCCACCGTCATTTTCTCTACCGAATGGCAGCTTACGGTGGCTCCCATGTGTTTTTTCATGATTTTGACAAATTTTTCTATTCATTTTCCTTTCATTAATACTATTCACTTTTTCATCTGTTTAATAGTGTAAACAATTTAGTTTATTCGACACTACTATTATATGTATTACAAAAGAAAAAGATTTTGTAAATTAAACGTTTTTTAGGAGGCATAGGCACATTCCGACGAATGGTCTTATCAAATTCCTGAATTTGGGCATAAATATTCTTTAAGGCATTTTCAATAAAATTTAGCTCGTTTTTTATTAATTGATACTTTGAAGTTTATTTATAATACAATTTTTAATAAAATAACGGTATTTATAGAGCAATTTTGAAACAAAATCACTTATATATTTTTCAGAGCTATATAATAAATAATCAAGTCAAATTAAAATCGAATATTAGTTATTTTTATCTATATAAATATGATAGAATTTTCTCAGAAGTACGTGGCAATGTGGTGTAAGCGAGGGCTATTTTGAATATTTTTACTAAAAATTATCACATTATGCTGAATAACTTTGAATATATAGACTAAAGAAATCTGAAAATTTATATTCAAATTCATATAATCATAACAAATATTCCATGTATGTCCCAGATTTTTAAAAATTAATACAGAGATTTTAGAAATTTCACCAGGGAGCCAGCTTAACCCATTGTTTCCTAAGTATTCGTTTTAGTACGATGGCTTTATTACTTTAGAAAATGGTTAAAGACTGCGTTTTCTGTATAAAACTAGGTTTTCGAAAGCAAAACTGTCTGATGTTTTCACTATTTGAAGTCCGTTTTTCAAAGTTACTTATCTAAATATGAAGGATTAAAAAGATACAAATTTTTATTTTTCAAACGTTTTCTTTAAACATTTCACGGAAATAATTATTTAATATTCTGTAAGATAATGATTGTTTAATTATTACTTTATATATAAACAGACTTTTATAAGAAAGTAACAAACATAAAAAAGCATAATTTTATAGCATATTATACAAATTTTTTCGTTAGGAAAATATGAGTTAAATCACAATATTACATAGTTAGTGGATTATGTAAAAAAATAGTCAGCTAGAAATGAACTTAAGCACATCAGTTCACAAACCTACTATTATAATGACGATAGGGGAATATGTGCGATACAATTCCAGATGGGCCTAACAACCCGCATCCCAGATTTCATTTATTATATTTATTCATACTGTAGGTAGCTTTACAGAGCATAAATACTCACTTGTTACCTTTCTTAAATTCTGATTACGTGAATGTATACTCATTATTCCTTTCACCGAATTTGAATAAAAAAAATGATTTCTTTGCAACAGCGCACGCAAATTTTCAGCACGATTCGAGCAAGTAACCGAAAGCCATGCGCTAACTGCGACTGGTTAGAGTCCTATAAAATCAGGCAAATTAAGGGAAATCGACGTAAATTGCTCGCGGCAGCGGAGTCTTCCGTACTTTCCTCATCTCTTGAGTCGTGGATGCACCGGGTCGCCATGTGCACTTTCGCTCATACGAGCATCGTCGAGGCACTTGCGTAAAATCGCGTGCGCCCACAGACATTTAATTGACGGTGAAAGGATCGGTCGAATGACTGCCCTTTCTATCTCTATGATGTATTTTTTCTCTGGACAATCGCTTATACAATCAAATATTTTCTGAATTTAAATTTAAATAATTTATCGTTTTTGACGATAATTTCTGTGAATATCACAATTTTTGAAGTATTTTTCGAAAATATGTACTTATGTATAAAGTTAAATTTTAAAATATAAAATGAAGAGGTCATGCCATTGTAAGAATCCAATGTTTTGAGAATTATTTTGCCCATTAGAATTTTTAAATGTCGAACTTAATTAAATTTTTCTATTATTTATTAACACACATTTAAGAATAAGAAAAATGTATTTAACATTTTTTAATAAATTAATTTTTTATAAAAGTATATTAGCAGTAGAGTGTACGTCGTGTAAAAATTAATATATTACTGACCTAAGTGATTCCAGAAAAAATGAGTATCAGTTTTCGAAATGCACAAATCAGTACTTTAAAAGTAATCACGGAAAAAAATGTAGTTAGCCTTACAATAATTGAAGCTACACGAACTGCAATCCGGAATTACAATCCGACTCTCATAACCGCAATTATTGCTGTTGTACTGAACAATTGTGGCAATGATATTTCCAATTATAGAATAGGTGCAAAGACCGATCAGTAATCTGGTAGGTTTCAGATCCGCAATATTTATTTCTGTGATGAAAACAAAATTTCAAAAACTCAAACACATTACGTTGGCCACTTGGCATTATAATTAATAACACTATTCTTCGCCGTTCGTCTATATATCAATATATAAATAAACAAAACAGTTCCGTTACGTTCTTAACTGCGAATGGCATTCACAACAGCAGCTCTTGAAATGCATTATTTTCACTTAAGCTGATACCATCCGCACAAAAAGCATAGAATCTCATCCTTAGCCATACGCGTCCAAGTACAAATGTGCTTGCACTTTACGAGTACAGCACAAACCTCACTACACCCAAACCTCCTGTATGTTACTCGTAACGTCAAAGCTGTAGCGGCCTATGTGCGCTAGAACATAATTGCTCATTACCACTTGGCATTTCTCTCTCTCTCTCTCTCTCTCTCTCTCTCTCTCGTGCGCCTTTACCTCGGCGGGCGCAGCGGATCGTAAAAGGACCCGCGGACGAGAGACTCTTGGTGCAGGAGTTCGCTCTCCGATGATTCATAGACTCTTCCTGGGCGCTGCTGGCGCGGGGTCACGCGAGTCGCTCGATTAGGTCGATAAGGGCGGCTGCGGGGCCCGGGCCCCCGCACGTGCACAATTAACTTGACGCGCGACGTAATGTAACGGTATGCGCAAGAGGAGTGTGCGGTACGAGGTGTGAGAGATTGCTGCCGGTTGGCCGCCCGCAAAGCTGCGATATTCAGATGAATTATCTGGATTTAAATGCTGGTGCTGTGGGACTGGGATTGTTCCGTGAGTGAGCAATTGTGTTAATTGGTTGACACTTGTTTTTATTTCTTTTTTGTTAAAGTATAAGGGAGTATTTAGTAAGATGAAATTTTCATTAGATATTTGAATTGATTGATTATCTCATTCAACAACGGTTATCTCTTATAGTTTAGTAGCATTGAAGTAGTGTTAAATGGTTATGCTAATCAGCGATAGTTATAAAATGCAAATATATTTTTAATTTCGTTATTAAATATTTATTTAATTTGTATAAATGACCAAAATTAAGTAAAACAACAGAGTCAGAATTACCAAAGAATTATTTACTTAACAGAAATAATCATATTAACTTTATACAAAACTTTCCTCAGTGTAGGTATGTTTGATTTGTAGTTTTGAAGAATGAAATATCTTTTAGAATTTATGATATGTATTTTCTAGCAACTTTTCATTTTGAGTTACTAGTGAAATCTCTTTATTACCGAATCATCTCGCGAATCGCGAAACATGGATTAAATGCATTTTTACACTTCATGAATATTTATCTACTTGCTGGGTTATCTTTGAAAATACCTTCTTATTCAAAAGAATCTATATAGTCTTAAATGAATCCGTACATTCATTAACTAATTCTTCATCAATATCATTGTCAAAGATCATTAGTTTGATATTAGAAAGTTAATTACTTATTATATCATGTTTGTCATAATTAGTTTTAAAACTAACCGATACTTGCCTAAAGCAAAAGCTTGTAGGCATTTCATTGTTGAGATCAATAAATTAAAGTTATAGTGAAAACAAGGACGTATACAATATGATTAGTGATTGATTAGGACTAGAATATAAGGATGTTTAGGATGACAGGCCTAGGTTAAACCCTAAAACATGTTGTTTTATGAGCGCATAGACCCTGGTAGAAAATTAATCTAGAACTATGTAGATCTATCTAGTTTGCCAAGGAAATAATCGAGGGCCTCGATAAAACTAGATAATTTTCTACCAGGGGAACTATTAATCTTTAAAACCAATTGTTCTAAAAAATTTGTTATTAAGTATAAGATAAATAATTAGTAATATCTTTAATTTTACTGTTGTAAATCCTCAAAACCTCTGCCCTGCACATCACAATTCATTGTCACAATAACATATTTATTGGACGAACGTAGCGGGATGCACGATTCTAGATGTCATGATGCACGAAAATTCTTCCACGAATATTCGATTGATTTTGACATGTACTAAAAATTAAGCAGCTCGCTTTCTGTTACATTGCTTTTTCAAAAATCCAATCAATTTTTAAGAAATTATTACTCAACAATTGTTTTATTAATCTCTAGGTAATGAAAGATAAAAACCAGAGGCTAATATTAAATTAGGTCTAAAAAGAATACGATAAGAATTAGCATACAAAGTCAGAAAAGAAAGAATCTTCTATGGATTAGGTGATAAATCACCATGCGGTTCCCGCATCAGCAGCTATTCCCCGAAAATTCCCTATAACTCCAGAGTACACACCCATCTCTCCGAGCCTCCATCTCCGACACACGATCTCTCGCCTCGTGTATTATGCAGCCGCGATCTCCCTGTGGCGCTCCACGTCAAAACGACCGATCAGGCGCATCGTATCGGCCCGCGCGCGCATACGCTCCATACTCGCGCGGTATGTGTGTACACGCGGGCGCATAATATACACCGCGGCGCGATGCGTAACCGAGCGTAATAACAAATTGGACGCGACGCGGCGCGATCCCACCGCGAGATTCCGAAACGTGTTTCGCCAAAGCCGATCTCTCTCTCTCTCTCTCTCTCGCGCTGTGCAGTGTGCGAGCCGAAGAGAAGAGAGATGGGGCGGCGAGGCCCAGCGACGCATCTTCCAGTACATCTTTTGTTGTACTCTTTTGCTCTCCGCGCAGCCTGGTAGTCGTCTCTTTCTTTCTCTTGTCCGTCATGGCGAACTACTCGACAGTCGAGGCGTACTTACTTTTTTCCTGCTTCTTTTGTGTCTTTTCGAGCGTGTGTATGGGTGTGTGTGTGTGTATTTTGGAATTTAAATGCGCTTCGAGAGGAGATTGTCTCCGCGTGTTTCTGACGCCTCGATTCTTTATCTCTTGTTGTAGCTCGCGCGTGCGCACTTTGACACTTTGAATTTTGTTTATGAGCTTGGGAATCGCTCGTGTATATCGCTGTGCGGCTGTGCACTTCGAGTGGAGTGCATAAGTATCGGTAATGGGAAGTAAGTTGAGAAGCTATCAGAGGTCGTTGGGAGAGTTTGGTATTCGGAAATTATGTGAGTGACGTAAAGAGTTGGGCTTTGAGGGTTAATCGTAAAAACGACAGCTTTCTTAATTAAAAGAAATTTTTATGTAGATTCATTGCTGCGTTATCAATGAGTTTTTTCGTTGAATTGAATGTATGAATATGGAATTACCGAATTATTTTTGGCTATATGATATTAATAATAGGGTAAATTTACCCGTTATTGACAGGGTCTTTATCACTGACAGTTTATACTTATCAGATTTCATGATATTTTATTTGCATTTGAAAATTTAATTAACACTTTGTATGGAAATATAATTTGATCGCGTTTATTTAAGAATATAGATATTGAATACTAAGGTTTTAATAACTATATAAATATGAAAGACATTCATGTGCAAATGTAACCATTCTGTTAATAATATATATGTACTTGATCTTAAGGCACACCAACTACTGACTTCAATAATCAATTGATAAACACAAAATATCTCGAACTCATGAAAACCAAAGAGATAAATGCATTGAAAATACTATTAGTGACGCGACAATATACAAGAACTACTTTATTATAACTGTCAAATATTAGAAATACAGTCACTTTACGATATACCAGTGATGGTTGCGTGTAAGTATGCGGTGCAGCATATTGAAGCTGTCAGTAATAGTATATAGGTAGCATTAACTTTTCATTTTATTTTAATGAATTCTTAAATTTCTCATTATTAACATCAGCATTAAAATGTTATTTTATAGACGAATAATTAAATATCAGAATCTACGCAAATAATACATAGTTCCTCAAAATATAATTTAAAAATCAACAAAAAATCATTTACACTCATGATAACATTTTTGAGGTGGTCTGTTCTCAAGTAATTTCTTTTTATGACTTTCAGTTATAACACCTCTAACACTCATCTCTCTGCAAATCCAATTTGCAAAACCATCAAACCACAAAAAGATCCTCAAAAGCGATAATCCGCTTTCGAAATAACATTCATTCTCGCTCTTACCTCGCGATTTCACGCAAATCAATTCCAAAAGAGAGCCCCGCAAAATATTTGCTCTCTCTCTCTTTCTCTCTCGGCATGAAAAGGCGCAGCTCCCACGAACCCGAGCCCCCCGAATAAACATTCGCTCGCCTTATCGGCCCTTCCATTTCAGAGTAACACTCGACTTCATCCAATTTCACGCTCAGAGTGCACTTGCAGCTTCGGGCTCACTCGCTCTTTCGGCGTGCGCACTGGCCGCTCTATCGGCCTCGTTTTCGGCCTGTCAAAATAACGCAAAAGAAAGAAAGAAAAGAGCCCGAGAGAGGCAATATCGCGCGAGAGCAACTTCCCGGCTCCCGAAGCACGCGCGCGCGCGCGCCCGGGGAATTCGCCCCCTTCGGGCTAATACGAGCAGTGGCACGAGCGCAGCGAGTATGTAGTGCCGGAGGACCGGTTCTTAGCTCTGTGTCGCGGTCTCGCGCTCGCAAAATCCGATATTGCCGCTGCTACCGATCTCTGAATTGGCTTGCATCGGGAAATGAAAATTTGTAGATGTGGATGAAATTTTGGATGCCGATAGTTACCGTGAGTCTGCGTCGCTCTGTGAATTGTGAAAAGGTTTTACCACGTATTTGTTGGCTTATTGATGATAAGAGTTGGTGGTTATAACATATATAAGTTGAAACTCTTAAAAAAATTTACAGAATGAATTATAAAAATGAGCCTACCTCAGTTAAAACACAATATGTAAATGCAGTATTAAAATTGTGCATGATTAAATTAAAGCATTTAGATCACGTTTGCAGAGAAATGAATGCGTAGAGTGTCTTTCGCATGCCGAAAATACTTACCTATGAGGAGATTGGGCAACGCTGATGTAGCTGTTTTTAGCATTTAAATCACTTTACTAATGTCACTGGTAGAAATCAATCTAATTTAATTAATAATCAGTAATCGGCCATTAATGATGATTTATAACTATTTTAGCCAGTAGTAATGGCTGAATACTGGCTATAAATTAGTATGATTTCTACTATGGATTATATTTAATATACTATTATATTCAAAATATTCAAATACCAAATACTTCCAAACGTATGGTTCTAAGTATATACTGCTAGAATGTAATAACATTATAGATATACGGAAACAACATTAAAAGTCAAGAGGTTAACCCTCCTGCGCACTTGACATATATAGTATATATATATATATATATGGGATGGCCATGTATGTTGGACGAATATATTCGTCCTACTGCACAGGAGGGTTAATAATTTTCTAAGTAAAGCTTAGATTTTCATCTTTAAAGTTTCAATACTTAAGATGCAAGCCTAATGCCGAGCCTGTAGTAATAATGCATTTTTATATATAATACAAAACTTATAAAATTTAAGTATTTTTCTAAAAAGCTGTTATGCTACTCATGATAACTATATATGTCGTATAAAAAGGAAAGTAACAGTTTGCTTTTCTGTATTAAAAATAAAGCCATTGAAAGTGTGCATTTCGTATAGTCAGTATATTTATATATTGAAGCAATCGCATTAAAGAATTATATAATTTCTCTGTCTGTTTAAAATTTTTACATTATTTATGTATTTTTCATGCTACAATGTAGTATAATTTATACAACCTAAAGCACAAATAACTCTATTATATGCTTTAGAATAAAATTAAGTTTTGAATTGGTTAGTAACGCTGGAACTACCTGAAAGAGTTATTGTGCGTAGCCTGCCTGGATGTAATAGATCCAGCGACATGGATGGTTGATTTTAGCGGGGAAATAAATTTGCCTGTGCGATCTAAATGGGGAGATGAGTTCTAATTGGAGTGTCAAAAGCTGTCAGGGAAATGTAATTGAAAGGATACTTTGGATGGGATGAGTTGGGATTTCGTTCTAAATGCGTTATCGTCATTCAATGCAAAAAGTGAACATTGAGTTTGCGAACTAGGTTAAAATATTCTGTGTCTCAGGTGAAAATTCGCTTGAATAAAACTGTGATTTTCATTCAGGAAAGTGAACAATGTTACAGTCTCATTATTTGCAACTGAAATTAACATTGAAAAAGATTTCTAGAAAGTACTATCGCTCTATAAGATTAAGAAAGTGTCTAGTTAAATATAACGGCTAAATTAAATAACCAAACATTTGTTTCTAACTTTCCATTATATTTCTTTAGAGAGTTGCGCTTCTTTGAAGAATCGTTTTTAGATAAATGCATCTAAATTTATAAAATAAAATGTATATTCCTTAACAATTTTTAATATCGGTTTATCTTAAATGATCTTTAGAATACAAACAAAAGTATACGTGCTGATACTGTTAATGCTATACGACTCTACAAATTATATAGTGTTAGCGCTCATGAATATGAAACTAGTATTGCTGATAGTTACTATATAGTTACTGATATTGGCGAACTCTTTGTCAATAAATTAAATGTAAGCTAGATAAACGTTGTGCATCTCGCTGACAAGAGAACTTTCATTAGTATAACTGGCCGGCCAGGGCGAACTTTTCACTTCGATAAGTCCTAATCTATGCTTACGAGACAGTATACTTTCATAATTTTGTATTAAAATGAGATAGTGCGCTATAACAAGTCACAAAGTATTAGCATAGAAGAATAAACGTAGAATTAACTACGCCGAGCTCCAAACTGGATTCAAAGCTAAACTTCTTATCTATACCCGATGAAGTTGAAAATTTGATAGTATGTTTTGCAATATACGAACATATGTATAAGTATTATTAGAGAATCAAAAAAGAAAATTATTAACCTCTTGTAAGTAACAAACCATTCAGAAATCAAAAGAAGTATACGCTGATGAATATATAAAACGATGACTGGAAATGGTTTGACATTATACAGAGTTTTTAAAGATAAGAACTTCTAAATCTTGGGAAAATTGAGATACCACACATCAAAATTTTGAAGATAAGCCCTATCTACTTTTATGCAAGTAGATGCATACCAATTCAGGTAAGACATATGTCTTTTTGAATATGTCACTTATCTACTTGTATATATTTGTATAATACAAACTGCTCTTATTATCTAAAAAATTCAGATATGTGCTAGGGTATCGTATTTTCCATAAAGTTAAGGAAGTTGATATTTTAAGACGATTTTCTCCCGTAATCAGTTTTTTTAACGATCTGTTTTTATGTTATAATTCATCTGGAGAAATAAAAAATCTCTGATGCCAAAAATCAATCTCAACTTTTAAATAAAAAACAAAGATTGACAAGCAAAAAAGTGAATATCGTTGCGTGATAGTAGGTTACATGTGCTTATTTTCACTAAACAGTTATATTTTATATGAAACTATTTTATATGAAACTATTAACAATAATTAGCATTTAAGAATACACGATACTTTTGTTGGTTTAAAAATGAATATTTAATTGCCACGTCTTTAAATCTATGATAACTAGTACTTCTGAAGATGAAACTTATCACAATCAAATTTGAAAATATAACAAACTAATTGTGTTACTATTGTTTTATTTACTCGTAGCAGTGTTAAACGATGAGAATGTCACAGAGATGACACTTCAAATAGTTTTTTTTCAGATTATTCACAATTATTGTAATATTTGCCCTACTAAGTCATGAAACTTTAGGAGCGTTTTACAAGTCCACGTATGGTATTTTATACTTTATTGTTTTGATTGTACATAAAACACAAGAACATGAAATTCATGATTCCTAAGAGACATTATCTATCTTAAGAAATTCTGCTAAAAACATTGAATCTTTCTTTAGGTTATTTTGCATCACTCGTGTTTGATATTGATAACATAAAGATACTCCCGATTAGAAAGTTCGGAATAATCTTACATGAATTAGTATTTAGAACCCGCGTAAAAAAATAAGCAAGTCTGTCAAAAGTCTGACTCACAAAGTCTGATAAAAGTCTGGCTACGGAGACGATCCCAGACTATAAGCCAGACTATATGCCAGACTTTTGTTGAATTATATGACGAAAACTTACTTTTACATACAAGTAATTAGTACACTACACTTATTGTTAATATCGACCGGAATCGTAAAAAATAATAGTTTCTGATTAAACCGTGGAAACTCTTTTTTACATATTGCAATCATCTAGAAAATTTAAATATTTGTAAAAAAAAGAGACAAAAATGTAGGTTCTGCAGAAATGACGGAACGCTATGCTTCTGTTTTGCATTTTTTGCCAAAAGTCTGGGATCGTCTCCGTAGTCAGACTTTTGCAAGACTTTTTGAGCCAGACATTTGCCAGACTTATTAGGTAATTTCCAATCTATAAGTACAATATAGGTTTTGTTCCTTAATCGAAATAAGCCAGTATCATCGAAAAATCACACATGCATGCTTCTACTACTACCGCATATTATACTTCCAAAATATTTCATATCCAAAGCTAATACCCACTTACACCCAAAACCCATACACCTCTGCATCTCGCATTTTTCATCCATGTCCTCGCGAAACACGCACACCTTGACGCACACGCCTTTATAATACAGCAATGTTCGCGCGCGCACGAGCCACGCGCCTCGGCACACGCCTTCATCTCGAATCTCCACGTAACAGACCGCATACCGTCCACGGTCGTTCCACTGACTATATATTCGCGCTGCTGCATTGCGCTGCTGCAGGTTCGCGTATAGTGGTAGCATGTGTGTGACAGACTGTGTGTATGTGCGGTGCGGCTACTACCTCTCTCTCTCTCTTTCTTTCTCTCTCTCTCTCTCTCGCGAAGACCAGGAATTTTCTTACTCACAGACTTGCTGACTAGCTTGGGAGCAGCAGCGGCAGAAGGAGCGACGGCTGCCGGATGGATAGACGCTATACTATACGATGGCTCGTTGATGTCCGTCGGCTCTCTCGGCAAGAGTTGAATGAATGGAGGATGCACGAGAGAGAGAGAGAGAGAGAGAGAGAGAGAGAGAGAGAGAGAGAGAGAGAGAGACGAGAGAGACGAGAGAGATAGATGCCGATGAGATCGAGAGGTATTGATGTTATATGGGTATCTGGTTGTTTATCGCTGTTTGTTGGTTGAATTATTTTCTTGGTGAAATATGTAAATTATCGGGAATTAATTATTTGTAATGTAAGTTGAGATAAGTGTAGGAAATTTATTCTTTTAACTCTTAGCCTTTAATCTTTAACGTTAATGAAATTTGTGTCATGCAACTACCGTCGTGGTGGTTAATAGACACAATTCAAGATTTTTAATATTTTTTAAAGGAATTCATTAATTTTACGTTCAGAGAAAAATCGTGTAATAAGGCAGGTACATTAATTCTTTATAGATTTAGACAGTTTTTGTCATAGAAAATGTACGAAATAAAAAATAAAAATTCTTTTATGAGAGGATAAATTTCAAGTTTTGGCATAATTACGAGATATTTTTAGGTTATGTGGTGTCTATTTGCCGCCATGATGATAGTTAAGGGGATGTGTAAAACCTATTTTACCCGCCGATAAATGCTTTCGAAAATTTCGTTTTGCTAAAAAATTACGCATCAGAATCAAATTTTCTTTTCGGGATAGCTTTATTTACTTAAAATACGTCGCGGAGTACTCGAATTATTATCAGAATAAAAAATCAGCATAATCACGTAATTGCTAATTTTCGATTCTGATAATAATTTGAGTGTTCCGCTGTGTACTTTACGTAAATAAGGCTACTTTGAAAAGTAAATTTGATTCTGAAGCGTATTTTTTGAGAAAAACGAAATTTTCGATTGTATTTTATCGGCGGTTAAAGCAGGTCTGACGCATCCCCTTAAGGGTTAAGTTAATTGTAGAATTTATTTAAATAAGCAGTGACTGGGTGACCACTTAGAATAGTTTTATCATTACTGCTCTTTTTAAATTCTTGCTGGATTTAAATATCTACTACTTGTGAGTAATACTGACTATCGAGTAAAATAATATTTAAAAGTTCCAAACGTTCTAATACGCGTTAGCTCTGTACTTGACATAAGCCGTCTAACAGCTGAGTATATATATATATATATATATTCTTTCGAATTATGTAAATACATATGGGTAAGTACTTACTTCTTTGCTGTATTTAAAATATTTAAACTCTATTTCAAGTATGAACTACAACTTAATCGTATTTTATTTTATTAAAAAAAGTCGTTTGATTTTATAGAAATGAAAATAAATACTTTAACACAAATATAGGTAAAGTCTTACCATTATAATTAACATTATCTACACTCAGAACAGTAAATTAGTCAAAATGACTATTCTCGATAAACAAGTAATTCCGTAAATCTATAGCTATTACTATCATCTCTATATACTAAGCTTAAATCATGCAAAAAAAAAAGAAAATCTTTAGGGATTCTATTAGACAAAATAATTGATATCTCTGTCGCATTGTTAATAATTTTTAATAGGTTCTACGTGTACTGCCCCGTCAAAATCGTAATATATGTACTTTTCAATCGAGTCACTGATCTCGCAAGACCGGCCGTCGCATATATTTACATAACAATCGCTTCCGTCTCGGACACGTCCCCATCGATTCGTTCCTCGAACTCCAGACACCCATCAGCGCAATAACAAACTATCACCAAACCATCACCCATCGGCATACATCGCCTACAAACAAATACGAAATTCCCCTGACCAAACGATGAAACGCTAACTCCGCGCGAGCTATACTTTACACGCTTGCGTCATCATCATCATCATCAGCTGCGCGCAGCTGCATCAGGCGGATACGTACGCGGCGCGCGAGATCTGTACGAGAAAAAAAAGGAACAACATCGCTCTCCGCACCAGCTGTGCTCGGATATACGAATAGAAGAAAAAGAAGCGAGGAGAAGAATGAGGAGCAAAGTTCGCTGCGACTCGACGTCGAGCGCGAGAGATCGTGTCATCTGCGTATCATCGTCGTCGTCGTCTCCGGTTCCGGGACCGCCGCGCCGCTGGGCTGTGTGCGAACTTGTCTTGTCGCATCTTTGTCATTCCGTCGTTTCTGATCTGCGACGTATTCTGAGGCTGATGTCTTGTGTCTGTTCTCCCACGATGTTTCGTCGTGTGTTTCGTGCTGGGTTTTGTGAGTGTACAAGCTTTTTTTGAATGGGATTTTGGTGCTTGTTTTTCGTTGCATGTAGGGTGGGATACTTCTTCTGATGCTTTATCATGAATACAAAGTTTTTTGATGGAGGAGAAAATGTTTATCGGCGAATCTCTTGAGAACTATAGAACCGATTTTTATTAAATTTGATGCGTTTAGCTTGGTATTATTCAATTCAGGTCACAGAATAAGGAGATTAATTACAATTGCTTAAGTTTAAATAGTTTCGCAGTTATCTGACCCAGAAATCGACCATTAATGACCATTTATATAAGGTGTTAATGACCGATTATTCACCATGAATGAAATAATTTCTATTATTGTTTAAAGTATACTTGTAGTATAAAATTGACATTCTTTTCTTATCTATACTAGATATATGTTCAATTAAAAATATTTAAATTCATATTGTACTTTTTTAGTTCAAGTTACACTACTGTTTTACTCTTTTACTTTATTTTTACTACACACAATGTCATTGATAGTTTGTATCATATATGTCGTGTTAATCCGAACATTTTTAATTCAATACGAACATTTGTTGAATTAATTACACTAATAAGAATTTTGTATGCTTAATTAACAAACTCTGCATTAGCAAATATGAAGTTGTACTTAAATCAATCAAAATAAGATTTTTTTTCTAATAATTCGTAGTTGATACATGATCTAACTAGAAATTTGCACAAAACCTACATTTTTTACTTCACTTTATACTTAATTCTTTATTAGTAAAACATGTAGCTATTACATTACAAGATCTTACTTTCAAGAACATACACGAAACTTCAAGGTCTCATGAAGCTTAAAGCCTGCTTTATTGACAATGTAAGATATAAAAAAGTCTCGGCAACAATCGCGCAAAATATTGAGAGTTTTTCCACTGTTGGCAAAATCCTCACGTAAAACTATAAACCACAGCTCTGGCATTGACACAAACAACGTTCATTCAGTCATAACACAATCGAACGAGCATTTATTTCCCGACGTAAACGTACCACCCGCACGACAACGCTCGCAATGACGAAATATTTTTTATTTTTCCCTCGCGGTCGCGATCGTTTTGCGTCGCGCGCACGACGCGACGTCGCCGATGAAAGTGAGGCACAGAGAGAAAGAGAGAGAGAAAAAAAAACTACGAACGAAGCGTAACGGTGGAGCTGGGCCAAGGTTTTTGGACCCGCGCGCGTTTGACGTCGCGGGCATGGGATCGTTTATGCGTGCTTGTGCGTCTTGGAAGTTGTAGGGAACGGAGAGCGGCTGCACTCGTTCCTGGAAGAGGAAACGCCTTGAATATTAAGTTCCCGGAAGCGTAATTAAAGGCGGCTCTTCTGCGCGGGATTGAGGGAAAAGAGGCGTAGAAGAAGGAAAATCGTGCGTGGAGTCTGCGGAGAATTTTGATTTGCTTTCGTTTTGCTTGATTTTGTTTCTTTAAATGCTTGTAATGGAGTTAATTGGTGTATTTATGTTGATTATTTGAAGTATAGTTTAGCTGTAGCGATAAGTTGTTTAAATAAGATTTAATTGTTTGTAATTAATCGTGCTTCATAATTATTTTGAATCTTATAGTTTAATTAAAATTGCAAAATATCAATTTAACTATTAATTTCTCAGGTATGTTTATGATAAATTCAGAGAAATGATATATTTAATTAAGAAGAATAATTTGAAATAACTTTTTACAAAAAGGAATCATTGTGAACTGAAACCTTGAACAGAATCATTGTTGTATATTGAATTAAACAGATTCCTCTTTAATAAAACTTTCGGTTCCAATGATTTCTCTTTTAAAATCTTATTTAAGATTATTCTTCTTGATTCAAGAAATATTTTCACGGAATGTACAATACTAAAACAAGCTCTCTCAAATTTGTATTATTGAACCACTATCACAAATAATCTGTACTTACTTTTAAGCAATGCAGGTAAAAGTACAAAGCTGAATTTCGCGTAAAACACGAATAAAAAGCATCGAAACTACATTCAATTAAACGCCTCGAAGCCAAAAAAAAATCAGACCCCGCAAATTGAAATCCATAAATCGATCAACGAATCCCCCGACATTAATAATTCCCTCTTACCCCGCTGTATATACAAAAACGCTTTCTCTCTCTCTCTCTCGCGCGCGTCGAATCGAAACTTATTTAATCGCGAATTTTTCCAACTCCGCGGCCTAATTGTCTTATTCATCATCCATGGCAAATAAAACGTCCGATATCAAGAATTTCTATTAGTCATTTGTCAAAGTCACGGGGCCGCGAGCGCGAGTGCATTTCGTGAGTTATGAAGGTCGCTGCCGATTCGAGTTCTCCACTTGCACCTTTTCTCTCTCTCTCTCGTATTCGAGTGCACTCGTACATACGTACGTACACCTACGTCGTACGTCAGTGCTGGAGCCGCCGCCGCCGCCTCTAAATATAGTTCACCGTTAATCGCTCGCCGCAGGTAAAACAGAATATTGGGATAGGTCAGAGATAAATGGAGTGCCCCGCTCTTTCTCGTTTTGTTTCTCTTTGCGCATTTGCACATCTCTTTCGCTCGCAGGGGATAAAAAAAGGGCTTTACGACCAGCTGCCGGAGCGAGGAAGCGAAACTATAACCGAGTGATATTTTCTGCGAACTGCATTTTTCCGAGGGGGGTGCGGTTTTGTTGCTGGCGGTCGATCTTGAGAACTGCTCGTTTTTTGCGAGTGGAAATGTAGCGGGTGAAAAATGGCCGGGGATGCTAAAGCGTAGTTTGAATAATTGTTTCATTTGCTGAATGCGTAATTGTTTCTGCTGTAAATGATTAGTATATACGTGCAGTTCCTTTGTTGTATATGACTTTTGTTTTTTATATTAATGTGGTTTTACTCTTGAACTACAAGCGTGAAATTAGTACCTATTATCAATGTAGCTTCGTTACAAAGTCATAATAAATAATTTGGATATTCATATACAATAGAAATATTATACTATATATATACAATATATCTACTAAAAGAAAGATTACAATTTATAAGCATTACGTCGAAACGTCACTGTATAAGTATTGCAGTAAACCATTCGAATAATTAATATTTACAAAGTTCAAATAATTACGACACACAAGACCTCAAAAATATATAAAAAATTCAACAAATAATGATTAAAGCAAACTGAAATTAATAAATCCCCGAGAGCCCATAAATAACCTCCAAAGTGCCTCCTCTCAATGCGTCGATATGATGCAAATTCCCCTTACATAAGATCGCTATCGCCTCTGCTCGACTTTCGACTCTCGCGGCGCCGCAGTGCATCGTTCGCGAGAAAAAGTGCCTCGGAGAGTAGGCGTTTCGTCGGCCGTCTTTTATAATCGTCGGTTCCCTTCCTGGATTCCATCTCTCGCTCGTATTTTGCGCGCTGCGGGCCCGCGCTACTATACAATCCGATCGCCGTGGTCCGCGCCGGCAAAGTCGGCAATTAAGGCGCTTGTGTGATCGGTGGCTGCGATTCATTGCAAAAGTTGATTTAGATTCAAGTTGCAACGCGCGATGTAGTCTAAATGGTTTCGGATAACTTTTAACGCAAGTTGTAAATGACAGCAATGGGTACACATAAGAATTTTTGGTAACACATGAATAAATAAAAGCTAGAATAGAATCGTTTGTTTAGTTTCGGCATTTTTACAAAATTTAACCTTTCTGTCGTATCATTTTAAAACTTTGATATTTTATTTATAAAGGAAAAACAAGTAGTAAAAATGTAGTCTTTTAACTCAAAATAAATGAAACTTATTATTATTTTTATTAATTTACGTTCTATTGCCAGTTTTAAAACCATGATTCTTAAGGTGATGCTAAAGCCACCTGGCACCAACACATACAAGGAACCACTTTTCTCATTCAATTTTCAATTTTTAGCAAATATCTTTATGAAACGTTATTGTCCTATTAAAAAACAACAACTTTCCAGAGAGATATTTGCTCAAAATTGATAATTGGAAGAAATAAGTGGTTCTTCGTATTTGACGGCGACACGGGGGTTTAGCATCACCTTAATAACAAGATTATTTAGAACAAGGTAATGGTACTTTAAAAATGTACGTTGGAAGTTTTAGTAAGATTTATAACAATATGATGCAAATGCTTTCTTTTCAAACGAGAAAAATTGGTATTATAAAAGCACGTTTAAAGTTGTAATATTTGATCAAATCAATCAATTTAATTTTCATCAGATACATGAATTTTTTTCCTTGAACAATTAGATTTTTTTTAATTTTTACATCTATCTACTATCTATCTGTTTCGATAAATAATACCACGGAAGTCGGCCATTTAAACTTTCTAAACATTGCATGTGATGAATCCTACTACATTTTTTGTATAAAATAAAATTAAAAATAAATTATTTTTGATCATCAGTAACAACATTAAAATGTCAAATAATACTTTATTTCAACCATCACCGATCACCTGAGAATTATAACTGCACCCATACCTCCGATACCTTTATCAAAAACCTCTCAAACTCTCATGAATACAAAAAAGTCCATTTTTCCCATAGGAATCCACCTTCCAACTCCTTCGCAGCCCCGTTATCCTTTCAAACCCTCGCGGCAGCCTACAGGTTGCGATTTCCGATCGCTCGCTCTCGCGATACCGATCTCCTACGATATACACACTATATAACCAGCAGCTCCAACTTCAGCTTCGCAGAACCTTACCTGCGCGCGAAATAACCGCTTCTCGCTCGCGCTGCCGATGTCGAAACGGTCGGTCGAGGTTTTCCGCAGGTGGTGCAGTGTGTGTGTGTGTGTGTGTGTGCAGCGTTCAGAAGTCCAATGTCAGGCTCGCGTCGCGTTCAATTTAGCGCCTAGTTACCGGCTTTCTCCGTAAAGCCGAGTCGAGCTTTGCTCTGCGCGCGCAGCTCTCATTCATACGTCAGTTGGTGGCTCGGGAGAATCGTTATTTTGATCGAGTGCCGCTGGGTGGTAACGTTTATTTAATGTCTCGGGCTGTTTGCGTTTCTTTGGAGCGTGAGCGCGTTTTAGATCGGTCGGACTGACGGTTTGCGAGAAGGTGGAGTTGGAGTTGAGTTGGGACGTGAACGTTTAAGGTCTATTCCTGGATTTTGCTTTTTGATATTTTAATGCGTTTCGAATGGATTGAGAACGTAGCTGCTCGATATTATCAAAATCAAATGCGTCAACTTTCGAATGTTTGCCTAGTTCTGTAAAGTACTTTAAAATATAGAAAATCGAAGTATTTTTACATGTTGGTTTGATTGAGTTTATAAACTGTATTTCGAAGAATTTATATATGTATGCAAAAAAGATATAACACAGGGTCAGATGAAAAATGGATAACATGAGTTCTCATAAGAATATTTATGTATATGGTGAAATTATTTCATAATAGTTTGGTAGTTAGTCATCGTAATTTGCCTAACCGTGGTACGATGCAAAACTGTTGATACTTTGCAAGCGAATTTGACTCATCAAACATAACTAATTACATGCACGCAAAAAAATATTAAACATATTGCATCAAACACAGACATTACCTGTAAAATCAACTCTTCGACATAATGTAACTACCAGCGATAAGTTATCATTTTTTATTTTGCTATTTTCGAACTCTTGCACATCTTTCTTCGCATAAAAAGAGGATTAATTGATAGCTGCATTTCATCATCATCAATATCTAAAGTAATCATGTAAAGGCTTAGCGTGCATACCCACTTCGTTTACTTTAAGGAGATTTCACACTACATAAGCATACAAAATATTTAACTAAATTCAGTTATTAGATAAATATAAAAAAATACGTAAAACAAAATGATAAAAAATGATTCCTTATTTGTACAAGATTTGATACCGCCTTATTCTAACATTCTGATGTTATTATGACACAGAAATTCTTGCCATCCTGGTAAGTACAATTATTGCTATGTTGAATGAAAAAAATTCGAAACCATTAGGTTCGTTTAATAGAATATCAAAAAACATTTGATACGTATTTTTTCTTTCTTCTATTGGATGATTGTTAACTAAGATACAGCAGGTTAATATTTTACATGTATATAAAATATTATATAAAAACTGTTCAAAATGAGTACAAAAATAGGTGGGAAGAGCTTTAATTCAAGGTTCAGCGACGATTACTATCGATTTTTCTGTGTACTAAAAGTTGCACACTCGCATTTGCAGCGTACAACTTCGCTCCTCTCTGCACACGCAACATACCCACATGTGCAAACCGCAACGTTGCGAAAGCCCCTTAAACTTAAACGCTCTGATAGAATTCTCCGTTTACACCCGCTCCTCTCGAGTGCATCGCGCTCACGGATTACGCCGCGCGGCATCGACGCCGAAGCGCCTCTCGGCATCGGATGAATATTAATTGTTTGTTAAAAATAATTTATGACGCCGCGTCCTTCGCGCCCGGTGCGCTCCTCTCTTTTTGCCACCGCCACCAGCGTCCTTATACACGAGGAGCTGCATGCGTGCGGCCAATTGAAAGTCGTCTCGAGCGCGGATGAAGACGCGCGCGCGTGCGCCGCTGCAATTAAGACGCCCGAGCATCCTTGAGAATAATATCTGCTCTCCGTCAACGTCGCGGCGTTCTAATCCCTCCTGCTCCAGTGTGTATGTGTATAGGTATATGTATATATGTATACGTGTGGACTTGGAGCAGAGCTCGGAGCTATGCAGGGCAGATCGAAAGATTCTCGGCTCCTGAGCTGGCGCGAGGCGAGTTGAGCTTTGTGTGAATTTTAGCGAGGCGAATGCGAGGGTATAGCACTTGATCTTGACATGAATTCCTTTTAGCGATGCTTACATGTGCCGTGATTGGGGTTTTAAGAGCCCTGGAGGTTATTTTGTTGAACGTCTTTTTTTTCGAGTTTAACGAGTTGCGCATGGATGTAGTTGTGTGGGTATAAGTGTCCTGTTATGATGTCATTCCGCAGCGATGCAGAAAGTTGGTAATATGAGGGGATCTTAGTAATCGAGTTCATCTGAGAAAAATTGTGTTAGTATATAAGCTTGATTGAATGCAAGGATATTAAGAATGAAAACATCACTATTGTAAAAAAAGTAAATTAAATCTGCACAGTTGTTATAATGGAAAAAATAAATTATTGTATAGATCTTGATTTGTGGGTCAGGATGCAATTAGAATGTACTGGCATTATTTGCTCTTATTATTATTTTTTTAATAATGCTCAATCTAAAGAGTTAATTACATTAACATATATATTTTTGTTTGACTATAAATAAAGTTCAACATGAAAGAAGACGAAAGCGCATGAAAGGCATGCAAACTGCGAGGATTTCTATTTCTGAAGTTTGATTAACATCAAAAGATATAGGACAAGGCGTTAATAAATTTCTCATTGATTTATTTTTGCAGCCGTTTCATTCTATGCAACATCAAAGTTCCTCATCAAGATAAATCAATCTAGCTAAAATTGAACCGCCAAAGAAAAATTCAAATATACATGTGTACAAGTAATTAATTATCAGCTTCCAGCACAGAACTCCGAGCTACTGCCAATCAAAATCCACGAATAACGCAAAAACAGATTTCCACAGCGCGATATAACAATTTTCCCCGCGCTTCGTGACTTTCTTCGAAAGTAAAACCGCTAATGCCTGCGCGACGTCAGCGTTCGCGGTCAATGGTAAACAGGCGCTAAACGCCGCTCGACTGTGCCGCGCGCGACGGGTGTGAGCCTCGGGGTCATCGCTTATAAGAGCTCCGTGGCGATAATCAGAACGGAACGTGCTCGCGGAGCGAACATACAGAGGCGCCTCTATTTTTCCCTTGGAGGCGGATTCAAATCTCTCTCTCTCTCTCTCTCTCTCTTGGGCGATTATGTTTCGAATGCCATGTATGCAACACTGCAGTTGTTTTTCAAGACTGAGTTTATGACTCTATCAAGTTACTTTTATTGGACGACTTTGCTGTAGGGAAGCCAAATTTGAGAAAGTCGTTAAGTTTGTATTTTCGGCATTTTTGTTCGGTATTAATGTTTCAAAAAAAATTTATGTTTACATGTGTAACATATTTTGTTGAAAACAAAATTAAATTGCTACGAGATATTACAGTAAGGTAATATTGCTTTTTCTTTTTTTATGTAGTAAAGAACGGGATATTTAAGTTTGATTTAGTTATCTGGTAGTGTAAAAAGAAAGTATTTTATGCCTCTGATGCATTAACGGACATCATCAGATCTACTTTACCCGCAAATGTAAATGTATTCGAAAATTTCGTTTTACTAAAAAAATATGCATCAGAATAAAATTTTCTTTTCTAGGTCGTTTTATTTACGAAAAATATATAGCGAAACACTCGAATTGTTATCAGAATAAAAAATTAGCTATGTATTTTACGTAAGTAAAACTACTCTGAAAAGGAAATTTAATTCTGATGCGTATTGTTTGAGAAAATCAAGTAAGTGTGGTTTTTTGTTTTTCTTAAAATGGCCTCTCTTTGAACAAATTAAATCGAACTTAGAATTTTTTAAGTTTTATTTTAATGTTCATCAACTAATTTTATTATTTATTAGAAAATGTTTGAAATAATTAGTATAGAATTCCCAATAAACAACAGTGCAAGTTCGAAAAATATCTTACTTTTGTTTTTATAGTCAATTAATAAAATTTTATCACTGTTTTATGAGGAACCATTTTTAACTAAAATTTAGGGTTTGGAAAAGATCTCGATAAAACCATTCATCGAAGCATAGGTAATGTTGGCACTTTTAGCAAATGGAACACTTTCTACTGAAAAAAACAATCAAAATAGGTTTATCTTTGAAAATTTAATTTAAATTGAAAAACCAATTTATTTAAAATGAAACATTTTAAAATATCTAGATAAAGCAGTGCAACATTATACCTTAATAATAAAAAGATATAGAATGCTATAGCTTTAATATTATGCAAGTATGTATCAACCAAAACTCAAACTTCCACAAAACACCACCGCCTCAGCCGCGCATCTCAAAAATCAAATTAAAATCAAATTCCATTCATCCTTCCTCTCCCCCTCCCTTCATTACGCATTCATTCATTCGTCCGCACCAGGGGATCTCTCTCTCTCTCTCTCTCTCTCTCTCTCTCTCTCTCTCTCTCTCTCTCTCTCTCTCTCTCTCCGAGCGGCGGCAAAGTGCCCCCGGGATGCTGCCTACAAACACAATGCCTTACATTTCCACCGAAGCATTCCTCTCTGTCTCTCTCAAATGCACCGACAAACCGAGCTCACCGCCGCAGCAGCCGGATGTCATTCCGTATTCCTCTCCTCGCGCATGGCGCATTTCTCTAAGCCTTCGCTTTGCATCCACTGCACTGCGGAGGGAGATTTTATCGCCGGAGGGGGGGGGGGGAGGAGAGGGACGACGCGGATGGACAATATGCGCGGGCGCGCGTATACGTCAGCTGATTTATTCCACGCCCCCCTGGTTGCTGCTGGTCTCGGTGTATATGAGCGGACAACAACAACAACTCGCTCACCTGTTGCGGCTCGGCTTCTGATTCTACGCGCGCATAAGGAAAACCCGATGATGCACTCGGCGGATGTGTATAAGTACACTGAGAGAAAGGATTCCTTGTGACAAATTAATCGTCTACTTGCGGAATCGAATTCTCACGTACTGGCCGCAAATGTTGAATTATTAAGAGTTAAGAACTCGAACTTGAGAAAAATCTGCACGAGTAAGATAAACATGCCGAGTATAAAGGTTATTTGACGATTTTCTAGCGTATAATGATGCTTTTCAAGCATTAAAATATCAAAAGATCCTATACGTAGACATAATCGTGGCAGGGGAAAACTTATACTAACATGTAACGGTCATATAAACATCTTAGAAATATGAAAAATTCAGTTAACCTGAAAGTGAGGCGGTCAGCCGTTCAAGCTACTCAAGTACTCAGTTCTGAACTATTGAGACGATGCGTTTAACTGTTAAGAAATATTCATTTGACCGTATTCAAATCCACAAAACTTTGAAATTAAGAAATATTTTTTGCTGTAAAGAATCCTTTCTCTCAGTGTACGGGAGATCAGGGCAATGCGAGACTTATGCAGTTTTTTAAAATAATTTTGAACAGGTATGCTCGGAAAAGTTGTATGATCAGTTTTTTTATGTCAGAGAACGAGCGGAAGTCTGTGTCATCACAAGTAAATTTTATACGTATTTTACATTAACGTATTAATAAAATTTAGTAAAAAAAAAGTATATATGCAGTTGTGTACTATAAGGACTCTGATCACAATACGTCCGTTTTTGGTTTGCTCAAATTCATTAAAATTTAAGCTAATTAAAACTGTTTGAAGTTGCATGGAACTAAATTGACTTCCGTTAGCGATAATGCAAGTTTATTCGCATTTGTATTCTAGGATTAATCTTTAATTCAGAAATGAAGAAAAATTACATCTGTGTATCTCTTTTAAACAAACAGATTCTATATTATAATTCAAGACACTGATATATCATTCTGAAATTTATTATTACTAACTAATATATTTCATTCTATTGTTAATAGTGCATTCCTTTTAATATATATTTATTAGAAGACATTGTACTTTATTTTTACAACAAAATTCAAAAAAGTTAACTTCACCCCGATCTGTAAAAAAGTAAGTTTTGATTTTCTTTTTATAAAATAATTATTCTACCTGCGTATATTAGAAATACGATCTCATTCATTTATACGATAAAAGTATAACTTACAGAATGTGTAAAAAAGATCTTTTTATAATTACATTGACAAAGTGCAGTCATTTAACATCAGAATTCGTTTCAGGGCTCACTATACGCCGATCTCCCTTGACCCATATTAGCATGTTTTTGGCAGCAATGCTTCGAGTTGTATAAGTGCTTTTGATGTATTTTTGCAGCGAGGTGACAATGTGCTGATTGAACATGTTTTAATTACAAAATTGTTAATTTCCTGGTGCAGTGAGATCAATTCATGTGATTTTATTTTTCTAATTGATACTGATTCAGTGCTAGTAAAGATAAGAACGTGCAATAGGTTATACAAAATTTTCAATGAGCTTCGATATAATTAACTAGGACTATACGCTTGATTGGTCAGAAAAAGCGAATGAAGGTGACTAAAGCGTAATTGTCTATTATTAGTTGATGAAATCATAATTTTGTCGATGGAACTCCAACACACTTTAGAATTTTCAAAAGTAATATAACTTATGAATAGAATTCTTTTTCTTACCTTTTTTATGTGTATACAAACTGTGATTTCTAAAAAAAACTCAACTTCGTTTAGAGCATTAAAATGTAATGTTGAGTGACTTATTTGTCTTGTAGAAAACGTGTTACACACATAATTTGTCTTACATTAATTTTACTAACTTTCTACGTGAATTGATCGCAATCGCTATATTTACGTATCAAAATGATAGATTTTTATAAATACTAAATCCACACGTAATCCTCAATATATTACTATCTTATTCGATAAGAAAGTTGAACTACTCGTATATCTTAAATTATTTTTCGATATATTATGCTCCATGTTAACACTTTCTTTCGTGTAAACCACAAAATAAACCACAAGAGTAAAATATTTAATTAACACTAGGCATTAAGATATCTTTTAATTAAACTTTGTACATCATAGATAAACAAGCTTAAAATGCATTGGTCGTCCAAGAGAACTGCGTCACGTAGACAGAAGGTGTCGGTCTTATCGTGACTTCGAGAGTCCTCTCGAAGCGTGAGAGATACGCGTGATCGATAAACACCTTCGCGCTGCACTTCGAATCCCAGAACTAAATGTCGTTTTGTTTCGACCGACAAAAGAAACATTTTTTATTCTTTACTTGCGTTGCGTGTTGTATTTCGTGAATATGAATGAAAACGATGCTCTGAAATCATGTTTATTCATGCATACGCTATTATGCACTGAATGTTGGTGATGAAATGGATGTGCTTCCGCTGTTCTAAATAATTGCGATAACGGGTATCTCCAAGTTATTTTTGTTTCTAAATATCACTACATTTCACTGTATGTGCGATGTTTATAGCTTCATTCATTAAACAATTATTCAAATGCTATATAATATCATCAATTGTTACCTTACTAGCTCAAACGAAAATTATTTTTCCTTCTTTTACATTATTCAGTTCTTTGTAATAAGTGTAAGGTGTTCTTTATAATAAGGTATTAAATTATGTAACTATATCAAATGTTAAACCATTGTATATATAGCTAATTATTGAATACTATTTGTCTCACTATTCGAATGTATTAATCTTCATGAAAATCTAACAACCTTCTTTACGTAACGAGCAAACTAAATATTTTTGACAGTGCATATATCCGTCTTTCCCAGCACTCTCAAATTTATCCATAAATCAAACGACACCATGATAAATCACCGTGATGCAACCTTAATTTAACGAATCTTCAAAAAAAATCCCAACGCCGTATTTCATTCTTACAAAACGATCGCGAAAAACCACAAAGCGGCGACCGTAATTCTTTTTGGCGAGTCCTCGCGCGGAAATTCGATCCGAACAATGGAGCGCGCGCGCGCTCGGTTACCGATTCTCATAGCCGCGAAGTGTATCACATGCACTGTCGAGCTCGCCGCGCCTGGCCTCGTGGCCGCGACTTTTTACACCTGAATGAAAACGATAATCGCGAAACGTGATTCATATATACGTACTCGTATACCTAGAGCTAGGTGGTATGACGGCCTTGACCACGTCGTATTATTATTACCCGTGTACGTGTGTGCACGCACGATATACATACACACGCGAGAGTTGGAGCTGTCTTGCGCTACGTAAGCAATTAGCAGCCATTCAGGCTCGTCGGAGAGAAACATACGTATGTATGTATGCTTGTGCGCTTGCGTATGCACGCGATCAAAGTTGAACAATCGAAATATCAGAGTTGAACAATCGAAATATCAGAGTCAACACGTGTCGATGCTCCCTCGCGTGCGTCTGCTTCTTCTTGGCCAATGTATAATTCGAGTGCGCGAGGGCATTACGATGCAGATTTCGAGGCGCTGAAGTTACATGCGGCCCGAAAGTCTACAATTAAAAGTGTACTCGAGGGTAATCCGTTGGTGGATAAGCGTAGCGAGCGGTTTAAGCAAGCAGATGGAAACGAGTTTTTCACGAGGCTTGTTGTTTGTAGAGTATACAGCTGATGCAAAGTAGCTTGTACGAAAATACGCGTGCGCGTGTATTTGGAGGTTAATTATTATACAAGGATTTTGCAATAATGAAGCAATGATAGCTTGTATAAATAATTTCAACTGCTTGTTATATGTAACCATGAAAGAGCCATTTACTTCTTATTGATCAAGAATAAGGCACAAGTACAGTGATTATTCAACTCGAAACTCTATAAGTCAAAGAAAAATAACTTCTGTAATACAAACTTTTTGATGGGTTCTACAACTGAAAATGTATACTCTGCATTGTTGTTGACGCGTATCTATTTAAGCATCACTTCATTAAATGAAATTTATGTGAATCTGCGTTCATTTTTGTCTTTTGTAGTAAGTTCTTTTTGAGTTTGCTGTGACTTTGTGTTATTTGGACATTGTGGAACTGCTAAATACATTATCTGAAGATTTGTAAAATATATATGTTAATATACTTTTTAAGATTCAACTAAATAAGAAGGAAATGGCAACAATGATAATTATCAAATGATGGTAATAATAATAATGATAATGGCAGTGGTGATAAGGACGATGGTGATGATGATGATGGTGATGATGACAATGATGATGGTGGTGGTGGTAATTACATTTAATATTAACAGAAAACACGTAAGTTGTAATAAAGGATAATATGCACCAAGTGCAGTAGGAACATATTTTGAAGTATCAGCAGAGATAAAACAAGATATTTTCTCAGCCACTTTAATATGAGCAATGCACTGACACTCGAATAATAAAACATTTATGGGCGAGAGGAAATTACGGAGTTTTTAATGTAACGTAATGTAATGTATTAGACTAGAATTAAAAATAAAACCTTCTGAAGTTGAACGATATGTTTGTCAGCCATATATAAACAAACTCAAAACTCATTCCATTTCGACAACGATATACGATACCATCCACCAAGGCCTCACCTCGAACACAATTCTCTCCAACAATCCAATCTCCCACCCTCTTTACCAAACTTACAGCCGGAACGTCATAATTTCATCCTATAATAGGCCCATCTCGCACCCATCTTTACCAACAAGAAAAAGGGCGATCCTACGCGTATGTACTTATACGTGCACGCATACGCGCCGAAAGCGACAAAGGCACGCGAGAGCGAGCTCTCTCGGTGCGAGCCAAAGACATTCGACACACCCAACCGGATGTGCGCGGCAGTCCTGTACCTCTCTTTCCCCTCTCTTTCTCTCTCTCTCTCTCTCTCTCTCTCTCTCTCTCTCTCTCTCTCTCTCTTCTCTTTGCTGCTGCTGCTGCTGCTGCGGCCACCCACACACGCGTATATGTATGCGAGATATCCATTCATTCGCGCGACATGCGTACTGTATCCACAATATGCTCTGTCTCTACGTACTGTTCGATAGAGATTCGCTTGAACTTTTCTCATCGGATAGATACAGACCTTATCCATGGAAGTGAAACTTAATTATTATTAAAAAATGAAAAAAATATACGCTCAATTTCCTCTATATATTTAATTTAATCTTATAATTATTATGTAAGTATGCATTCAATATTTAAAGCTAAAGCAAGTCTGTATTGATCTGTTGTATGGAGCCAAAGTATTTATATGCGAGTGTTGCGCTCGCGACGATCGAGAGTGAAAGTATATATAGGTATAAGTATTATGTAGGTGAGATGCGCGTGCCCCCGCGGTGCAGGGAAGCCCCCGAGTTTCTGTAGGTACGTTACAGCAGCAGCTTGAACAGCTGTTCGAGGTGAGGGTTTTTTGTTTCATTTTTGGGAGGAAGGGGAAGTATTGAGGATTGTCGAGGGTGAATATCTCAGATGGTCAGTAGTAGTCCTTTCTTTCTACTAGGAGATGGAGTATCGGATAGACGAGTATCCGATTCTGAGATGGCTTCTTCTTTTGAGGGATTTCTTACGGACAGATGGACAGATCGTATTTTAAGTAGATTTTGAAAGACATTTATCTTTGAGCTTGGATTTTGGATTTGAGAGAGATGGATTTCAAATCTAAAAGTAGTATAGAATATATGTGTTTTTTTTGGTATTTACGAGTAAAAATGAAAATTTTTTTTTGGCACTTTATGGTATCATTAAAAGAAAGTTTTCTATTATTTGTTAATATTTTATTTTAAATGATGACTTATTATTTGAATCAATTTAAAATTTAGAAAGTTTGATATAATGACATTTTATGTGTAATAAGAAAAATATATTGTATATTTCGTGTACTTGAGGTCCCAAAATTCACTCTCCGATGAATGATTACATCTAATATCTAATGTTAACTTATAATATTTCCTGCCATTATACTAAATCAATCAATCTTCTTGAAACTGAATTGAATAGACTTATTTTATTTTATTCATTTATTCCACATTTATTTTGTCTTAAAAATGAAAGCAAGCTTACATTTTAAACAATTTTTCATTTTCACTGGCCCACTTTTACATACACGTACTTCACATTAATGGAAAGAAGCATTTAAAAATTAATACAAATTTTACAGACCCAGTAATTTATCCAGATTCATTCAAAGAGAGTGATTTTGAAATTTTTAGCAGATGAAATAATAAAATAAATAATTAAAACAAAATAATAAAATAATAATAATAATAATAATTATAAATAAATAGTTTCCTTTTTACACAAAATAATATTATGCAAAGATTTTGAAAATTTAATTTAAATTATAAAATCAGGAAATCAATTTAAATATTACGAGGAAATAAGATCCTCACATTAAAGTATAAGTATGTAATGAACAACGGAAAATTTAGAAAATGTTCATTGACATTTTAAATTTACTTTTCCTAAAGTTTTTAACGTCAAGTGATCCAATCAAAAAGTGTCTGTACTCCCGTATGACTTTCAAATATTAACTTATAAATAGGATATCCAATCCAACATAACTCAGTACCTCCCAACCCCTAAGTAAGCGGTTCAATTAGCACGATCATCATTTAATTCCACTTAGCGACGATATACTCAACGCATCAGTGTCGTTAAAATTTTATCGCGCGCGACCAATCTAATATCCCACGCGCGATATTTCCTCTTTCCCGCAGCACGTTTCAGCATATAAACGAACTGCCGTGATGAACGATTATTATGCGTGAGAATGAATGAAAAATAAAGAACGATGCGCGTAACTCAAATCCACGAGGCGTGCATGCGCGACACTGCTGCGCACCGAAATACAAAGTAAATCTTCTGCCGTGTCAGGGGTAGCCGCAGCGTGCAGCAACAGCTGAGGGAAATCGGAGAATAAGAGAAAGAGAGAGAGAGAGAGAGGGAGAGAGAGAAAGGAAGATACCTAGACAGAGAGAAGAAGAGACGAAGACGATTACAACGTCGGACGACTTACAAATCCGCCCGAGCATTTCCATTACATCAGCATTGCAAATTAAAAGGAGGAGGTAAAAAATTGGGTATCTCGGGTTCTAGCATGTTTATAGGGACGCTCGGCACGGGTTGCCGCTTGCTTGAGAAAATGTGTGTACGTATATTATATGAGGTAGAGCGGATTTGTACGGTTCTGTGCGTTTATTCACTGCTTTCTTTATACGAGTATCATTGAGAATAAAGGTACAAACACGGAAAAATATATCCCGTAGTATTTACATGACAGCAATTTGGGTATACATGTAAAATATAATAAATATATGAAAGCAAACATGAAACAAGTAAATTGTTTTTCAACTAATATATATATATATATTATTGAAATGTGAGGTTACGCGGACGTAAGCTGGCGCAAGTCTCCAAGTCGCTGGCTTGGTAAAATCCCAAGCCGCGTTTGTAGAGTATCCAAGATCACGCATGGGGGCGATACAAGTGATATTGTTTGGAGAATTAACATGACTTGGCCGGGAGTATATCGTGCTTTCTTGTAGGAGTAGTCGGCTATTTTTTTCTGTGAAGGATGAAGAAATTTGTCGCTTACTTTGTTAAAGTTTATGCTAAAAGATTAAATTTTAATATATTTATACTTTAAAATTAGTACGTATAACCATCCGAATATCAATTAATTTTTTTTTTCAGAAAACGTGTAAAATTGATCAAATTAACGATGCTCGGCGAAAGTTCAATACAGTCACCCAATTTGTTTGAAAAAAGAAATTTAGTTTCTACTTATTTTGGACGACCATATTTAATTTTGGTCAAAAATATCGATAATCTGATTTCAGAATGGCATAGAGCAAGTTTTTCTCTTTCAGAGACAATATTTATCATCATTAATTTCATGTATTTTATACGTTTTCAAAATGAATTGACGTTTTTTAGACAAGAGATCAATACCATAAACATCTATGGGGTCGCTGTAGAAGTAATAATGGATTTAAGGTATTAATTGCAAAGAATATAGCACATTCATATTTCACTGTTTTAGAACAAAAATATTTCATTTATTCGCACGCACTTTTGAAATCACAATGTACAAATAGAACTTTTTCCACTAAGAAAATAGTTTCTCGCAATGAATTCATAGCTTTGCTTCAATGTGTACTTATTATAATATGTTTTCTCTGTTTTCTTTCTATTTGTCGAAAAATACCTAGAAATATTAATTTCACTATTGCAAACAAGGTATTTGTTCATAAATTTCGAGGAAAGCATCGCGTAAGCGCGAAGTTGCAGTCACACATGTGATCGATCCATGACTAAACAAAGTACCGCGATGTGAACGAGCAGAGACAATATTTGTCCCCAAGCTAGGTTGAAAAATGGAAGAGAATCGCCTTCGCACTTGTAATTGATTGTTCGTGCAAACACGCGTTGTTTGTCGGCTTAGCGACATTCTAGCTGAAATACTGCATTGAAGTACGTGAGGATGCCGCTCTTCGGTCCGTTAAAGCGTGACATGCGGTTGCATCGGTCAAAGGAAACTTTCTTCAACTTCTGATTGATTTGCAACATTCTTTTTTACTTACAATGATTTATTGCAATAAAAGTACTATTCCTACATTTTTTAAAGACATTTGCAATTTTACCAAAGTAACATAAATATACTCATATAGGTAGTATATTGAAAATATTAAAGTTAATTAAGTTGTACATATTTTGAAATTAATAAACTTTAGTAATTGTCAAAATTGTTATTTCACTTGTAAATAATTAAACTACCTAGTACATAAATATACAAAAATTCTAAAGTTATCTAAGTGCTTTAGATAAAAATTTTTTACTTGTGGACTATATTTTCGCCAAAAACAGAAAAAATAGTAGAACATAAGTTCATTTAAATACTATTCTTCATTTTTAATGTTACTTTATTTTACTATGTTGTATGTGAAACGAAATTAAATTGTAATATGTGTGACGTGCTTATACTGCGAACGTAGAAAACGGTCCTGATCTATATCAAAAGATGAAATTTATATCAAAAGTATTATCAAAAACTGTAACTGCAGCTAATGCTTTTCATCTATATTAGATCTATTTATATTTATATTTATCTATTTTATATTATAGCTTTTATATCTATTATTATGAATAAATATTAATTGAAAGTTGAAAACGTTCTAATCTTTCGATGCTTTATTATATTAGGATTCATGTAATTTTAATTCTAAAATAGTTATTCAATATTATTGTAGAAGGTTATACACTTTTTTCAAACATGTACGAGTGTTTATCCGTATAATAAATATATTGTTATATATGCCTACAGTATGCCATAACATGTTCTACTTATAATATTAATAATAAGCTATAGACTCATAGACCCATAGACTCATTCTAATAGTATAGATTCATATAGATAAATGATCGAAGTTCAAAATTCTAAATCATGTTAATTGTCATGAAACAACTTTAATCGAAATGAGAAGCTATCAATATCCAAACCACAATCATCACCTTCACTCAATGAACGCTGACTGACAAATCTGAACCCCGCCCGCTACGTAAAAGCAATCCGGCCAACATCCGAGACCCCCTATCGAAACCCTATACACCCGAAACTTATCGCGCCAACAGGAAACCACACGGCATACGCGTGCGTCTTCTCTTTTCATCAGAGCCAGCAGCTGTCTCACTACACCTCCCTCCGAGTAAATGTTACACTCACAGTACCTCACGACAGCCGCCTTCTAAAGACTATCTATCGACAGATGCCTCACTGCAAGGGATCTCTAAATTACGCGGGTTTAGTACGGGAACTGTAGCTTCTTTGTACTCTGCGCATCGCATAGCGTGAAAACGCCCAACCTATCCCGGCCATTCATATGAACGCAACTCGCGCGGGTAATTTAGTCGGGCTATACAAAGTTGCACCGCAGGTCTAGAGGAAGAATTGGCTCAAAGCGTTGAATGAGCTAAATTGCTTTTTTATCTCTTCTTTCTTTTTTGGTTTGTTTTGGCGACGAGTAAGTTGATTTCAATGGGGAATTGAGTGAAAAATGTGACGGATGGTCGGAGTCGTCGATGGGGTTTGATTGAATAAAAATGGCGTTTGGAAGTTAATCGGTAATTTAATTTAGTTGATGCAGTTAGTTTCTTTGGATAATGTTAATTTAATAGTGATAACGAATATCTGATTGAGTTGATAAATTATGAAAGTGCACAACATTTTTTCCGATTTACATATTAAAATAGATTTACATAGTAAAATAATGCATATTGAATGATAGGTGACTATTTTTGGTGCATATATACTATTTTAACCACAAAATTAATTTATTATTTTATAAACATAATTATTATAAAATTTATGTTCAATTTATTAGTCTTCAATTCTTAAGAACTATTTAAATCATCAAATAATAATTTATAATCATTTATAGTGACTTTTCATGTATAAACTACGTCGACCAACAGGTGCATGTATTTTTCTACCCATTCTTTGAACTTTTTGTATTATTATTACTTAATTAGTGTATTTAAAGAGAAAAATGTAACAATAAGTATTACTACTCGTATCTAAAAGTACACAAAAAATATTTTTATGTGTCTTTACTTTTATTATGTTTTCTTACATACGTATGTTTATTAATCTTTTTTTACATGCGTTACAAATGTTATAACAAATGTTTAAAAATTACTTTTCTCAATAAATTTTAGAAAAGTTTTTAATCAAATCATTTTTGATGTCCTGTTTTTTACTACTACTAAATTAAATTAGATAATTTTCGTCTTGAAATAAAAACCAATATTTTAGAATAATGAGGTGACTCATATAACCCAGTGTACCTCATCAATCAAGCCGCATTTCTTCTATTCCGTTTCCACATTTCATCCAAGACAAGAACATGTATAGACGTCGCCGTTTTCAATCGTCCTGCATGCCCGGCTTTCGGCCCAAATACACTTAAAAGTACATTTTACGTATTGCCATGTACCGCATTCTCTCTATCGTATTCTCTCAATTTTCTTCAATTCTTGTGCTTACATAGCTCTCCAATTTCTCGAGTCAGCCTCCGCCACTGCCTTCTTGGCCTGGGTAGCAACTTTTGGCAACGATGAACAATTTCTAGAACCCTCCAGAAGTAACCAAAAGATTCATATTCATTAAAAGAAATTCCTTATTCATCCAAGAGACCCTATAGGCACAAAAGGTAGACAGATAGTAAGGTAGCACTGAGAGAAAAATCAAGGACTTATTCCGTGAGATATTAGTCACGCGATGAATCCAAGCTCTTTTCTAGCAATATATCCTGATTTTATCTGGACGAACTGCATGTTACAGATCGACGGAATTTTTCCAAAGAGCCACCAGGAATTTTGCCATTGCTCTCCTTGCGATTTTCGTTTTCGTCTTCAAGTGCATACAATATTTGTTTAATCTTATCGTATTTATTGTTGACTGCAGTGTAAAAAATCTGAAATTTTGTGGTTTGAGTGTTATAATTATATTTTAATTATTTATCTTATTTATATATTTAATTATTATAAAAATATGATAACTTTGTAACCTATCCTTTATTCTTAGGTTGGTTATTATGTAGCATTTCGCAGAACTGATAACTTAGTAAAATAATGTATTAAAAAATTTCTCAATAATTTTGAATTCTGTCTTGTAATTCAAATATTCCAAGAAATAAATAACTGTTCAATTTTCTTAAATACGTGAAAAAGTATAGTAACAATAAATAAGCTGTATTCATAAAATACAGAATTTCACAATTGCTGACCATTTTGATTGTTTATATTTTTATGTAGATAAATGTTATTTCAAAATGAATCCTGCAATTAATGTACAATAGTTTCATTTACTCCCTATAGCGTAAAATATATGTAGTTTATAACCTACGTGCTATCCAAACCGCGCATTTCTTCCGAAACAAATCACTGCGCTTCATTTTACAAGAATTCCATGGAGAGCGTTATCTGCATCATGCAGTTCGTCCAGGCAAAACCAGGATGTATCGCAAGAAAAATGCATGGGTTCATCGCGTGACTAATATCTCACGGAATAAGTCCTTGATTTTTCTCTCAGTGAGGCATGTAGACTAATTGTATGTGTTAGGATTACTAATTGTATTAAGTAAACTGTATTATTTATATTTTATGTATTTATAGATAAAGCAATATTAGTCAGGTCATAAAATTACTGTATAGGATAGTTTAAATTATAATTTTTATCCGATTTTTAATATTTCTTAATTGTAAGGTGTAAGATAAATCTTGTCTCGTAGGAGTTATCAAAATATCTCACTTATTTTAACAAATTATTTTGAAAAGCTTCAGAACAGACATTTTTATATCCATTAGTAACAAGAATTACGAGGATCAAGATGAAAAACCTCACAATACTCTTTAAGACATTTTAGGCATTTATTAAAGATGTTTTTTTGGAAATTCTGAAAAAATTTTTGGTGTCTATTCTTATTATTATATAATATTAGAGTGGCAATAAACGATGTACTTTATTAGGAATTTGAATACTGCTCACTTGAAGGTGGCCTTTTGAATGTTGACGATTCTGTACAATGCTTCATATGTGAAGACTATGCATATTTATTAATCATTAATAAAGGTTACTTCAATAAGTACGATAAAAATAGGATACGTATACACAAAAGTATTTCAGACTATTATATTTTGCATTAAATAATATAATGTAGTTTTTATTAATGTTTAATTTTTCAAGTGCCAATTATATAGTCTTAATAAATGCTGTCTTACTTATTTCAATGCTTCATTTATTATAGCAAATGCATTTATAGTCTTCGCCATCTTCAGTCTGCTCACATGTCCTGGCCGCATAAAATGCACATTTTAGGGCGCATTTGATGTCTTGCCATTCACTGCAATCTATTTCTATTATAACAAACAGAAATTGCGAACTATCAATGTTACGTATTCTATAATTACTGAGGATTTATTAAATAACTATCAAAATAAGCGCACTATGCAAACCTTCACTGTAAAAACCCCACTGTCAAAGTAAGACTGCATTGTAAATCTACATTACTATTTCTTTGTAAAGTTACTACTCTGAGAGTAGTTAAAATATTTTCCTATTGTAAATTTAGTCATGCAGGCTAGTAAGCTTTCAGAATTTTAGTGAATTGCTGTCAGTGTTGCTAAATTACTACTCTGAGAGTTGGAAAGAAAAAGATCTACTCTGAGAGCAGTAATTTTACAGCCATTGTAAAATTACAACAACTTGTAAAATACCAATAATCTAGTAACTACGCGTAAAACTTGTTATAATACAGTTTTCAGAATAACTTTTGGTGAACATCAAATAAATATGATAACATTATTTTACATCGATTCTTTGGCACGTTTTGCTTGAAACGATATAGGGTTATGACCACAATAAACACACAGTTCTACTACCGGAAAGCATATGCATAAGGTCAACAATCTCTACTTTTCGTCTGTATTAGAATCTGCGAATTGATGATCCTAACCTCTAAATGCTCCGGGTTACAGTATTATTTGTAAAATTACAGTGTGTCAATACAGTTGAAAATTTCAAGTATATTTACTACTCTCAGACCAGGTGTCTAAATTTTCAACTCTCATAGTCGTAATACACAGGGCTTTTTACAGCACTGCCCCCCCTCCTCTTATCACAACAATAAAAGTTACGGCAAAGAAAATTGTACAAATACAGTACTTGAACTATTATAGTTTAGTAATAAGTGAACTATTATAGTTTAGTAATAAGTGAACTATTATAGTTTAGTAATAAGTGAACTATTATAGTTTAGTAATAAGTGAACTATTATAGTTTAGTAATAAGTGAACTATTATAGTTTAGTAATAAGTGAACTATTATAGTTTAGTAATAAGTGAACTATTATAGTTTAGTAATAACTAAACTATTATAGTTTAGTGATAAACTTTTTATAAATATTTTAACTTTGAAGTCGCAATCTCATTTACGAAACTTACTATTTAGAAGGATATCATTATAACTAGGTTTTTAATCATTCAAATGCATCACTCACTATTGCAAATGCATTTGTAGTCGGTGGCATTGTTAATTTGCTTGCATGACCTAGACCCATGAATCGCACATTTCAATAAGCATTTTATGTCTTGCCATTCACTGCAATCATTAGCAACTTCTGTAACAGAAAAATGGCGAACCATAAATAATACATATATAGTAATTATTGACAATCACTTAAATAAGTAGTACTGCATCATATTTCTCCACCTGCAGGATACACCTAGAGTGGACACGGATCGACTCTAGAAATCGTGGTCTTTATGGTGACCATTAATTGCAATATAAATTATTATTTGCAATATTATAATAAATCTATTTAGATTCGAATCTTACCTAGTTTTTAAAAAAAATCAAAATATCATAAATACTACTGTATTTGACTTTAATCCCAAATTTTTAACAATTCTGAACATAATGTACGTTTATTAATCAAGAATAAAGGTTACTAAAATAGGTATTATAAAAGTTGGATACGTATACAAAAATTACATAAGATAATTTAAACTTTAAATCGCCAATCACGGTTGCATAAAATCTTATTCATAAGCTATACTTTTTAATTGTTTTAAAAATGCACCAGATAATACTTACTATAGCAATTGCATTTGTAGTCGTCTCCGTTATTAGTTTGTTTGCAGGACCAGCTCCCGTGAAATGTACATTCCAAGGCGCATTTGATGTCTTGCCATTCACTGCAATCGCTAGTGACTTCTGAGACAAAAATAGTTGAGCACCATTAATGCCACGTAGATAATCAAACTATTCTTTTAAATTAACCATTAATATTAACGTCTCTGATTCCTCTTTGTGCCATTATCATCCTCTCTACTTTCCCCTCTCTTCTCTCTCTCTCTCTCTCTCGTTCTCTCCCTCTCTTTCTCTCTTCTTTTTGAATTTTTGAAAATAATTAGCATTTACGTAGTATATAGCTCGTGATTGTAGGTGTGTAACGTATTTTAAGCACCATACTTTTTCCAAACAACTATGATTTAGTCAATAAGAATTTGTTCATGCCAAAACCTTTAAGCATTCATCGTAAATATTTTTAGACTCAAAGGGATATAAAAAAACTTTATCAAAATAATTTTGATTATAATACAATTAACTAAAAATTATCAACAATGTTTCAAAAACGTAAAAATGCTTAAATCAATTATAAAAAAATTCATTTAAAATAATTTTAGCATTTTAAATTTGGTTTATATTTCCCTTTTAAATAATTTGTTACCTAAGCTATCAGGCTCAAAGGCGTACAAGTACCTGTCCACATGGGATTGGAAAGAGTACATAAAGGCCTTGTATTAGATATTATTTTTACATTACAGTTTACTAAAAAAAATTTAGATAATTAATTTTATAAATTTGTTAAAAAATAAAATATTTACTTAGTGTTTGGATTTATACGTAACTTTTCAACTAGAAAATGATACATGCAAAAATATTAATAAAAATAAAACTTACTTTCAGTAGAGAAAGCTACGATGAGCAGAATGAAAAATAAGTATTTCATTCTGGTTGTGTGTCGAGATACTTGCTTCATCGTACACCTAAAACAACTGATAGGTCTTTGGTTGATGTATGTAAAAGTTAAATTGTAATTTACTTAGTCTATAAAATAACTAATAATTTTGATAAATTTTTCAAATGTGAATCATTATCATTATTATATATTAATAATAATAATAATAATAATAACAATAATAATAATAGTAATAATAATAATGGATTGACAAATAATATATTTTTTTATAACTTGAAAACCTCGGTGATTCGACGAAGTATTGTTCTCTTTCCCATTCGAGTTACGGACAATCCACTACAATGTTTACATACTTCTCAATAAATGGCTATTTACAGTGCATAATATATGTTATCGTAACCGTAAAAGTCTTAAAATAAACTAAAATAGATATTACGAGTATTTAAAATTTTTAATTTAAGGATTATTACACATTTATAGTTTTTGTTAAGATTACCAACTGTTATTAATAAAAAATAAAGGTTACTGCAATAAGTGTGATGAAAATTATATAAGTATACTAAGAAAGTTATAACTGCTTAGCTTGGAAAGAATCATCACTGCTTAGCTTGGAAAGAATCATCACTGCTTAGCTTGGTAATCTTACTATTAAGTAACATAGTTTCCATCTCGCGCTAAATCTGGTAGAGTGAAATTTAGCTCTCTAGAATGAGATCACAATTGGAGTGGATAGTTTACTTACATGGTTGTTTTACTCTAAAAAGAGTGTGAAGCTTTAGAAATAAGCACGAATTTACACATTAACCCTTTCAGATCCCACGTCCATTAAAATGGACATACTCGAAAAATGTAAAAATTGTTCTTCAGTAATCGAAACACTTTCTTAACCTTGACCTGATGGATTCTAATTGACATACTGAGTATACATAAAAACTGCTGCTAATTACTTGAGCAGAATGCTTTCTTAAAGAGAGATCCTAATAAATCTTGTTTTATAATTTAATAATGGAAAATCGCATAAAGTTAACTCATTAGACACACGCGTTTAAGTATTACCAGTCTTAGATAACCTTAAAACTTCTTGAAACTTAATAAAAACAATTTTCACCCTATCTCAAAACTCTCAAATTTCTTAGTTAGACTATAAAAGATACGCTTGAAGAAGTGGTATATCATAGCCAGATTTAATTCAGGTCTGAAAGGGATAATTACCTAAACCATGAATAATAATTTATTTTGAAAGTAGTGCATCACTTTTGTACATTATAATGCATGTGTAGAAAAGAGGTTAGGCTGCTGCGCTGTTGGACTCACTCCCTTACGAGGAAGCCGTATCTACTGTCCTTGTCTAATCACATTTTTGCTAATCACTCAAGTAGTAGTTTGTTAATTGAAAAACTAAGAGTCGTTCCCAATTCTTCTTAAAATAAGGAATATTTTGAGACTTAAAAGAATATTTAACATTATTTACTTTCCGAGAATAGTTCGAAACCCAAAACCTAACCTCAATTATCGCGTTTCGTAGTATTTTCGAAAAGGAAATAATGTTAAATATTTTTTTAAGTCTCAAAATATTCCTTATTTTACGAAGAATTGGGGATGACTCTTAGTTTTTCAATTAACAAACTACAATTTGAATAAATAGCAAAACTGTAATTAGACAAGAACAGTAGATACGGCCTCCTCTAAAGAATACCTTATCATCTTGAAATTACAAATAAATTGGTTATATAGTGTTAGGTGAGGATAAATTAATTATTCATCATATAATACCTTTTTTTCGGTAAATTTTAACATTTTGACAAAATATAACGGAATATTTTTTTAACTTTTTTTATGGTCGTTAGGTCATAAATAGGCTATAGATTTGTTAATTTTGTTTTTCAAATTCCCAGACTCATATCATATTTATATATTTTTTAAACTTAATAAATCTTAAAAATCCAATCCTATCAGGTTGACTCTCAAAACCTTGCGGCAGAGCAAGAAATATACAATTTTGTATTATGGCCGGACATAAGACGTAACGACCATAAAAACAAATTAAAAATAAATTAACGTTATATTTTGATAACATGTTTAAATTCACAAAAAATGGGTAATATATGATAAATCCTCACTTAAAAATATATAACCAATTTATTTATAATTTTAATGTCATTAGACCCCCTTAATAGAATCAGCGTCTACTCTTATCAGTAGAGACTCACTAGTAGTAGAGTGAAACCGTTTAACTCATACTTCGAATAAAAAGCCACTCCGAAACAGTTTACTCTAACAGATTTAGTGTGTGATGCTTAAACTTTAAAGCATCAATCAAATTTGCAGAGCTTATTACTTCCAAGGTGTACTTTGTAACTGCTTTTTGTAACTGTTTCGCTTATTCCAACACCTACTCACTAGATGCACTGCCTTCAGCGAAGTTTGTAATGATATTAGCGTTGAAGAAGGAGTTTTCCATGCAGTCTTCTATGCTGGTAGTTTGCAGATTGCAGCTGCGACCGACTACAGCTTCTTGAGCACAATAATAATTTACTAATTAAAAATCTTAGCAAACTAGAAGATCAAATTGAAAATAGAGAAGAGGCCAGTTGTCCTCGTTATGGGAAGAGCCAAGACATTGTGTGCACCTGCCTGTTACAGTCGGCAAGGCCAACCCTATCTGATATTGACATCTATTGCGGTTGATAGCAATTAATGGTCCCCGTCCTGCACAGTTCACTTCTACAATCACGGCCTAGTCAACTAAGTAATACAAGCAAGAAAGGTCTTTCTCAATACCATACGAAATGTTCGATAAATAGTCTTTTAGTAAGTTTAATAGCTTCAGAACAATTGCAAAGAATCCCGGTTTTAAGTACGTTTAGCTTAGACGAACAAGTTCAAGGTCAAGAGCCGCTACGTCGACCAGACGCATGTTCTTTTCGTTAGCTGCGAATCTGCGCGAGCGCGTTATCAAAAACGACTCGTGCAAACGACACTGTTCCGTCTGATAGGGCAGAAGGGGTCGATAATCCACAAGCCGGGATGCGCCTGCGTGCGACGCACTCTCGACTGTGGAGGCGAGCTGCGGGGGTTTGAAAGCTGGATTTGGCAATGCAACCTCGCTACATAGGTTCTTACCCAGATAGACCAATATATTTGGAAGCGTCCTTCTGATCGTATCCTCGTAGTTTTTGGATCACGTTGAGATGTCGCGACGAAAACTGCAGGCTTGTTAGCTTAAATTATTTTCTTATAAGCAGAAATGCAATGTTTGAGGTAGAGTGACCGTGTTTGTACACAATTTCCTTAAAGCTAAAGTAACCGCACGTTAAAATACTACGCAGCTGGACAATCCAGGTATTCCAAAATACTTGATTTGTAGTTTACAGCAGGATCACTAAGGTTTGGTGTTCGTTGTAGTCTTACATGCATGGCAACATTGGCCACACACATTCAGTTTATTGAAGGTACTGGCTTAATCAAGCAGTTAACACCATGCGTCAGTGACTTAATTACTCAGTCCATGACATAGTCATACAATTATAATATAGATCCTTAATCTGAAATTGTTGTTGTCATTGTTTTATGCCACATTTTTAAGGCACTTAATAAATTAACTTTTCTTGAAAATTGCCGTGCATGGCTCAATTTATCATGATGATGAATCTCACATGTGGATTGATGTTATACTTATTGACAACGACGTCGGAGATCCGAAGTGCTGGCAATCGAATGGCGATGTTTCTTAGGCGCCACAATATTAATGACGCATAAATACATATCAAAATCAACCACATTCACCTACAGAGTTTACAAATCAATGGAACGAAAACAGTTACTTTCCATACTTCGAAACTTCGATTGGTCGCCGACCTATTCACGGTATCCACCTCCAACCTTATAGAGGCAATAGATAAATTAGCACAATTTAATAGTTTTACGTCAATGAACAACACTTAACATCCATGTAGATGCCCATCTTACGAATATGTACAAAGAACATGACGTTATATGTCGATGTGTAAAGGAGACTACGTGGTTCTACCCTGAAAATGTTAACTTCTCAAAGTGAATGCAACTGAGAAATGAATAACCTTGTGGTTTCAGTTTCAGAAGAAAACTTTATTTTAAAGTCACTTATGTGGGTGTTGTTTTCGTTGTTTCACATTTTTCCTTACAAGTAATAGAAGAAGGTAATACTTCATCGAGCATAGTAGTCAGAGTTTTTCCGGTCATCGACCCACAATTAGCGTATATATTGAAGACATCCCTTTTCTCAAACTAATCAATGGCACAAGAGATAGCATCAATCGATTATTGATTTTAAACTAAAAGCGATGGTGATCGACTACTAAAAATGGGTTGACTGAATCTACCAACAATTATTATATAAAGCAATTTTCGAGAAACATTACGATTATGAATTTTAGATATTCATTTTTTATTAACAGAAAATTTATTTAATTTTCCTGTATATATACAACAAATATATTCTTAAAATACTTTTAATTTTCGTTCGATTTGTTTTGTTAAATATTTTAAATGTGTTTAATATTTGACGCGAATTGTAAAAGCAACCTGCAAAACCCATTATCTGTGGGTCTTATGTAATGAATAAGACATAGACATATACAATTATATTATACAATAAAAAATGTTTTGTATTAGTGTTTATCAGACAAATCAGATTTCTTTGTTTTAAAACAGGCACGAAATTATGTTTTATGTTAACAATGAACAATGATCCCCTCGAAATCTACTCTTATATACTAAATTAAAAATAAATTTCCAAAAGAACAGTTTGAGCCGAAGTGATGCACGAATGATGCATTAAAATGCGTGTAAACTTGTAAATGCAAGTGCATCGAACCTCTCTAAAAAAACTTTCTCTTACAACCGGTCTTTTTAACAGACCATCTCACGCACTCTACACAATTACACGCTCTTCAGCGTAGGTGGAATCCATCGTGATCAACCTGTAACTGTAACTTGTAACTTTGCATACTGTGTAAAATGCCTAAAATTGCTCACGTTCGTACAACGTGAGATTGAAGTCTGTACAATGTGCAAACTGTAAAGAAAATTTTGATAAAGTTTACATTGTTGGATTAACATATTTTATTTTGAATAAATATTAAAAGTTAGTTTTATGTAAAAGAATAATATATCAGAAATGCGAACGACTGTTGAAAATTGTTGATACGAAGAGATTTAAAATATTTGTTGAATATACTCTCATAAATTTTATTATCAGTCAAAGTTTAATGAGTATGCATGATTTTCTAGTGTGTAAAAAGGAACTATAAAATTCTTGATTAGAATACCATTTTAAAATATCTCAGATGTAATCATCTATTCAGGAATGTGTTTACTTAAGTAACATAACAGCTTATACAAAGTTCATATACGTCCTTAACGAACGTACATAAAAATCATGACTCAATGCAGTTACAAACTGATGACAAAACAAACTTGATATACGAGTAGGTATATGTAGCGCAGAATAAGTTTCAAGGATTGAAAACGACATCATGTTCTCTGTTATCCTGCATTTCATAAGCGTTTGCATTCAATACTGCGATAGCCGTAATCCGACATTCTTTCAGTTTTCATTCCTTTGCTACTACCACTACAACAAGATACTTACCCACTACTAAACTCGCGTAAAAAGATCAGAAAACAGCCGTACACGCGAGCGCGATCCAGCGCCCTGAAAAATCGCGACAACACGCGTTCGCTCGGCCAACCTTATACGCGGATACGCGCGCGCGCACGCGTAATAGTATGTAAGTAAATCGTAAAGCGTGCCACGCACGGCACTAGCCAACTTTATTTCCGCCGTTAGCGGTATGTGTCAGAGACCTGGTAACATTTGCATTCGCACGCAGGCGGCCGGAGAATGTGGCGCGCGGCATTATGGTCATTTCTTAATGACCGCGGGGAGCTGGAGGCTCTGACTGGCGCTTTCGCTTTATGTTTAGTGCTTTTTCGCGATTTGGTGGAAGTAGCAGCCGCGCTCAAGACGAGTGTAATGAGGTACTGGGGTATTTGTATGGTTTCGTCGTGAAAAGAATTATTCTTGTTCTTTTTTTTTGACGACGTAGAAACTTGTTCGTGTTATGAATTTTCAATTTCTAGATGTTTATACTAAAGATTTATAGTACGATTGTCAAGGTAAAACTTTGAATGCAACAGATTTTAAATTACAAAGTAATTATTATTTTGAATTTAAAATATTATTAATGTTATAATTTTTCTTTTTAGTTCATATTTGCATTTCCTTTTTTTTCTTCGATGCATTTAAAATGAATGGTTTAAAATAATTTAACATTTACAGGAACAGGGGAATAGCTGGATCCCCCATTTTACCCTTTTATCAGAATATCTTTTTAATCTAATAAAATTTCTACGATTGTTTCATAAACTTATTATCGTATTTTGAGTATCATAACTTTGTAAGACAGAGTTGTACACAGACGTTAAAAAATTGGCTTTGAAGCTGGAAATATCATTTTTATAATTATTGAAGAATACAGACTTGAATTAATTTTGTTAAACGATACACCCGATTTATGACCACGAATCTAATGTCTGATCAGCAACTAAATGATTCATTTTTAGCTTAAATTTTCATAAGAACGCCATTTATTCAAACTTTTTAGTCTTAAATGCATATTTTTAGATTGACAATAATTATTTATGTAAACAAACTCTTATAACAATAAGTTAAAGTTAACCATTTATATTAAAAATTATTAGGTACGGATTCAGTTAAGATAGTCAATTTTCAATAAATATCATTTTTGGGTTGTGTTAATGCTCACAAGTCCCATCTTCAAATGATATTAGGAAAATGAAGATGCGTTTTTTTCCACTGCATTATTACAGGGTGTCAAAAATAGCATAAAAACAAAAGCAAAAACCAACGGAACCCTTTTTATACTCAAATTGCACTACGCATCTCTTATTCTCGCTACATATCTCAACCGACAAACAACCATCCCCACCTACACTCGCAATCAGACATCGAGATCTCTCTACCCAATGCACAAGACAGATAGCCAGCACGACTTCCCCATAGCGTATATATACGAATCAACCACAGACCGAATGTCTGGAATATCTGAAAGCTGCTGTAGCTCTCCTCTCGCGTAAAATAAACACGCTCGCGAATTCCTCGCCGTCGTCGCCAGCTTGGCTGCCGCGACGCATAGCGAAAGACTACGACTGACTGACTGACTGACTAAGACCTCTCGGGCTGCAGTGCGTGCAGCTGGTATATAAAACGTTATGTCATCGCTGCGTACGCGCGTGGACCTCTCACTCTCGGCGCGGCGTGCAGCACCGTTACGCTATGGGCGTGTTGCGTGTATAGACCGGTGTGTTGTGCAGTGCGGATAATTCGCGAGGCCGCGAATACCTTGCGCGACGATGCGCACACACGTGCTAATTCGCTGCGCAATGAGAGGAGAGTGTATGAGAGGATTGGAAGCTGCAAAGGTCTGCGAGATTCGTTTGTATTGGATTGTGTTAGTATAGTCAGCTGAGCGATGGTGAATGCGAGGTTTTGAGGTTTTGGAATTGTAGGATTGCTATGTACATAATGGAGGTTTGAAGAAGCTATTCCATGAAAACCGTTTCACGGAGGGATGATATTTTCAGCAATGCCAATGGTTAAGGGTTGTATAAATCAAATATCAAAAAGTAATTTGAAAAGAGTTTCAAATTACTAACATTTAGAATAGGGACATGTAGATATTATACAATATTTATAATCTTTTGTACGATAATAGATTTATAGAAAATCTCTAATAACAGCAAAAGTACGAAATAAATATAGGGACATTTACCCGATTTACCTTACGTTGTAACTTATCAATAAGTGACAGTATAACAATAATGTTGTTTCTATATACATTACGAATATATTATAATGATATATATACTGTACATATTTTATTCAATTATAAATTACATTTCATATATTTGCATCAAACTAACGTATTCTTTTTTCTTTTCAGGTGAGTATCCCAGATTGATCACATACCTTCAAAAAGACCCTATGAATACTGCTGCAACTGTAAGTCAATCAAAAATACCAACAATTCTCAATCACGTAAACAACAAAATAAGATTATTCCATAAATTACTAATTTCTACATGCGATGCATAATTACCCCGCAATTACACAAAACATCGCCAACAAAACGAAATCGACGTACACGATCAACGAAATCTCGAAAAGCCGAGCTGCAGCAAATGTCAACGCGACGGTCCATGATTAAACGCGCGTGAGGCCGTTCATTCCGCGGATGCTTATATACGAGAGCACGAGTCGCGTGCCAAGTGACGCGCGAGCGAGAGGAGCGAAAAGCCCGAGAGACTCGCGCTCGCTGACGGCTCTAAACGCACTCTTGGCATGGGAGTTTGTCTTTGACGCTCGTACGTGGCGTTATTAATTATTTTGTAATGTGCCGTGTGCGCGTCGACGATGAAAGTCGAGATTCGTCATTTTCGAGTGACGGTGGTATTTGTTTATTACGTCGTATTAGTCGGCTGTTTGTTTCTTGGGAGTTCGCGATGGTGTGAACGTGGGGTATTGAGTAGGATTTCATGGAGGATGTCTCATTTCATGATAAAATTCATTTTTTTGTAATTGAATTATGGTTATAAAAGAAATTCACCCATTTTTGTAACGTATATAATAAGAGATTCTACTTTTAACTTTTGACTATAAAAGAATCTAGAAAGAAGTCTTTACTAAAATTTTTTAGAATATTTTTTGATTCGTCGAAAACCACAATTTACGTCTTTATTTAATATTGTGAAACACTACTATTGTATAATAGCAGCAATGAAGTTCGAAAATCGAATCGCCTTCTAAAGTTACAAGAAATATTATAAAAAAATAATGTTTACTCGTGAACCGTTCGTATAGCACAAATTTCAATTATGATTAAAATGATTCCTTTCAGTGTGAAGAATATGCTATAAAATTATGTCAATGATAAAGCAAATTTTTGTTTACTTTAATGCATCTAACGTTTCTCGGCAAAGTTCTTTTAGTAGTTATTTGGAGATTCTGAAAAAATTAGCTCTTTATTTACGTTAATTAGAAGATTGGTGTTGCAGGATCAAATAAATTATTTTTGTAACTCAGACACGATTTTCGAATTTATTGTACCTGAAAAGCCGGACTAAAGTGACTATTTTTGATCGGCGGATGAAAAAAGTCCGAAGCGGGCGAAAAACTGCCAAGCGGGAGAAAAAAAAGCGGAGCGTGCGAAAAAAACTGCGGAACGAGCAATAATCATATAAAATTTAGATGATATAATATAATAGTCTCGTGGTTACTATGTCGAAATACAGTCACTCCATTATTCTTACCTTCCAGGTACGAAAAACACTATAATTCAAATATGTGTCACAAAAAATATGGTGTGCACCATATCATCTTCCGCTCGCGATACACACTCACCTTCGGTTCTTGCTCGTTCGCCTTCAACTTGTACTGCAAACTCCACAATCCGTCTTAAAAAGCCCACTTTACGCCCTTGGTACACAATATACTATTATTCCCGACTCAATCGCAATGGCCACTTTATTGACCTTAAAAGCGGGACAAAAATGGCATATGATTCCCGAAATCTACTTTTTCCCGCAAATGCGTTTTTTTTTAAATTATTTTTCTCTATATTAATATACATTTTTAGTAAATACTAGTTCTTACCGGAAGTCCCTCTTCTTACGTCAATAAAGTGGCCATAGTTAAGTCGGGAATAAAGTTCTATGTGTAACATGGGAATAAAGTCGAGTATTCCATCGGGTGATTACTCGCTTCTTTTGGACAGTAAACCCAACCCTTGAGAATAATCTTCGACTGTATTCCCTTGTTACATAATTTACTATTAAAAGCCCTAGATAAATAATGCGTTTCGCTAGGAATCTGAATAACAGCTTTTTTACAGATGTTCTCTTCTTGAAAGTTAAAAATATTATACAGAATAAACTGATCAATTAATATATTTAATAAATTCATGTATTTTCATACGTCAGCTCATTAATATCACTGTTTTAATTTTTCAGTTTTCTAATTCAAATAACCACACCAACATGTTCTCCTATAACAATAATACCCAGCGAGACACCGAGTACAATTCAGAGCTATCACAAATCCAATCGTTGATTGAAAAGCAAATATCTCTATTTACCAGCCTGCCCTCCCACTCCAAACATCCGTATTCAATCCACACGGAGATTAGCCGAAAGCAGGTCCGTCGACATACCGATGAAAAGGCGCGCACGCGCCGCGCGGGTCACTCTCGGAAACGTCAACGCCTTCGCTCCGGCTAAACGGTCGTCGAGTCGCACTTGTCTCCACCGCGCTTGTAGCTCGTAAATCTCGCTGCCGGCTGCGAGCGCCCCTCGCGAATTATTCGGGCTTGTTGCCTATCACTCCGCTCGATTGGCCACATCCGTAAGGCCGAGCTGCCGCAGCGCTGTAATCGCAGCTATCAGTTTGAATTAATATTCGCAGACGCCCACGCACGCGAAAGGAACCGCGTGCGGTGGTTGCAGCCGATGCTTGTTCGGCGGAGGCGGCGATTTGCGCTACAGGATGTATGTACTTTGTTTTTGACGTAGGGTACAAATTCGTTTGGAGGGAAGCAGTGGGGTTTTCATTTGTTGGGTGTTGTTTGCATTGAAGAAGATTTATTCGACGGGGATAATTCTTTGGTCCTATAAAAAAGAAACATTTAGTGTTTTTAATATTTGTACAAAATTAGAATTTCTAATGTTTTATTAATTATGTTGAAAAAATAATATGTTATTCTTCTTATTATTTTTTAAAACATAATCCTTCTGCAGTAAAATAATTACAATTTTACCCAGAAAGGATATGGTTTAGCACAGACTTCCTTTCCGTATATATTTTAAGGTGGAATTTATCTTAAGCCGGAAGCCTCTTGTAGGAAATTAACGTCTTCTGAGTGTTTAGATATTATATAATATAGGTATATCTTTAAAAAAAATAATAGTATGTAACGTTAAGCGTATTTTTAATAAGCTGTCCCGAAATACGTCATTTTTATGCCAGTCTTAATAAGATATGTATTTCTTATTAAATTTATTGCATATATTAAACCTAAAAAAAGATTTTATTTATCATTCACGAAAATCATTAAGGGGGCAGGCCTGGGTTAAAAAATAGTTTTCTTTCACGAGTGCACAAAACTTTTTATGTTGAAAAGCAATCATTCTGAAAATTTGTATACTATCAAAATAAAAACACTATCTTAAATTTTACCGTTATAAAACCTCAAAATCTTGATCCTACACGTCACAATAAATCATTATTTTCAATACCATATTTATTAAAGAAACTTTGATCCCTACACAATTCGAGGTGACATGATGAACAAAATTCTTGTTTTTCGATGGTTATTCGACTCCTTCTGACACGTTCATCATGTCACCTCGTATAGTGTGAGGATCAAAGTTCCTTTAAAAAATAAGGCATTGAAAATAATAATTTATTGTGACATGCAGGGTCAAGATTTTTAGGTTTTACAACGGTAAAATTTGGGATAGTACTGTGTTTTGATAGTATAAAAATTGTCAGAATGATTGCTTTTAAACATAAAACGTTTTGTGTACTCGTGAAAAAAGTCTTTTTTCGGGTTTAACCCAGGCCTGCCTTCTTAAACAAGCAATTCACTAAACTTATAAAAGGTGACTCCAGGTACACAACATATATATCACTCCCTCGCGGAATTTACCCCGATCCTCAAAAACAAGCGAGTTTTCCCGCAATCGTCAACGCTATCTCTCTTGCCTCTTATACACCCATCCCTGCCCCTTATACTCACTTACACGCGCATTGAATCTTCTCTCTCCTCTCGGAAAGTTATGACCGCCTACTACATTTCTCCCTCCGTCCCTCCCACCCACTAAGTATTCCCGCCTAGATCGGCCCTCGCCCGCGGAGAATCGCGATCGCGCATGAAAACCAGAAGGCGTCCGTCCCGCGCGCACATGACTTCCTTGTCGCGCCGCGCGCGATGAAAGCAGCGCGACAAACTGTGGAAAGACCGCAGAGGTATGAGGAGACACGCGTGTGGGTATGGAAAACACCGAGCTACGGGATTTATCGCTGATTTATGGAGAGAAGATGCGGATTTGCGATTCTACGGAGTTTTAGGAAAGTCTTCACTTGACGCCGTGCTCGTGTATATATATAAGTCCGACAATCGAGATGTGACTTATTGCGGCTCGAATTTGTGCGTATTTGATTTGCGGGAGAATTCTTCAGTTTGAGTTGGCCGTCTGTTGAATTGATTGTTTTGAGGTAGGAGAAAGGTGAAGCATTTTTTTTACGATTGAAGGTGTATTGATGCCTTGAGTAAGTGGTTAGTGTTGTCGCTATAAAGATTTAGGTTATTTTGATCACTAAAACTTTACTACTGCTTTATTGATAATTAAATCTTGCATGTAATTGCGAGTAAAAAGTTATTTCTGTAGGTTAAATAAAAATTCAGTCAGTTATTAAAAGTTTTTTTACGATATTTAAGATATGAAGAATTGTAAAATTGAAAAGTCATAAATATAAATGCGTGACACAATTTGCATTAATTAGCATGCATTTATCGGCAAATCTTAACGATATTGATACCGTAAATACTTTCCGATTAGAAATGAACTGATCTAGTCTCCAAACGAATTTAATTGGTTTTAGCATATTGTAGATATTGATTTAACTTCCTTACATCACGATATGGTTTTATCAGTATAGTAATTTTTATAACGAAATATTTTACCGAAAATAATTGCAAAATTACTGTTTTCACATATTGCGACGTCCTGTCTCATTAAGTTTAAAATAATAAAGCAATTTTGGTTCGCTCGCATAGTGATACTCTATAATAGACATTTTACACCAGTCCTATACTCGTTTCGTATTTTCTTGACAAACACTGCCTTCCATTTCAGCAAACCAATCTATTTGAAAACTCTCGTCCACTCCACCGATAGACTCTTCACCACATCCTTTAAAAATGCAACTATATACATTTAAACCAAATGCACTACCAGTAGGTGTGCAAAATCACTTAGAACCTTTGAAACCTGCGAGCCACCGTTCCAGCTCCATCTATCTACACGCATCCTTCATCCTCCTCTCCTGTACAGCATGGCAAGCCAGATAACCGCGTATATTCTCAGTCACTGCACCCACCTGCTCGCGGCCGCCTATCTTACACCCACTGTTTTGCGCCGTGGCGCGCGATACGCGTCGACGCGGTGTCTGCCTGTCGAGAGAACTGCGGCTGAATTATATATACGCACGCGCGTACGTGTATAATATGCGTATCGGCCTGAGTAATTCAGCATTCAGCAGCAGCGCGGCTCTCCCTGTATATACGAATGCCTTGCATAAATTCCGCTCCCGAGCGTTTATCGCTCTCTTTCGCTTCGAGGCCGCGCTTGTGTTCGGCTATTTCCGCGCGGACTGTGCGCCGGTGCGCCGTATTTTTGCGGGACTTCGCGGGATTCCGAGTCTATATTCCGCGTGCCTCTCTAGAAACGCTTTTCTAATGTTATCGTGGAGGTATTTCTGGTAAGGATTAGAATAAGGTAATCTTGTCATTAGACAGAGAAATTCTTTGATTGTAACGAATGCAGTCAATATAGTCTATTTTTAATGAAAAATTCGCATCTTAAATTTTTACCGATACTTCCCCCACTAGTTCGCAGCCATTACTACTTTTAGAGTATCAGCATCATTAACTGTAATTAAATGAACATGACTGTAATTTCGAAGTTGGAGAGTATAGACCAAAATACTAAACTATGGCATTGCTATTCTTGTTAATTTATAAATTGACCATTATACGAAGATTCAAGCAAATATTTCAATACTTTAACGAATGCCAGTCGGTTAAGGTTTTGAAATTGAGAGACGGGAGATTTTATTCGAATGGCATTCGTAACGGACTTAATGGTGCACTATTATATAAAGAAGGTTAATGGTGCCTCTGTTTGACATAATAATTTGTTTAAATATTAAATTACAGCTAATTAATTAGTTATCGTGCGACTGGTAAGATTTAAAGCGGGAAATTTGAAGTTTTAATTGACTTTCACACAACATTAAAAATATTAATTCATTACATTACATTACATAAGTTCTAAATGTAAACAAGATAATTAGGAATTTACAAAGCTTTTTAATTACTACCAATGCAAACTCAAACATTACAGCAAATCAATAATGTATAGAATCAGTTCAATAGTTCAAATTTTTTGCGAAACGGCAAACGCCTAACCTATTCTCGAACATCGTGTAACGAAAACCATTACTACCCTGCGCAACAATAGATAAGAATCTGAAACACGCTGAATCATGAGCAGTAAAAAATTCCAAAAGATAAATTTTAAAGACTTCTGGTAAATGAGAATTCCTCGCGTGACTGCTGTACATTATAAATAAACTTTGACATTCCCCCACGCGCGCGGACAGCCAACATTACTTCATACATGCACTTTGCGGAGTAGACTACGTAACGCACGGAGAGCGGTGTAAATCAAAATTAGCGGCTACATTTACAACCTATACGCGTTACGTCTCTTTTTCTCTCCGCAGCAGTACACGCGGAATGTCTCGCCTTAAGTGAAAACAGGAGGGTATATATATAATTAGAGTCCGCGCTCGCGCGCTCGGTCTATTAATGAATGTCAGCCGTCGCAATTACAAGTCACGCTATAAAAATCGGCCAATGTCGACTGCCTCCGCGATGCTTCGCCGCTGCGAGAAACGGTAAATGAATTCCGCGAATCCTCGGATACAACGCGACAAGAGAAAGCTCACGCAAGTTACGGTTGCTCCAATGGACGCGCAAATCGCGTGTAATATGATTTAGCGGTGATTAGAAAAATGTCGGGCGGTGTGGTAGGTATATCGGTTGCGCGCGGTTGGACGTCATAATTGAGGCGTTCGGAGGGGAGATGCGCATCTGCATCTACTTTCGAGGTTATGTTTGCGACAAGCTTCTCATTAAACCGCGAGCGCCGCGCTTATTATGTATATATGTATGCGATATGTCTCGCTTCCCTCCGGCTGCGGCAGCTCGGCTCGTAATTCCACAGGCAGCGGTGCACATTTCCCTTCCAGCTTTGGCGATAAATAATTTTAAGTTTGCGAGTGGCGCTGGTGTGGTTCGGGCGAACGTATGAGACGGAGAGAAAAACATTGTAATTCTTGCTGGTAAATATCCAGGAAATTATACGGAGTTATGGTGGCTGAAAAAGTGAGTCACGGGGACACACAAACTCGTATGCTGGCTTCAAGTGCCGGAGAAATTGAGTGATATATTTAATGTGTAGGTATTTTAAAAAGAAGTCGTCAAGTGCCATATTAGGTGCTCAACCGATTGTGGTATAATTTTGCCAAACGGTTTTGTAATAATGCGGTGTGATTGGATTAATGAACACGTTAAACTAATTACGCTGCGATACTTCAAAAGGTTTGATCATGAATGTAATGCTGCCGGATACGTATAATTCTAGTAATGCCTCTTATTTGGCTTACGAAATCATTTTAAAAATATAAAAAATATATACATTATATAACTATTATTTTTACTTACTAGTTTAATTGAACGTTCTAAATTGCTATACGTATACGTTTTTTGGTATTCTGTTTATCCATTGTCTTTATTGTTACATGAAAACGTTTCCATTTTAAAATCAGTTGTAATATAAATAATTAACATGTATGATTATAAATATTATTGTATTTATTGACTTATGTTTACCTATGTATTTGTTATTTTGTCTCTAAATATTTACAAATCTGATTGGATTAAAAATTTTCGAAGTTCGTTGTTACGATGTTCTTCATCGAAAATATGATATATTCATTGTGTCAAAATAAAAAAAAATCATTATAGACCAGTTTTAGTTTTAAATAAATTAGCGAGCGAATTTTTGAACGGTGAATATTTCATGTTTTTAATAAAGAACATACGGAAACTAGTCCGGTATATAAATTTAGATAATGCTAAATCAAATGAAATTGGTAGATATTTCGAGACAAATTAAGAAATACATCAGTTAGCATAGGTCAGCCGATAAGCACCTTATAATTCTATTAAAAATACAAACAAAATAGATTTTAAAAAAGATATGCATAATATTAATATGATAATTCTTAAATAATCCAAAAACTCATTTAACAAATTTTTCTTCAAATGTAAGTGAATAGTTTCGTGCCTTTTTTTAAATAACTAATCATATTGAGATTTAAGATGCTTTACTTCTTCCAATCATTACATTGACAATAGTTTATGTCGACATATTTCTGAATTATAAACCGTTTTCAGTACATAATTACAATAAAAAGGAAGCAACATTAGCTCTATGTTGAGATAAAACATGCCATGGAATTAAACAATAAAACTGTGAACCTGATCAATTTTAATAAACACAGCACGTTTAGTTCTTACCTACCACATATATACCTATAAGCATCACAACGAAAGTCCCAGCATATTAACCCTCTCTTCCTCCCTATCTAGCCGTTTACAGCTTTATATGTCCTAGTCTCAAAAGGCGCTCTCACCTTGCCCAACTCGAACAGCACGAGCATGCGCGCGGGCGATCGAGTTATACCTCGCGGACACGCTTCTAACGTCGCCAGAATTTATGTTCGCCAGCGAAAACCAAAAAAAAAGGAAGAAACGAGACACAGAGAGAGAGAGAGAGCGAAAGGGTGTCCCTATATATACACACCGCGCTCTCGCTGTCCTCGTGGGAGCCGCGGGCCAGAGCTCGAAGAGCAGCGCTACGGGCCTTCCACGAGTAATTATATGCGGGTCACTTCGCGTCGCGCGGGCATTATTACGTAAGCCGAGATTATACGAAGCCGCGGGGGCGGGGGAATCCGACGTGGGACACACATTACCGCGACGTGGGATCGCGACGGCGCGGAGGGCCGAAAAACATTCACGATTGACGAGGGCCCCGTTGATGACGAACGTTTGCGGCGCGCGAGTCGCGCTGGGATGTCGGATGATGGTGTGAGTTTCAGAGGCTTTTCGCCGGGTTTGGAATCAAGATGTCAGTGACGGAGACTTTTATGGGGGAGCTTGTGGGTGATCGATTGGATGTATGATAATGAGGTTGCGAGGGAATGGAATTGTAATTTTGACGGCTTGATGTGTTTTATTAAAAGGATGTCTGATTAGGGAAGTGTTTCTTGTTGCTTGATGAAAGACTGATGGACTTCTAACGAGGATTCAAACTCGCGCCTACATTTTGGAAAATTATTAACTTTCTTCTTTTAATACGTTGCTTTGAAAAAACAGCTCTATTAGCGGCGCATTTTATAAAAAAATAAAATCATCTTATTGCTTACTAGAAAAAACGTCTCAACGATGCGATTCATTCATCGTGGTTATTACCCATTAGAATGATTTGAGAAAAGAAATTATTAAGTAATTCATTAAGATTCTTAAATAGTTTGTAAAAATTATTCAGAGAATTATTCGGTTTTTAATCAATTTTTATTAAAATATAAAAACAAATAAATAATAAATAATAAATAATATATTAATATGTTCATTTTATACTAACGTTATTTCATTTTCGTTTAAATTGGACACGTAACAGCAGCTCAAATTTGATTGCCATAGAATTTTGTTGTTACTTATGAAATTCTCGGTAATGAAGCGCAAAAATACATTCAATGAAATGTCTCAATCTATGATTATCAATTAGTGCCAATACTGTCAGAATACCATAACATTCCGCAACCACTTGTATTCCCAAACAATAACCTCATTTGCATCTCCAAACGGTCCAATCCTTCACCTGTCAATTTCCCAAGACGCGCACACCCCCGTTCTTACGTTATGCAACGCAAAATTGCACACCATTTCTGACAAGGTGTCCATTCCATGATATACCTTCCCCTGCACAAACTCCACAAAATAAGAAAAAGACCGTTCGACCAATATAATCGATCGTTCGCTCGATCGATTCCGACTCATAGCAGCTAGCAGCAGTCGTGCGACTCTCTCTCTCTCTCTCTCTCGTTATACCTGTTACCCCACTCGGGCGGTATAATGTCCAGGCACGATTCGTTGCACCGCGCGCGACGCGACGTTACGAAATTGGCGGAACGAACGATTATGAATGCGGGCGGCCCGGTAATCAGCTGCACCGCTGTCATCCCCCGCCTTCCTTAGCGATACAAGCAGCTGCGCAAATGTCGTTGGACGATGAGGGGAAGAATCAAGAAGGGAGCCGAAGGGAGCCGAAGGTACGAAGCGCATGAGTGTTTTTTATTGGCCGTGAAGCATTCGATTTAACTCGAGATATGTTTATAAGTGTGCGGTGTGGTTTACGCTTGCTCTGTCGGATTGTTCGCCGCTCGTGCGCCATGTGTTGTGTGCTGGAGTTAGAGGGCCGTTTTTAGATCGTTTTTTAGGAATGGATTGGGATTTTAGCATGGTCACTGCATTATGAATTATTATCTTAATTTTCTTTTGTCATGGATATACCAGTTTCAAATTAAAATTAAGTGGTGCAAGTTGATACGTTGATTGTTATAAAAACTTTAAGTCCATTGTCACTGTGCATCCTTACAAATATTATATAATATAGGGTAACTGGCATGTGAAACGTTATTGTCCTACACAAAAACAACAACTTTTCAGAGAGATATTTTCTCAAAATTAAATATTGAATGAAAAAAGTGGCTCCCCGTATTTTACGATAACAAGAGGGTTTAGCATCACCTTAAACGTCAATTAAGCTAACAGTCTGTCATACTAGCTTGATCGCTAACCAAGAGCATAAGCTGATGCTAACTAATAACAAAATATGC